>CM053772.1:125570282-125682672 GCA_028658325.1 Potorous gilbertii | reverse complement strand
GATTTTGCTCCCTTTCAGATCTAAACAAAACTATTTTTTTAAAAAGTTAAGTACCTAAATAAAATTTTTGAAAAGTTAAATATGATAAGTCTCTGGAGATTTGTAAACTTAATAGAAATGAGTGCATTTCTCAGCTGCTCATGGTACCTTTACAAAAAGTGACCATGTATCTGACCATAAATCTCACAAAGAAATGCAGAAAAGCAACACACTAAACAGTACTAGACAATAACGCAATAAAACTGTATTCAATAAAAGGCTGATGAACAAAAAAATTCTGACTACAGTCTAAATAACTTAATTCTAAAGAGTGGTGGGTCAAAGAACAAGTTATAGAAACAATGGATAATTTCATTACAGATGACAACAATGAGAAAATATACAAACATTTCTGGGATGCAAACAAAGAAATTCTTAGGGAAAATGTATATGTTGAAATATTTTCATCAACAAAACAGATAAATTGGGTACGCAACTTAAAGAAATTAGAAAACAAATTTAAAACGCCCCCACAAAATAAAAATGTTAAAATACAAAGATGAGACTGACAAAGTGAAAGCAAAACAGAATTAATAAATTAATAGAAAAAAGTAGTGAGTTCTTTGGGGGAAAGAATCAATAAATTAACTAATAATTATATATTATACTAATAATCAATAATAATCACCTAACTTGATTTCTAAAAAGAACCAAATCACCAGTATTAAAAATGAAAAAAGATAAATTCACAACCAATGAGGAAATAAAAGAAACTGCCAGAAACTATTTTTGATAAATGATACGCCAATAAAACTAACAATCCAAGTAAAATGGATAAATATTACAAAAATATAAAATGTCCAGAATAACAGATCAAGAAAATAAAGAACTGAACTAAAATTCAGAAAAAAAATTGAACAGATGAAATCATAAAGAAAAAAAAGTGTTACCAAATGAATTTATTTAAACAAGAATTAATCTTAATATTACATAATGTCCTTAAGAAAAAAAAGATCCTACTAAATTCCTTAAATGATCTAAATATGGTTCTGATATCTAAACTAGGGGGAGTAAAAACAAACAACGAAAACTATAAACCAATATCCCTAATGAACATCAATGCAAATTTTTTAAAGAAAATAAGAAATTACAGAACATTTCATAAAAACTATACAATGTGATCAGGTTGGATTTATACTAAGAATGCAGAGAGGATTTATATTTAAAAGTTTGAAAATTTTAATATCAATTTATTAATTTTAATTAATAACATTAATTAATTAAAATATTGATTAATATTAATAACAAAACCAACAAAAATTCTATAATTATGTCATTAGATACAGAAAGGCTTCTGACAAGATCCAGCCTGTTTTTTAAAAAATTACCAGAAAGCACAGGAATAAAGAGATTTTTATTAATGTAGAAAGCCGTATCTCTCTAAAATGAAAAGTCAGAGATATCTGTATTGGGGATACATGATCAGGCGTAAAAGCAAGGATGTCCATTATCATCATTACTGGTCAATATAGCACTGGAAATACTAGTTATAGTGATTTAAACAAAAAAAAAACTGGAGTCTAAACAGAAAATTATTACTTTTTGCTGATGATATGATGAGACCGTAGAGAGTCAACTAAAAAGATACATAAAATAACAAATAATTGTAGCAAAGGTGTAAGACAAATAAACTCATACAAATCCTCAGCACTTCTGTGTATCACCAACAAGATCCAGAAAGAAAAGATAAAATTACACTTAAAATAACTATGGAAAATAAATAATATAGAAAGTATAAAATACTTGGGAACCGATCTTTCACATAACACACAGGAGCTATATGAATACAACTGTAAAATTCTCTTTGCACAAATAAAGACAGATCTAAAAAAAACTTTAGAAGTATCAACTGCTCATGAGTAGACTGGGTCAATATAATAAAAATGACAACACCACCTCAACAGATTTTATTCAGTATCCTACCAGTCAAACTTTATAGAAATGGAAAGCAAAAGTAACAAAATTCATCTGGAGGAATGAAAGATTAAAAATCTCAAAGGAAATAATTTTTTTAAATAGGAAGGAAAGGGGGCCCAGCAGTTCCCAATCTCAAACTGTACAACAAAGAATAATTACAAAACACTGATACAGGTTAAGAAATAGAGAAGTTAATATACAGAAACAAATGAGAACAGCAGCCTACCAGCTACTGGGGCAGGAATTCATTATTCAATAAAAACTGTTAAGAAAACTATAAAGCAAGCAAGCAGAAACAAAATACAGACTGACATCTCATAGCGTATACCAAGGTAAGCTCCAAACAGGTATATGATTTATATAAAAAGGGTGCCATCAAATACAAATAAGAGGATTAAGGAAGAAATTATTTCTCAAATCTAGAATGGGGAAGAAGAACACAGGAGGTAAAACGGACAATTTTGATTACATAAAATTTAAAAAATGCAGCTAAAATTTAAAAAAGAAGCAAATACATGGGGGGAAATCTTTGCAGCAGGTTTCTCTTTCTAGTTTCATTTCTAAAATATATAGGGAACTAATTCAAATTTATAAAAATAAAACCCATTAATTCACTAATTGTCAAAGGACACGAGCAGGCAGTTTTCAAAGGAAGACATTTAAGATTTCTGAAGTACCACTGCATATGCCTCAGATTGACAAAGCTGACAAAAAAGGAAAAATGACAAATGCTGAAGAAGCTCTGGGAAAATGTATACACTTATGTTCACAGTGAAGCTGTGAACTCATTTAGTCCTTTTAGAAAGCAATTTGAAACTATGCCCCAAAAGCTATTAAACTATATATATATTCTTTTACCTACTCAGTGGCTATGGGTAGGTATGGTTTTTTTCTTATTGAGCTAAATAGATGACAATTTCAAGTAACATTATTTAAAATATCAAGATGCTAAGGAAAATAATCATGTATTTAGGACACCAAATATGGCAACATTCATATTTGTCTTCCTAGGGACCTTTTGAAGGGCATTTAACCTGTAAATATCTTTTGCCTTTTTTATTTAGCTTTTAAAATTAATTACAAAAATAACTCAATAATGGATCTATTCACTTTATAGATAAGATGTAGGATCAAATGGGTTTTTTTTTTAAAGCTAAAAGTATTTTAAGCTTTGACAATTTCTCAAAACTTTTGTGGCAATAAGGATCAGACATAAGTAAAGTCCTAGGAAATAAGTCCCAGGAAAAAGAGTATTGTGAAAACTGGCATGAGTAAAGAATAACTGCATAGTGACAGAGAAACACATTATTAGAGCAAAAAACTGATAGATGCTTCTGAGAAACCCTGAAATAGTAATGAAAGACTTCTTTTTCTATGAGCTCTTTAAATGCAGTGATACTATTAATTTTCTTACAAAACTCCCTATGAAAATCTAAAATTTTTACAAATACAGACAAAGCACTGATAAGACTCAAATTAAAATTAAATTAAATTCATTAATATAAAAGCTAGTTCAGTTACTATAAGACTATATCATTTTAATTATGTAACCACCAATTTTTATGAGAGGAAAATGCTTTAAGATCTTGGTCAAAGCAATTAATTAAAAATCAATTAAAAACCAGATTTTCTTCAAACTTTTGTACATGAAATAAGTGAATTTAAATCAAGTCCTAATAAAAGAAAATCAATGGATAAAAAATTAGCCAGAATTATGCAAACCTAATGTAGAAATAAAATTCCAAAAGAAAAATCCTAAGTGAAAACCAAATATTCAGCTTTTTGAGAAAGAACTATTTTTCATAGATAGCTAGGGCTTATAAAATCTTTTGAGCTAAACTAGTCAGAATTAAGTGAGCTACAGTTTCTGCTATTTGTGAAACACAACAAAAAGATAAGAAGATAAAATAGATTATAAATTTGAATCAAAGGGACATTTGCTGAATTTTTCCTTTTTCTATGTAACTTTTTCCACACAATGGTGTTGATAAAAAGCATCAAGCTATACAGATTCAATGCTAAAATAGAAAATTTAATACCAAAATATTTCAACATTACTAGCAAAATATGATTAATTAAATTATATAAATTAATATATGTATAACTTCCATTTTTTTGTATGAATGGTGTAAGAGTAAAGTGTTGAGCAGATTCTTGATTCTCAGTTTCTTCTAAAACTGGCTACCTCTTAAAAAGCTACCTCCTTTAGGAGGGCTTTCCTAGCACCTCCAACTGCAAGTTCCTTCCTTCCTGAAATTATATTCCTTCAGAGTCAGAGAGGTGGTACAGTAGATGCTGAGAAGCAGAGGTAAGGAGTGAGATGATTTTAGGCATGTACAGATGAACAGACATGAGAGATGGAGTGCCATTTACAATAAGTTGCATGTAGGCCAATGTGGCTGGATTATAAAGTGTGTCAAAGAAAAGGTAAGAAAACTGGAAAGGTTGAAAGTGGCTAATTTGGGAAAGGCATTGAATACCAAAGGACTTCAAATCTGATATGAAGGATGCTTTCTTTATCTCTTTAGAAAAATCACTTCAGGAGCTGTAAAAAGGATGCGGGGAGAAACTTGAGGCATGAACCCAAATTAGAAAGCTATTGCAATAGTGCTGAGGACAGAAGTGAGCGCTTGAAACAGCGCAATGGCCATGTCAGTAGAGAAAAAGGGATATGAGCGACATGTTGGGAAAGTAAAACTACAGGACTAAGTAATGACTGGAAATGTGGGGTGAAAAGGAGTCAAATATGAGTTTTAAATATGAGTTACTGGGAGGATGGTGGTGCTCTCAATAGTAATAGGTAAACTGTAAATGGAAAGAGAGGAGATTTGGAGAGAAAAGATAATGAATTCAGCTTTGGATGTTGAGTCTGAGATGCCTCCGGGACAGCCAGTTCAAAATATTTAATGCCAACCTGCACATCTTGGCAGGAGGTAGGAGCCAAAATTAAAATAGGCTAAACTTCTTTGGGCTACAGATAGGTTTTTAGCAATTTACTTTCCAAGTAAAGGTATAATTAATGATTAAACTATTTTGCAAATAAATGATATTTTTTAAAAAGGGAAATTTCAATTAATATCAATTAATTACACTTACTCCTTAAGATTTTTACTTATCAAGAAATCTCATTAATGTTAAAAAAAATTACTTTGCCAAGCAGTACAAGTTTTAAGACCTTTTTCAGGTTTTCTTACTGTTTACATTTAGTAATGACCAAAAACACAGAGAAAAGATACAACTCCCACTCCTCCCAGACTAGAGACAGACTGACGATGGTTGGTTGCCACAGGATACAAGACAAACAGGAAGAGTACACAGTAGCGACCCATCCACCAAGTTACACGATGGACACAATTGTGACTAGTGGAAGGTAGGTTAAGCAGGACACAAAGCACTCATTACATCTTTACTTTTTTTATATCTTCTACATTTATTATGGGCCACCAGAAATCCTTTGGTGGGCCACAAGCAGGCAGCAGGCCATATGTTGTGCAGGTCTGGTCTAATCATGTAAGTGTTGATGTGAGATTGGATCTTACGAGAGAGACTAAGACTAGATATATAGACTTGGGAATCGCTGCATAGAAATGATAACTGAATTCACAGGAACAGATGAGATCACCAAGCTAGAGTTCAGAGTGAAAAGACAAGACAGCCTCCAAGAGAGATTTGGGAAACACTCACAGTTAAATGTGTGTGACATGGTAGGACAAAGGAGAAGCTACCAAAATGATATTCTATAGGAGGCCATAACTTTACAGTCATACAACTGAAAGGTGCAGAAGATCTCACTGTGTTTCTTGTCGGATGGCTGTTTTTAAAATAGCATTTGACTCAGTAGAACAAAATGCAGCTTATTCCAACAAGAGGTGCATCTGCCAAGATCATACAAAATTACTTGACAAATGTCACAAAAATAACTTTGTTCAATGATCTTCTGATTATGAGTGTCAAATCAGCTTTAAACAGAGTGATAGTAGATCACTAAAGCCACTATCAGAAAGGATGCTCAGCACAGAGGACAAACAGAAGACTGGCTGAGTGGTAAGGTTCTCCATATACTCTTTTTTGCCAGTGAAATTCTACTGACTGCCTCGAACCTTCAAGATTGCAGACCCTCCTATATTACATTCACAACCACTGAAAAAAGACCATTCAAGTAGGAAAAACCAAGCAGATAATGAATACTTATTGTCTAGACTTAAGGTATGCCCTTGAATAGAAAGTCCATCAAGCTAGTCTGTGAATGTGTATATTCTCTCATTCTCTCTCTCTCTCTCTCTCTCTCTCTCTCTCTCTCTCTCTCTCTCTCTCTCTCTCTCTCTCTCTCCCTCCCTCCCTCCCTCCCTCCCTCTCCCTCTCCCTCTCCCTCTCTCTCTCCCTCTCTCTCGAATTAAAAATTAGCGAGAAAGCAAGCTGTATTTAATTAGTGAAACTGCTTTTAATGACTGAACTTCTCCCTGAAACAAAAATCCATCATCCTTGATACTAATATCTTTTTAAAGATGATCAAAATTAACATAACTATCAATAGAACAAATCAACTTATAATTCAACTCTACAAGTATGCATTAAGTAGCTACAATGTGCAGGACACTTAGGATTAGACAATGTGGATACAAAGTCAAAAACAAGACAATATCCTGATGCGGGATAGTTGAAGGGAATAGATGCATATAAATACTATTATATTTAAGACTATAATCTGGCAGCTTGTGGTGGAAGGACAAGGGAAGAGAGGACCAGAAGGAGACACACCATTTAGGAGCTATGGCAAAGGTGAGAAGTGAGGAGTTGTGCACATGGAGAGAAGGGGACAAATAGAATTTGTTACTGCAGCAAAATCAACAAGACTTGGCAAGTGATGCCATGGGGTGGGGGGAGCCCTGCAGGGAGACAATGTGAAGGAGGAGTCAAGGGTTAACTTGGAGGCTGCGAGCCTGAGTAACTGCCTGGCACACAGTAGGCACTTACTAAATGTCTCTTGGACTGGACTGACTAGATGGAGGAAAAGAAAGGTTGAAAAACAGCAAGCAGAGTACAAGATATAGAAGTCTGATGCGCAGGAGAGTTAGATGAGTGCACTGTCACAGAACGTAAGGGCAGAGAGGGTATTAAGAAGGGGGCCATCCAAAGTTTCGGATACTTTAAAGAGGTTAAGGGCAATGAGGGCCAGAAAAAAGGTGCTGGAATATGGTATTAGAAGGAAACCAGTGACTTTTAAGAGAAAGATTGCTGCAAAATGGTGGGGATGGAAACTAGATTGCGAAGATTTGAAGAGTGAAGGCACAGAGGGCTCTTTCTAGATGTTAAATAATAAAAAGAAGGTGAGAAGTGGTATGACAGCTTAAGGAGGAGAGTCAAGGGGAAGTTTTTTAGAAGAGAGAAAAATCTGAATATAAATTTTATAAATGTTTCCACTAAGAATCTCTCTGTATAAAGAATATTTTTTTTCAAAATGAGATAAGGCAAATCAACATAAAATGTACATTTTTTAAGTCCTTGCCAGACTTAGTGCTAGCAATACAATGAACAAACAAACATAACCATTGCTTGCCTTCAAGAAGCTTCCATTCTGCTCTGGCACTTACATTTCAATTACCTGAAAATTTATACTTGTACCTTAGTATTACCTATAAAGTTTTAGAGTAGTTCAGTTACAGTTCAATTTATTAAGTATCAGACTTTATAGAAAAGCAATTAAGAACTAAAACCAACAAGATTTATCTTCTTTCACTTTACGGCATATAATACTTAGTAAAATCTATTTGTAACTGACACTAGCAACGTTAACGATTTTAATTTTAGTTAACTAATAATGTTTACAATTTTCATTTTTCACTTGCTTTCTCAGTTTTCAACTCCAGTAAGGCTACTTTATTTCAAGTTATAATTAAATAAGTTTCCCTACTAGTTGTAAAAATCAGCGACTGTGAAAAAGTGTTTGCCCTTTTTACACTGAAATTGTTTAGTTCTTTTGATCTGTTTAATTAAATGGCTATTTAATTAATGTCTATGTTATACGCTACAAAAATATCTGGAGCTTATGACAAAGAGGAGTAACTGTGGGATGAGGGTTATTACTGCCAGCAAACTGTCCAAAAATATATACTGTTTGGTAATGTAATTTTAGACCACTGACTGTTACTGGCTTTCAATTAATTAAAAAAATGAGAACCATAGAATTTTAGAGAGGGAAAGCATGGCAGAGGCCATTCAGTACAACCCACATCCAAAAGGAACCCCTACTCCAAAAATCCAAAAGGAATACCAGACAAGTAGGTATTCAACCTCTGCTTGAAGACCTCCATGAAGTGACAGCCTACCAACTCAAGAGGCAGTGCATTTCACTTTTGGTCAATTCTATGTTAGGAAGATTTTCTTGACATCATCTACACATCCCCCATGACTCTTGGTTCTGAACACTGGCACCAATCAGAACAAGGGTAATCCCTTTTCCACATGACAGCCCTTCAAATACTTAAACATGACTAACCTGTCTGCTCTAAATCTTCTCTTCTCCAAACTAAAAATCTCCAGTTCCTTCCAACTATTCACATGATAGGGATCCAGGGCCATTTGGCATTCTCACTGCTCACCTCCGCATACTTTCTAGTTTATCAATGCCTTCCTTACACTGTTGTGTCCAAAAATGAACATAGCAATGTGATCTGACCAGGGCAGACTCTGTCTCCCAATGTGTTAGTTCTCCCTTCCCTGTAGATTTGTGTCATTTACAATTTAGACAAGCATAGCGCATATATCTTTAGCCAAGTCGTTGAAAAAAATGACTTAAATAGCATAAGACCAAGCACAGATCCCTATTTTACCGACCAAGCTGACTTAAAACAATTCATCAACAATTACTTTTTAAATCCAGTCATTCAAAACATTTTAAATTCATCTAACTATAGTCTCACCTAGTCTACATCTCTTCATCTTTTCAAAAGGATACTACAAGATACATTACCAAATGTTTTTCTAAAATCTACGTAAATTCTGTTGAATGTAAGAAAATAATGATAATCTAGCATGACCTACACTTGAACCCTTTCTGGCTCCTTGTAATCATCATTTATTTCACTTAGATATTTAATAAACATTTTTTAATGATCCATTTTAGAGTTTTTCCTGGAATTGAAGTTAAGCAGTTTAGTCTATAATTTGCAAACTCTTTTCTGAAAATTAGGCAATCTTACAAAATTTTTCCTTTTCCAGTCCTATGATACCTCTCCATTCTCCATCTTGCATAGATTACTACTAGCAGCTCAGCATGCATCTTCCAGTTTTTTCAGGACCCAAGGATGTAATTCTTCTGGGTCAGTTGATATAAATTCCTCAAGGGTAACTAGGTGCTATTTTCCTATCTCCTTACTTATCTTGCCTATCAACTCCCCATCTGCCATTTTTGTTGTCATTGAGCATTAAAGGTTATTCTCCTTGGAAGGAGAAACAAAACAGAAGTAGAATAAGAACAAAGCAGTTTTTTCTTCTTTCTGTGGTCACTTATCATCATCTCATCCTTTCCAGGAGGCATCACTATCCTTTCTTTCATCCCCTTCTTTTTCCCCCAAGAGAGCTAGAAACACCCCCCTTTTACTGTTCTCAGCTTTTTTCACAAGTTTTCACTCACTCATTCTGAGTTTTAGCATTCAACACTTCTTTGGAAAGACCATACCAAACTTTTAATATCCATTCTCTGTTTCCCACCCTTTCTTCTACCAGTGTGAATATTCTAAGAATGTCTTCCTCATCTGATTATATCTTCAGAATTTTATTACTAATAACTTCTTATCCTTCCTGGACTGATTTCCTGTGGGGAATTTTAGATTTTGTGATCTTCTCCGTCCCTGTCTCTCCAAACCCTTTGAAATCTACTTTTCCAAAGTTTAGGGCTCATGTCAGAATATGCCAAGCATTTCTCTCCTTCATCACAAATTCTAGGAGAAAATTTCTTCCTTTCTCCCAAGGTTTTATAATTTCTACCCCAGCAAACAGTTCCACCTTGTTAGGAAGAAACAGATCTAATATAAAATTTTCCCTTGTTGGTTCTCCCACCTTCTAAAGGATGAAATTATGACTATGGAAAAATCAGGAAGTTATTAATAGCCCTGCTTTTGGCAGACAGAACTCCAGCAGATGCCATCATTGCCTCTGTTAGCTCTTTTCTGACTTGCTCACCTATTTCCTTTTTCTGTCCAAGTGTCCATAGTGTGTTCAGTCCAATGACAAAATTGTTTTTGTTTGTCCCTCTACTTTATCCTGTTGTTCCCCACCATACTTCTCTTTTTTGGCTCCTATATTACCTCACGTAAGTATTCCTTATTAGTATATCATGCTAATATACATGTATGTGATATATATATATGTGTGTATACATATGTATGTATATATATATATATATATATATATATATATATGTAGAGAGAGAGAGAGTGTAATGCTTTTACATATCTAGTTACCTTTGAATAACGTATATCCATCCAGAACAACATTTGAGCCATAGATTTCATCCCCTCAAGTTACAGGGATATTTATGTAGCCAAATCTGCATTAAGAATTCTATGTAGTTAGTTTTGTTTGTTACTTAACTTTGGCCATTTGTGTTTAGACATTTCAGCTCAATGATTTTTACTACTAATTAACAGAAAACAATCTTCTGTCTGACCAAAGAAAAAAAGTTTAATTTCAAATAATTAAAGTTACCTTGCAGTTTGGAGATAATGACCCAGCGCAAAAGTTTATTTTATAAGTAAACCTCTTTAATACAGAAATACAGATTAGGGCCAGATATAGATTTGGAAGTCACTAATGTAGGGAAGACATATGGGAAATATATGGGAACTCATGGGATCGATAAGAAAAAGAAGAAGGTAGGTCAGAAAAGGAAACAGGGCAGTTATGAGGAACATCCAAGCCTAGGGGATAAGAAGTAGATAACAACAGCCAAAATACTGAGAAGTAATCAGACAGACAGGAGAAGAAAGGAGAAAGTGTAGGAGAAGTTAAGGGAAGAGTCTGTCTAGGAAGGGAGGGTCCAATGCTACAGAAAAGTAAAAAAAAATGCACAAAGGGACCATTGATATTCTTTAAAGAGATCAGTGTCAGTGAAGGGGCAAGAGCACAAGTCAAAGGCAAGAGGTTGTGAGCAGTAAAAGCCACAGAGCCACAAACCAGGGAGGGCTTTGTCCAGAAGCTGGGCAGTGAAAAGCTGGAGATACATAGGAGGAGAGTTGGAGGGCACAGCTGGGTTCCATTTGGCTTCAAAGGATAAAGAGGACCAGAGTATTTTGTAGGTAGTGGGAAAGTAGCTAGTAAAAAGGGAAAGACTGAAAATAAGGGAATGGATGAAAAGCATGTATTAAGTACTTAGTACGGGCCAGACACTATGTTAAGTGAAGGAGATACAGTTACAAAAAGTAAAACAGCTCCTGCTCCCAAGGACTTTATGTTCTTACAGAGGGGAGACAACCCAAGGCAGACGGCAAAATGGGATGTGAAAGACGGTGTCTAGCATGCGGCCAGCCAATTCGGTCTAGTAAGCTAGGCAAGTCTGCATTCATTCAGGCACCAGTCAAAGCCATTCAGCCCTAGGGCATTAATTCCAAAAATATACCTGTGTAAATAACATGACAAGGAGAAAATGAGGGAAAACCTCTGGAAGAGATTGGAAGCAAGAGAGAGAAGGAATGATCTACTGAGAAATCACTCAAAGGATACAGGAAGAAATGAGAACCAGAGAACAAGTAGTATTAGCCGTTGAGCTCTTTGAGATGTAAAACAGGAATAGTATACGAGTGTATAGCATAGAAAGAGTGTTAGATCTCTAGGAAAAAGCAATTCATAACTAACGTGTTATGTGAATGTAGAGTCCATGTAAGAGAATAAGGCATGATAGGGTTAGAAAGGCAGCCTGAAGCCATGTTGTGAAGGTCAAGTTTAAACGCCAAAGGTGTTTTTGATACCAGAGGTAATAGGGAACCATTACAGTTTTTCTGAGCAAAGTCCATACCAGAGGGATCACTACCTCCCTACAGCTGAGGACCCTGCTCTTAAGAGCCTTAGAAACAGCAGCCTGCCATCCCCAGCACTACCAATAAAAGATGACTAGCTGCCAATACCAAGGGAGCCCAAGAGCCCCAGAACTAACAGTCCTCTCCCATCCTGTTCTGCTGTTCTGTCCCATCTCAGTCCCTTATACACCCCCATCATTCACCCCTTGTGGAGATGCAACCTGTCAATTGCCTCTACGAGTGTTATAGCTCATCCCTCTTCAGCCACCAATGCCAAAAGAGAGTACTCACCACCAAAGTCCTAGACACTGTCAAATGTCTCAGTGTTACAAATGGATATGATTTATCAAAGGAAATGACACTAAAGAAAATAGATTGCCCCATCTGCTTTGACACTAAAGATCCATTGAGCCTTTCCATCTAACTTTCAGGTGAAACCTCATATATGGTATCTCCCCCTATTATCAAGACCTGTTAACCTGGATTTTTAAAGAAAATTTCTGGTAACTGTATTTTGCAATAATTGGTTTTGTTTATAATTTTATGTATTTTATTTTGAACATTTACAAACATTATTCCAAGGAGTCCAGAGACTCCACCAGATTGCTAGAGGGGTCCATGACCACAAAAAGATTAAGAATCTCTACCCTATTAAAATGTGAGCTCCATCAGAGAAAGGACACTCTGGTTTTTCTATTTGTGTTTGCAGCACTTCACACATAATAAGTAATAATGTTTTCAAATATTCATTCATTTACTTGTGGTTTAGACATGCTTTAAGAAAATCACTTTAGCAGCTATGTGGAGGATAAATTAGTGATGAGAATACTTGAGAAAGTAGAAAGGATCTACTATTTACTACCTTTACTAATTTTGACAAGTTACTACATCTCTTTAAGCCTGTTTCCTCATCTATAAAATGAGAGGTTGGATGAGATGATTTCTAAGGACCCTTCCAGTTCTAAATCCTAAGACCTATGAAATGGCAGTGCTCAGGAAAGATAACCTTGATTTTCAGGAAAATGTAGGAACTCCGGTCTATGAGGTGAGGGTTGGAGGCAGGGATGGTTCTGGATTCTGAGGGCTCGGAGAGGGCAGTAGTTTGGGAATATCCATTTTAAAAAATGTGATAGGCTGGCTGAGAACAAGATGTGGAAGAATATAGTCAAAATGAAGAGGAAATTTTAAAAATGAGTTCTCAAATCCATTGCATGGTAGAATAGTGTTAATTCATAAGACTTCTGTAAACTGGCAGTAGATAGAAAGCTGGCTTTGTAGTCAGAAGGACAAAGTTTCAAGTCTCATTTCTGACAATCACTGTCTTCTATTTTTTGTTCCTTTTTTATATGTACAATTTTATTTTTCCAAAATTTTTATCTTTGCTGATGTTTTTCAAGTTCACAATAATAAAAGGTATCAAAAAAAATCAAGGTTAGAAACAGTATTTTTTAAAGTAAATATTCTTTAGGAGAGATTATTTCTTCATGACTATCTGCTAGCCCAATGGATTGCTGATATTCCTGATTCTCAATGGGAATGACATTTAATTCTTTAAAGTAATTGGGATATTTCTCTCTGATTCAGAAATCGAGCTGAGTGATTTGTTTCTGGCAACAGATTCAACACAGTTATGCTTGACATTCATGGTTTAAATCTTAATTTTAATCCAATTTTATTTTACAAATAATTCTTTTCAAAAGAAAATCCCACAAACATTCCCCCCTTCTTAGCTCTAAGATTTCCAGAGCTAAGAAGCAATGATAAATTGGGCCATGCACACACCTAATCATGAGGGATCTCGAAACCGCTGCTTCTAGACTGTGATAAATATATTCTTTGACCCAGTGATACAATTGCTAGGAACAGCTGGGAGCACGAGAGAAGAAGGCTGGTGGATAAATAATATGAAGAAAAGGGCATTAGTGAATTGATATAAAAATTTAAAAACAATTATTCAACTCTGTTCCTAAAAAGCTTATAAATTTTGGACATCAAGATAACACCAACAAGGGGAAAAAATTTAATGGCTCAAAGTACTTTAATGACTTTCCATGAAAGACTTATGAGTGCATTATTTCATCCCAGCATCAAACCTGAATTAACAGAGTGTCTGCCTGAGTCAAGTCATATCTGACTCATGAATTTTAAAGGAAAAAAACTATATTTCAAATAAACTTGACATTTATGTTGGGCTTGTTTTTAAATTTTGTTTTTCACAAGGCAAGACTAGTACTATTTGTGTACTGGAAAGGACAGCAAGGATGCCTACTGGAATAGAATATATATGAATCTCTTCCAGTAGGTCAGCAAATACAAGGATGCTACTTTTTTGTAGGAGTACCATATTGATATCACTAAACATTCAAGAACACCAGATGCCACTGTAAGCAATATTGTGAATTAAACTTTAATGTGTTTTTCTGTTTCTATAATTATAAGGAAAGAAGTTACAGATAATTCTTTTACAATACTAAAAATATATTAGTTCATAACAAAAGGTGAAATTAATTTTCTATGGAAATTCTGTTGACTTTCAGTTCTCTTTTTAAAAATTTTTCTTAAATCTGTTAGAAGTTACTCTACTCTCTTTAATGACTTTCATTTTTCTGGTGAATGAAAAGCTTTTAAATTTTAGGGGTTTTGTCAGAGTCAAGGTTTTAAACTGACCAGATGTCATGACTCTCTATGATATTTATGTATTATGTATTATGTATAATGAACTAAAAAGGAAAATCTTCACATTAGGAAGCCTTTTTATTACTGTCTGGTTTGAAAGCACCTAACAGAGTTTAGTCATGAGGCAAGTTTAATTATGCACCTTTAACTACCAAATTCACAAAACAAACAGAAGGTTTAGCATGGGAGGGAGAGAGAAATCAGGCGATATCCTCTAGCAACTCTTCCAGTAAAACAGCATGTGGTGACTAAAATTGCTATGGGAACATGGGAGCTCATCAGGAAAATCTAGTTCTAGGTGAATGTATTTATTCTTTAACATCTTACACCTCCATAACAAACAGAAGGCATTTAAGCAGATGTCCATAATCAGTACGATAAAATGTTAATGGAGACCAGACACATGTTATATTATAGAGCTTGGCATAATTTAACTCTTATTAAGAATAAACAGATCTTTGCACACATTCTTTGTAAAAAATTTCAGTAAAATTCAGTAAAATATATACTATAATTTCAAATGAATAAGCGGGAAGGCAAGTAAGAGAATAAACAAAAGATGAATTTATGCTACGGTTACTCTTCCATCAACACTGTCAAGTTTTAATAGAGAAAAAAAATAACAGTATTAAATTCTTCCTCCCTCAAATGCCAGATGAGGATTTTTTTTTCCAAACATTCAAGATATTTAGGTGCCAAAACTGAAAGAAAAAATGAAGGAAAGTAGAACCCTACCTCCAAACCTTACTGTATCTAAAATCATAAAAGAGGCCAGCTGATTTAAGTCCTATCCTAATACATTCTGTGAGGACTATCCATCTTAGCTTTTGGAAAAATGTAATTTTATTCAGTAGAAAAAGTCTGAGTTTTGTTACTAACCATCTGTATGACTCTGGACAAGTCATTGAATATTTCTGGACCTGTTTTCTACTGCTAAAATGATTGGGAAATTATTTTCAAGGGCTTTTCTAGCTGTAACATTAGCTAATACCCATCTCCCATTCTGAACCCATTTCTGAATTCACTAGTTTTATTTTTAGCAACTAACAAGCATATCTGTTGTACTTCAAGGAATCTTTCAGATCCATTGTACTTATAAATCTCATTAGCTTTTCTGTGATTATTTAAAATAAGGCTTTGTTTGTAACAGAATCTTTCAAGCATCACCTTCAATAATTTTTCTTTTGTCATTAAATATTTATAATGTAACCATTAGGGCCTTTGTCAGTTTTAAGAAAGTATGCTTCCTATGATGTCCTTTATATCATTTAAAACAGATGGTAACCATAGTCATCTTCTCATTTCTGATGCTAAAGGGAAGCCAGAATGCCAAATTTATGACATTAATTATTTCCATGACAACGTAGTGATGAAAAATACAAGATCAGGATTTCTTTATAAGATCAATCAAAGGGAACGAGTAGATTATAAAGGTGAATTCACCTCTTAAACACATGCCATCTTGAATGACGGTAAGAGGAAAATCAAAATGTACTTGGGAACTGAACTTTCTTTTGAGTTTCCCCTACCCTCTCAAATTGTGGCTAATATGAAAGTATTAACCCCCAAACTCAAAGTCACAGTTCGCTAGTGACAGAGTTGTTCTTCTCTATTTTAATGGTGTGAGCATTTAGAGATATAAATTTTCCCCTAAGTACAGCTTTGGCTGTATCCCTTAAATTTCAGTATGTTGTCTCACCATTGTCATTCTCTTTAATGAAATAATTGATTATTCTATGCTTTGTTCTTTGACCCACTCATATTTTATGATGAACTTATTTACTTTCCAATTGATTTTTAATCTATCTTTCCATGGCCCTTTATTGAATGTAATTTTATTACATTATGATCTGAAAAGGATACATTTAATATTTCTGCTTTTATGTTATTTCCTTGTGAGGTTTTTATGCCCTAATATATGGTCAGCTTTTGTGTAGGTACCATGTACCACTGAGAAAAACGGTATATTCCTTTCTATTCCCATCCATTTTTCTTCAGAGGTCTATCATATCTAACTTTTCTAAAATTCTATTTGCTTCTTTTGCTTCTTTCTTGTTTATTTTTTGGTTAAAATTATCTAGTTCTGAGAGGAGAAAGTTGTGGTCCCCAACTAATGTAGTTTTATTGACTATTTCTATTTCTAATGTAACTCATTTTAACTCATACTTTAAAAATCTGGATGCTATACCACTTGGTACATATATGTTTAGTAGTGATATTACTTCGTGGTCTATGGCACCTTTCAGCAAGATGTAGTTTTCTTCCCATGGGGCAGCTCAGTGGTGTAGTGGATAGAGTACTGGGCCTGAAGTCAGGAAGACTTGAGTTTAGTTCCGGCCTCAGACACTCACTAGCTGTATGACCCTGGGCAAGTCACTTAACCTTGCTTGCTTCAATTTCTTCTGTAAAATGACCAGGAGAGGGAAATCGCAAAGCACTTCAGTATCTTTGCTAAGAAAATCCCAAATGGAATCATAAGAAGTCAGACATGACTGAAATGACTCAACAAGTTTCTTTCCTTATCTCTTTCAATTAGATCTATTTTTGCTTTTTCTTTGTCTGAGATCACGCTTGCTATGTCTGCATTTTCTTTTACTTCAGATGAAGCATAATAGATTCTGCTGGAGCCCCTTACCTTTACTATGTTTGTGTGTTTCTCTCTGCTTCAAATGTTTCTTGTAAACAATATATTGTAGGATTCTGGTTTTTAATCCACTCAGTTATCCGCTCCCATTTTATGGATGAGTTTAACCCATTCACATTCACAGTTACGACTGCTATGTATTTCCCTCTGTCCTATTTTTCCCATTTATCCTTTTCCCTCTCTATTCACCCTGTCACTCTTCACTAGTGTTATGCTTCTGACCACCTCCTCTCCCAATCTGCCTTCCCTTCTATCAGTAATTCCCCCCACCTCTCTTGTCCCCTTTCCCTCCCATTTCCCTATATTGTAAAATAGATTTCTATTCTTTGAGCCATTTGTGATGACAGCAAGGTTCAAGCATTACCTGCCACTGCCACCATCCCTCCCACCATCTTTCCTTCCATTTTGACAGCTTTCATGCTTCTTCATGTGAGAATTTATCCCTTTCTACTTTTCCCTTCCCTCTTTTCTCAGTGTAATTTTCTTTTTTTAACCCTTAATTTTGTTTTTTTAAATATCATCCCACCATAGCCAACATAAGCCCACACCCTTTGTCCATCTATACTCCTTCTAAATGACCTAATGATAAAGTTCTTAAGAGTTACAAGTACCATCTTCTTGTGTATAACCTTATTGAATCCCTTGTTTCCTCTTTCCTATTTACCTTTTTGACCTTCCCTTGAGTCCTATATTTGAAAATCGAATATTCTGTTCAGTTCTGGTCTCTTCATCAGGAATGCTTGAAAGTCCTCTATTACATTGAATATCCATGCTTCCCCCTAAAGGATTATGCTGTTTCACCAGTTGTAATCCTAGGTCCCTTACCCTCTAGAATATCATATTTCAAGTTCTCTGATCTTTTAATGTAGAAGCTGATAAATTCATTGTAACCCTGACTGTGGGTCCATAATATTTGAATTCTGTCCTTCTGACTGCTTACAGTATTTTCTCCTTGAAGGGAGGTCTGGAATTTGGCTATAATATTCCTGGGAGTTTTCATTCTCAGATCTCTTTCAAGAGGTGATCATTTTCCACTTCCATTTCTATTTTACCCTCGGGTTCTAGGATATCAGGGCAATTTTTCTTGATAATTTCTTGGAATATACTGTCCAGGATCTTTTATTTGATCATGGTTTTCAGGCAGTCCAACAATTCTTAAGTGATCTCTCCTGAATTTATTTTCCAGTTGTTTTTCCAAAAAGATATTTCACATTTTCTTCTATTTTTTCATTTTTTTTTTATTTTATTGTTTCTTGATGTTTCATGGAGTCATTAGCTTCCACTTATCCAATTCTAATTTTCAAGGGAATTATTTTCTTCAGTGAGCTTTTGGGCCTCCTTTTCCATTTGGTCAATTCTACTTTTTAAGGAGTTCTTTTCTTTAGTATATTTTTACACATCTTTTTCCATTTTTTGTGCTTCCTTTACCAAACTGTTGACTCTTTTCCATAATTCCCTCTCATTTCTTTTCTCATTTTTCTTTTCCCTCTCTTACTTGATTCTTAAAAATCCTTTTTGAACTCTTTCAAGAGTTATTTGGGGACCAGAGAGGAATTCATATTTTTCTTCAATGCTTCACATGTAGACATTATGACACTGTTTCATCTTTTATGTTTTGATTTTGAGTTTATGTTTCAATTTTCCCTGTCACCATAGTAATTTTTTAAGGTCAGCTTCTTTTGTATGTTTGTTTTTTACTTATTTTCCCAGCATATTTAGTGACTATTAACTTTATGTTAAAGTTGGGCTCTGCTCTCTGCTCCTGTGGCAGAGCAGGCACTGGGCCAGGATTCTTGCACAAGGTCACAGGCCTTCACATCTACCTGAGTTAGGGTCTGAGCCTCATGGTCTTGCTGCAGGTTTGTCCTGGGACTCAGAATCTGGCTGTTGGCTTGCTGAGATATGGCCTGCTAATGGCTTCCCCAGGCAGACCTTTCCTGCCAACTTTCTAAGTTCTCTTGGGCTGAAAAATTGTTTCACTCTGTCCTTTGGTTGGTTCTGCTGTTCCAGAATTCATTTTGAGGTGCTACTTTATAGTCATTTGGAGGTGAATTTGGGAGACTTCAGGTGAGTTTCTACCTTACTCCATTTTGACTCCACCCATTTAATGTGATTTTTAAAAAATCACATCTAATGCAATGGAACACTATTGTGCTATAAGAAATGACAAACAGTCGGACTTCAGAAAAACCTGGAAAGACTTACATGAACTAATGCTGAGTGAAACGAGCAGAACCAGAGGAATATTATACATAGTAACAGCCACAGTGTGTGAGGGCTGTTTCTGATAGACCAAGCCTTTCACAGTAATGCAAGAACCTAAAACATTCCCAAAGAACTCTTGAGGCAAAATGCCATCTACATCCAGAGAAAGAACTATGGAATTGGAATGCAGAATAAAGGAGACTATTTTCTCTTGTGTTATGTTTCACTTTGTTTTTGTTTTTTTTCCTCATGGTTTATCCCATTCATTTTAATTCTTCTATGTAACATGACTAATGTGAAAATATGTTTAATAGGAATGTATGCATAGAATCCATATAAGACTGAATGCCATCTCAGGGAGGGAGGGCAGAGGGAGGAGGAGAAAATTTAAGACTTATGAAAGTGATTGTTGAAAACTGAAAACAAATAAATTATTTTTAAAGCATATATTTAAATCATAAGCTATTTTTGTTCTGCATTATTTGTGACAGAAACACTCTTAATAAGTTTTCTCAGTAAACAAAGGAGTAAAGTAAGGACATCTCTTTCCCCACCATCAAACAAAGTTCTAGAAATACTAATGAGAGCAACAAGATGAGACAAAACAAATACAGAGACACTGGTAAATGGGAGATTAGTGTATTTCTCTTTGCAGATAACACAACTCTTTACTTAGAAATCTCAAGAGAAACCACAAAAGAAACTACGACAATAGGTTCAGTAACTAGAAATAAAATGAATACACAAAAATCATCAGCATTTTTATGCTATGGAGCAAAAACAAAGTGTAGGATGAAATAATGGAAAACGAAATTCCATTCAAAATAACTTCCAAAAAAATGAAACAATACTGAGGCATATATAAGAGAAATCCCACAGAGGAATCAAATTGTTTAAAACACTGAAGAAATCAATATCAGTCCTGTTATGACCTTCTCGTATTCAGATAAAGAACAAGGAAAAAAGAATTCAGGACTATGAATTTAACACTAGACTGTTCTGCCAGGAAATTTATCCTAAGGGCCACCTTAAAAGCTGTTAATTGAATCTCAGAATGAAAAAAGGGGGTAGCACAGGAAAAGGGTAGAGGTATAACAAAATTGAAAAGTATCATGGAAGGAGGAGGCAGGAATCTTTAATAACTAACAACTTTCCTCATCCATTATAGTACCCTATAGCAATGTTGGTATGCTAACAATGCCCCCTACTTACACAGCTACAGAGTACTACAGTAAGAGCTGAGGGCTTTCAACCCTAAAACTTTTTCACACCAAAGGGAATCTGAGATCTATCTTCCATGAGCTTATTCTCATTTGATCAAACATACCAAAACCCTTGACATTTATAGTAACTAGATTTTTCAAATACTTATAGAGAGGTAGATTTATGCTAAAAATTCTTGTAGAAGCACATTTAAAACTTTATTTTCTCTAGAAATATTAAGAAATAATACCCCTGCCAAATGACTGAGGCTAGGGAATTATAGTCTTATTCAGTGGTACGGTAGTAAATGATTAATAATCAGCTCTCTAGAAAAAAGTATTCATACATATGTATCTAAGGTTATTATAAATTTTACCAACATAAAGAATGTGCAACACAAGATTAACAAACAATAAAATACATAAAACTTATTCCATTTAGCCAATTCATTCTCATGGAATGTTTTATTGATTTTTTTTGCTAAACTTTTGTATTGCAACCTATGGCTGCCGTTCAACCATGATTTGACAAATGAAACTGCATCTCCATCTGCTCTTTTTGCAATAAATTTATTGTCATTAAATCAGATGCGTGGTCTATTATTAAACTATTTCTCACTCTCCTACATATTGTATTTATTAAACTCAAAACTCTTTCAGCTTCATCATCTCCGATAGTAATACTGCTAACTACCCTTTTAGTTTTTTGTATCGGAACAGGAAATGAAACGTTGTTTAATTCTACATTATTAGCCATAAAATTCTGAAAGTTGTTCAAACCATCTTCATATTCATATTTCAATTTCATATTTTAAGATTTTACCTAAATGATACTTTTTTTTTGTCAGTTGTAGAGAGTGAAGTTAGTTATTCATAAGGACAAATAGAAGGGTGTAATGTAACAAAATAAGAATTGTTTTATCAAATGGTTTTTTCTGCATCTACTTTTTATATTATTATTTTCACACAAAGTCACTGAAAGTAGCAGGGAGAGGACAGAGGCCTCTATCTTGAGGCAGAGCAGCTGTGTAGTGTGGTGGGGCAAAAGGAGTGGAAGGGTCCCCTCACTAACAGGAGAAAAAAAAACCGCCGACAAAATTGAAACAAAACAAGACTATTGTGCAGAGGTCATCGTCCTCAGTCCCTCAGACTGTTTCATTTTAAAGTCTATTTTTAAAAACTGGTGCCAAAGAGGGCATAGCCCAGAGAGCTTCCTTTTTCTCTTTTCTTGTTTGTTACATGTACAATACCTGTGAAACACGGAGAGTATACCTGCACCTTGCCAGGAAACTGAATCACTTCCATTTGAATTATCTTAGGAAGATTCTGAAGATCACCTGGCAGGATGAGGTACCAGACACTGAGATCCTTGCTCAAGCTGAGCTGCCAAGCATTCAAACTGTACTTCAAAAAGCACAACTCCAATGGGATGGTCACGCTGTTAGAATGCAAAACATATGCTTGCCAAAAAGACTATTTTATGAAGACCTCATGGTGGTCAGAAAAAGCAATACAAAGACACTCTCAAGGTCTCTCTCAAGAACTCTGGAACTGATTGTGTGACATAGGAGATGCTGGCACAGGATGGCTCAGCATGGTGTGCCCACATCAGAGAAAGTGCTGTGCTCTATGAGCAAAGCAGAATTGAGACAGCTCAAAGGAAACATAGGATGCACAAATTTAGAGTATCCAACCCCAAATGTTCATACAGACTATCTGTGCCCAACCTGTGGTGGAGCATTCCAAGCTTGTATTGATCTGATCAGCCACAGCCGGACACACTGAAACTTCACTTTATTATGGTGATGTCGCTTTGGTCCTCTTTGAGAACAAAGGACAATAGCATGTACAATAACATATATCTGTTTCCACACCTACTCCTACAGTACAGTAGCCACTCACTTGCCTTCTTGAAGGTTCAGGGAGGACAGAGGGGAAGGGAGAGTTGGGGCTAGCCCAAGAAAGTGCAGGAATCTGGAATTGGCAAGGGACAAAGGTGGGATTTAACCATCATGATAATAAGGCCAGAGCCTAGAGTAAGAAGAAGCAGTGGGAAAAGAGACATCATTATTTCTGTCCAGTAAGAAATGCAGACTCATGTACTGAGTTATATTTTCTAGTACCATTCTTAGGAAGAGTATTACATTTATAACATTTATTAAACAGAATGTCTTTAAATGTATTTTGTTTAAGCAACTCTTCAACTCTAGATTCATGCTCTCCAGTACCAATTTTTAAATTTTCCAAAGCTCTTAGAGAGTGTTTGATTAATTTTTGTACTTTCTGAATATCAGCTGATCTTTACTGCAATGAAGTTGAAAGCAACAAAAATTCTTTAAGAATGTCAATTATCAAAGCAAGGTCTTGCAAGAAATTAATGTTTTCCAATTTCTTTTGCCAAATCAGGAGAAAAATGTACAAATAATACAAGACACGTATGCCATATGGCAGTTGTAGCTACTAAACTATAGACTGTCCATGTCTGTCCCACTGCAACCAATTTGGATCATTTCAATTTCAAGTTCTTTAGCGAGTTTCTAGCCAATTTTACTCTCATTAGATTGGTTATCAATAGAATAAATTTTATCCATAAATATTTCAAATTATTAACTTGTTTTATTTCAGATACTGAAATGCCTCGTGATAACTGAAACTGATGGTTTAAACAATGCCCAGTGATGACACTGGGAGAATGTTCTAACAACTTCAGTTACTCCAGATTTTCTTCTTAGCCTTGTATTAGCACCAAACAAAATGTAACTAATTTAAATCTTTAAATTATTAGAGCCACAGTCATTTAAAGACAGCAATGTATTTTCAAGATAAGACGTTTTTACTGTGATGCATTTGCAATATATTCCAACGGACAACACTTCTTTTAAATTAGCAACAAACAACATTATTTGTATAGATGTGGGTTGAATTGTGCAATGGCTCTGTTTAACCACCAGCTAACAAAATTCCTAAAAACTTAAGCAGCAGACCTTGAAAGTGACTGGGAGTAAGGTCCTACACACTACTGCCTACAGTTCATCGAAAGGAAGATAGAATCTACCTCCTATGGAGAAAGGATTCTAGACATCTATCTATTTCTGGGAGTAGCTCCACTTATTCCTAGAGGGAAGTGATCCAAGAAGGAATGGAACTGTGACCTGGTTCTCAGTTCCTCTGGAATGTCAATCCTTTTACGTATTGCTTTCTTTCTTAGGATTCCAATAAATGTTGCCTAAAATTATCTTAGAAAAGAGAGTCATATCAGAGGCGACAGGAGACTACCACTTTGAGTATCTATCTCTCAAAGTTAGAAATGCTGTTATTATTAGATGTGTCAAATTGATCTGGAAGACCTCTGCCTAAAATGAAGAATACAATATTAGTATTAATATTTTTTCCTTGAAATTCTGAATCTGACATCATTGTTTTTTAAAATTGACATGATGGCTAACAAAAAACACTTGCCCACATTTATGTTATTTCTTTTCAATTTAGAAATCCATGTTATTTTTATTAGTCCTGTTTCCATAACAATATAGTTTCAAGTTGCATAGTAATGTCTTCCAGATTTCTTTATACTACGTCACCCAGTCTAAGGGGCAATGAATTTTAAGAGTTAATCACAAAAACTCAATGAAGAACTTTAAATTCCATTTTTTGCTTAGTTACACTCTAAGTCAATGAAACAAACTATTAAGATCACTGGACACCATATTGGGCTCTTCATCAAAGCCTTCATAACTGAGTTAAAGACATTTTAGCATCAGTTTTGTTAAAGAGAAAATCTGGAGAAATTTTAACTGAGTTGATCCTAGTAACAGAGTGTATTTACTTTCTGCAAAAGCAGCCTATGTTGGCATGAAACTCTCAAGTATGAATTCTTTGACCATTACAATACACAAAACAAAATACAAAATGGCTTTCATTCTAGAATGGCCCCCTTCCATTTCTATAGTTACTTTGAGACAGCAGCATTAAGTGGGACAGATGGTGCTTAAGAATCATAATTTTTAAAAATCACTATGAAAAACTGTTCTGAATCATCATGAATTAGAGAAAAGGAAAATGAAACAATTCTGAAGTACCCCCCACATCTAATAAAGTTTGACTAATAGGCAGAAAAGAACAATGACAAATGTGGGAGGAAATGTGGGAAAATTGAGACACTGATACATTGTTGGAGTTGTAAACTCATCCAACCATTCTTTACAGCAATCCGAACTATGCCCAAAGGACCCAACAATGCCATAATCGGGTCTGTAACCCAAAGAGATAAGAAACATAAAGGAAAAGGACCTAATGCACAAAAATATTTACAGCAACTCTTTTAGCGATGTCAAAGAATTGGAAATTGAGGGGATGCCCACCAATTGAAGAATGCCTGAACAAGTTGTGGTGTGTGATTCTGATGGAAAACTGTATGGAACAAGTAGAATGCTCTCAGAAAAACCTGGATTTACATGAACTGGTGCCAAGGTAAATGAGCAGAACCAAGAGAATATTGTACCCAGTGACAGCAATGCTGTATGACGATGAACAATTGTGAACAACTTAGCTACATTACCAAGAGTACTCCGAAGAGCTTAGGATGAAAAATGGCCTGAATGTAGATTGAAACATACATTCTTTACTTTATTTTTATTGGGGGTTTTTGGTCTGTGTTTTCTTTTACAACATTACCAACTTGGAAATACTCTAAATGTGGAATATTTATCTTATAACCAAGTAGATGTACTACTGGAGGGACTAAATCTTAACTAATCTTGACATTATCACCATAAATGAAACCAGAAAAAGGAAGGAAGTTGTAGGCAAATGAAAGGCTGGCTCACAGGCTTTCTTTAGAGAGACAAGTAAAGAAGATAGCAGAAATGGTCTTAATCTGTGTCCAAAGGTAAAAATAAACATTATTTCAAGGGACATTTGGTCAACCTGTACAGCACTGCTAGTGATAAATATCTGTAAAAATATCAAGAAAATAATGTCAGTTTATGCACCAAAATATGTGGCAATGAGTAAAGAGTTGGAAAAATTCTACCAAGAATTTTAATGAGACCCTCAAAACTTAAGTCAATAAATATCGTGATACATACTGACATATAAAGTTATATATTAGGATTAGGAATAAGGAATGAGAGAAGGTAATACTTGACCTCTTAATTTTCTTAACATTAGAGAGATGTGGCCACCAAAGGCAACATCAGTTTTGAATATAAACTCATTTACCAAACCTTATGAAGAAGGATCTTTAAAGATTATACCTCCCTCATGAAAAAAGAAAGAAGCAGTGTAGGTTAAAACTAGTTAAATGAAAACTTGTCAAGAGACCTAACCGAGCAGATAGTTGAGGAGGGAACTGGAAGTAAGACAAGGAGATGAAAGCTAAGAAATATTTTCAAAAGATATTTTTTACGTTCTTTTCACCATCAAGGACAGTGAACAGTCCCATACATGTTTATAAAGGAGGTAGAAATGACCCTGAAGAAAGCAAGGAAAAGCAATTGAACAAGAGCAAATATACACCTGGAAAGAGATTAGTGCTGGAGTGTGTCTGCACACAAGTGTGAGATCAATTACTTGGGGCATCTGAAGGAAGGTAATACACAAAAAGTACGGAAAAGATTTCATCCTTTATTACTACCCCAAAAAGCACAAAGAACATCAGTAATTACTGACCTACAAACCTACTCTCCATTTGGCAGCTAGATGGCTCAGTGGATAGAGTACTGGACCTGGAGTCAGGAAGATAGGAGTTTAAATTCAATCTTAGAGACTTACTAGCTGTGTGACCCTGGGCAAGACACAACCCTCATTGCCTCCCCTTCCGAAAAAAAAGAGAATGGAAAAGAGGAGAGGGGAGGGGAGGGGAAAGGAGGAGAAGGGAGGAGAGGAAAAGAAAGGAAAAGAGAAGAAAAGAAAAGAAATCCTTTGGTGCTCCACTAACGGCAATTTCTAGAGTTTTCAGTTCCCTTTTCTCCTGGGGCCACAGGATTTACTGGAGGTAATAAAGGAATATGCAGGTTTCTACTCAAGAAAGAGTTTCAAATCATCTTCTCTCTGGACACTTCAACTCTGCTTTTCTCCACATAGTCAGTCTTTTAAAAGCCAAGTACAGGACAGCTTCGGAAACAATTATTCTTAATACGATGACAATGGGCCAATGAGTACTCTGAGCAAAGTGAATTCACTGCTTACCAAAGAAACACCATAAAAGCCAGAACAAAAGTCTCGTTGTATCACTGTCAGGCGCAAACCTGACAGGCACAAACCGGTCAAGGAAATCTCCCGGGAGGGCCTCTAGCCCTTTATATCAAATAACTTCGTAAAGGGCTATTTTCACCAAAAATAAAAGGGTCTTTACCTTATAATGAATGAATGATACCTCTTAATCTTTCTAGCAATAATTTTATTTTTAAAGAAAGAAACTTTCTAACCCAAATGAATCTCTAAACAAAATTCCAAGAAGTATAAGAATGATATTCTAAGACAGGATGCCAAAATTCTGGACAGTCTGCTCTCGGGATAAGTGCTCGTAAATTACTGCCTCTTGGCATACCTTGTCTTCCTCCATTTTTGAAACCAGAAATTCTCCAAAAAGTTCCATATGTTTTCACAAAAGTATTAAAAGAAGCAGACAGCTGAGGCAGTGAAAGGAGGGGGTCAAGAAGGTGTGACAGTAGTCCTTTGTATGTCTGGGACATTTGGAAGCCTGCAGAATGAGAGGGTTTCCTGCATAATGCTGAGTTACTGAATTTGAGATCATTTATGATGGTAGCTTTTATTTTCGTTTTATTTTTGAAAAAATACACACAAAATGTGTATAAATAGGGAAGTGTTTACCTTTTCTCTAGTAGATCTAAGTGGCTTCCTCCTGTTTAGGTTATTAATCTTGAAAATCTCATCCTGTCTTTGAAATTCATTTTAAACAAAAGGTCTGTGGTTTCAGATTTCTGTTTAAATATAAGGATGCAACTCCAATCTGGTGAGGAAAAAACAAGTTAGCAGCTGTGGGTAGGTTTCCAGGAGGTTCAATCAAGGAGGAAGACGGAATGAAACAGATTGTAAACCTTTCATTTCTAGTTGAAGGAAGTAGTTTGGGTAGGAAAAGAAAAGAAGTCAATGCCCTTGATACATTTGACTATATACAGAAATCTGATTCATAAGCTCATTCATTGATAAGATGCTTGTTGGAAATCATAATATTACAATGTATTGTAAAATGTATTACAATAATATTAGATGAATAAATGGTAATAAATGAAGAAAGGGTGTGGTGTACTAAACATAATCAGAATCTATTTTTCTAAGTAATAATGAAAATCAATAATACATCTATTATTTCAAAATTTTAAGATTTTGGAAAGAGTAAAGGACATTTATCATTTTTGTTTAGGTTGTTACTTAGCTTCCTTTGATTCGTAACTTCACATCCTCTAAATTACGTTTTTTAAATGAAAACCTGTCTCTACAGATAACATTTGGTCCAATTTAAATACTGCTTTAAGGTCTATGATATGCTTTACATTCATTACCTCATTTTATCATTAAAACAATTTTGTGAGATAGGTGTTACTATTATTCCCAATTAAAGAAGTGGAAAATGAGGTTCTGAAAGGCAAAGTGACTGGCTGAGGATAGTTAGCAACTTAAGTGTCTGAGGCAGGATTCAAACATACCGCTTCCTAATTCTAATTCTAGTGTTCTCAGTTCAAAACATTTAAAACTTTAAATTGTATCCTTTTAGAATGAATGCAATAATAAAAACAATTCAAACTTCTAGTTAAGACTGTAGTGTGAATGGTTTAGGAAAGATACAGCTCATCTGAGAAATATCTGTTGAATCAATGAATGAATATAAACAGGTGAATGAATGAAAAAGCATTAATCAAGCCCTGATTACATCAAAGAATTATACTAAAGCCTGGGAATACAAAGGGAAAATGATAGCCATCTCTGTTCTCAAAGAAATCACATCCCAATGGGGAAAAAGAACACATATTGGAGATTTCAACAGCAAGTTGGATGAAAGGCCCCTGTACGCCTTAGAGTGCAAAGACAATGGTAATGTATCTTCTTTAATGTCAATTTCATTGGTTTAAAAAATCTATTTCTGATGCCAAACCATTAGAAAGTACAAAGGGCTTTGACAGTGAGAGCTAGAATTTTCTTCTTCTGGGTCTTCAGTAGCTGTGGCTGTTGAGGAGGCAGAGCTATAGAACCTGCACAGGATGCCAGGTCTTGCCTCCTCCTGGACCACTGATGGGAGGTGACAAGTCTAGAAGCAGAGCTTGGGGAGTACACTGCTGTACTCCTGGGATTGCAGGGTTTCTGAGTTGTCTCCATCTGAGTTTGAAGAAAAGTGGGTCTAAAGCCAAGGTGGTGGCACTGGGTTTAATCCACTTTGGGCACATGCCATATTTTTGTCTTTTACTCAAGGTGTCTTACTGCTTTGTCTAGGCTGATTTGACTGGCCCACTAGAGTTGGCTGGTGGTTGGTAATGGTGAGGAGGAGAGACCTCTTCTACCCAAGGACTGCTGCCCTAGATGATGGTGTCAGGGTCCAAACTAAAGCAGTGCTGATAATCCTACTGGCATTACTATTCCTAGGTCTCTTGGGTTTACCGGTCCAGCACTGATGACAGTTGATGTTGGTGGTGATAGGGATGATGTATCTCTTCCCCCCAAGCAATGCTTCTCTCAATGTTGGCAACAATAGTCAAACTAATGATGAGGAACAGTGGCAAATGAAATCTAAAAACACATTTAAGTTCCTCTATACCATAAAGCAGTGGTCTTCAATTCTGTAACTGCAGACTCAATTAGTAAAATATTGAGCATACATTCCCAATATGTGTATATTTAATTATAAATTATACACAATATAATAACTATGAATAGTATGTTACCCAAAAACAGAAATTTTAAAAATATCAATATGAAATAATATTTGATCTTAGAGTCAAGACGAGTGGTTAGAATTTCTTGAGTAAAGGAGTGACAAGTTCGGAAATTCTCTTTGGTAGCCTTTTGAAGGATAGATTGGAGAGGGGGAGAGACTTGAGGCAAAGGGATCACTTAAGAAGACACTGTAATAGTCTACGTGAGAGATAAAAGGGCCTAGGCTAGGATGAAGGCTTCCAAAGTATAGTGAAGGTGTGAGACTCAAAATGTAGAGGTAGAAAAGATAAGAATGGCAATTGATCTGATACATGAAGTTACACAGAGGAGTCAAAAAAAATGGGTGAAGATGGGTGACTAAAAGGATGGTAGTGTCCTTAACATGGGCACCTAGATGGCACAGAGGACAGCTGGTCCTGGAATCAGGAAGACTCATCTTCTTGAGATCAAATCGGTCCTCAAACACTTACTAGCTGGGGGACCCTGGGCAAGTTGCTTAACCCTATTTACTTCAGTTTTCTCATCTGTAAAATGAACTAGAGAAGAAAATGACAAACCACTCCAATAACTTTGCCAAGAAAACCCCAAATGGGATCCCAAAGAGTCAGGCATGACTGAAATAACTGAATAGTGCCCTTCACAGAAATGGGGAAGTTAGTAAGAAAAATATGTGGGGGAGAAGAGTAACATAGCATCTGTGAAGCAAGTCACAAGTCTGCTCATCTTTTGAGATTCACTCTGCTTCACCCAAAATGAAAAGGGGTGGAATGCAGGACTCTAGTGCAAAGTCCAACCTTTGGTCCCCTGGTACACCAAAGTGATCTGGGAAGCAAGAGATAGGTATGTCAAAAGAGTGCAAGTAAATTTACTCCCATGTCACCACTGTAGTGGATCCAGTCTCCAATCTCAATTAGGCTGCTCTGTAGGACCAACATTCAAAAACGTTAAGAGGTTGGAAAGGTGAACAGTAGAAGGAAGAAGAGTGGAGGGGAGTCTGAGGGGATATGGGTTAAATGTGATTGTGTTGGAGACTAGACTATCATTAATCTTGGGAAGAGTAGATTTCAATTCATCTTCTCAAATACAAATTGATTTTATTGTACATACCCTGATGTTATACCAGTGTCACTCTGGAGACCGCTGCTATGAAGGCCAAACCAAGAATATGCCTCCTTGTAGAGGCAAGGCAAGCAATCAAGGGATGTTCAAAGAGAGCAATCTAAAGCTGACAGCAACCTTGGTAGATCTACTTCAGGACAAAAGCCTGAAGATCAGACTTCCCAGTAAGTGAATGCACATCCTAGACTTGAAGTTATGAGTGATCTGGGTCAACCCTCTAAGAACCAAGGTATCCTGAGGCAGACCTCTGAAAACTGCCTACTCTGAGAAACTGACAAGACCAGCTCAACCCACTGGGGAATCCTCAAGACTGAAGGAAGCTGTAGACTGACCATGAAAGAGGCTTGGCACCAATGCTGTGTGCAGTTCCCAGTAGCAGGATAGGACTGAGATTTCAGGCCAAAGCTCTGGAAGAAAGCAGAGCCTGAAACCATCATGATGACAGGCAAATAACTCCAGACTATAGAATGTAGCCAAGATTATCAAAAGGAACTTCACTCTAATCCCTCTTTTCTTCAAGGGATCTTTCTCCTCTGAGGAATTTAAAAGTAACTCCTTTCCACATAAGTCTAGGAACATCGATTCACTACCATGTGACAGGACAGACTAAATGATACCTAAACGTCCCTGTCCAGGGCTCTGAGAAACTGAAGTATAAAAGTCATAGTGCTGCTAATCAGTTAATGACATTCAGTCTCTTTTACCACAGCTTCATTATCGCCTTGTTGAGTATTTCTGTTTAATGTAAGAAATAAAGTAAAAGAAGTTATCCAGAATGACAAGTGTGCTTAAAACACATGATTATTATTTTAAAGTACATCTATTTTGAAGTAAGTGATCATTTTTTAGTGTTAAAAGAAAAAGATAAAAACACCACCACCCAGAAAGTATATAATCAATGGTCTATTTTATTATCACAATAAAAGGCAAATTCCATTCACTTCCATATTTCCATTGTGTGTTGGCACTACAGAATACATATATGCAATATATCATACAAAATTCATTTATGAAGACATCATTTTATATGTTTTGGTAAAGTCCCCATATTCTACTCCTCTCCCTGTCTTACTACACAACTGATAAATTTTCAGGTTTTTTGTTGATGCTGTTACGCATCAATAAATAAGAGCTGGAAAAAAGTATAAGATGATATGTTAACACATTAAATTACCAGGAATTCTACCCTAATACCATTTACTGCAATAAAATATTGTGATATCTCTGTGCAAATGTAACCATGAATTGTAATCTATATGCACATGATATTTTAATATCCTGCGCAAATGTGGAATTCACAAAAACAAAACGCACCATCACTACCATCTGTTCCTTTATTAGTCTCCTTTATTTATCTTGTTTGTATAACTATACTTCCACATCTTTGTCAAATAGACCTAATTATAATGGCTTGACAACATTTTACTTACAATAGGGCACTGAAATGGGAGCACTGTTCAGCAGACATCACAAAACACAGCACTTTCTATCATGTTCACTTAAATTCACACATTCAGCAAGCATTTATTAAATGCTGATTCTGTGCCAAGTAGAATGATAGGTACCAGGATTATTAATAAGATTATTTAAATGGTTCCATTATCTAATCAAAGTCACCAGCGTCTTCTTAAGTACCAAATTTGAAGGTCCTTTATTAATACTCATTCTTTATAACCCCTTTACGGAATTTCAATCAATCAACAAGGATCTAATAAGTATTTACTACATGCTGGTCACTATCCTGGGAAATGGAAATACAAAGAAATGACTCTATTTTCAAAAAGTTGACATTCTATTTTTGGCGATAACATGTACATACGTAAGTTTATGCAGAACAAATACAAAATAAATACAAAGTAGTTATGTGAGAAGGGTGCTAACAACTGCAGGAATCAGAAATGGTTTCAGGCGGGTTATATCTGAGCCATCTCCTGAAGGAAGAGAAGGATTCTATACAGCAAAGGTGAGGAGGGTATGGGCACAAAAACACAGAGACAGAGAGTGCTATGTGTGAAGAACAGAGAGGATAACTGGGCTGAATTGTAGAAGGCACAAAGAGTAATACTGTCAAATGAGACTGGAGAGATAGGTGAGGCCAGTTCTGAAAGGATCTGATAACTAAATAGAAGCTTGTGTTTTATGCCAGAGGCAACAGGGAGCCACTGGAGCCTATTGAGAAGCAGAGTAACATGATCAGACCTACACTTAAGGAAATAATTTTGTCAGTTCTGTGAAGAATAGATTATAGAAGAGAGAGACCTGAGTTAAGGAGACCAATTACAGTTATTTCTTGCACATCACAGAGGAGCACCCCTACAATCTGTAAAGTCCAAGTAAAATTTCTGACCCTCTCTTCAAAGTACCAAAGATGAAATATGAATTTTTTTCTTTTTCTTCTTTGGGGTGTTTATAGTAACTTACTGTAAAACTTGGGTTGAAATTATACAATACTATAACATACACTTTATACATTTCGGAGTCTCTAAACCTTTTCTGTGTCATCTTCTTGACTTTGCATGTCATCTGCAGCTTCTGCAAAATTTCCCAAAAATTTCCATTTTAAGTTCTTATGCTAAGCTGTGATATACTGAAACAACAATGGGGAAAGGCATGATGTGGAAGGGACACAGCAGTAGTAGACTGCTGAAATAATCTAGGCAAGAGGTGACAAGGGCCTGAACTAAGCTATGGGAGCACCTAAAAGAGGTTGGATATGAGAGACATTGTGGAGGTAGAAATGGCAAAATTTGGCAAATGAGTGGATATGTGAAGTGATAAAGAGTGAGAAGTCATATATAATACTGGGTTACAACCTGGATGACTGGAAGAATGGTGGTAGCTTATATGGAAATAATGAATCTTGAAAAAATAATAAGTAAGGTTGGGTTTGGAGAAAAGATGATTTCAGTTCTGGACATGAGTTTGAGTCTCTAAGATGCCCAGTCTGAAATACTCAATAGAAAATGGGTGATATGAAACTGAAGATCAGAGGAGAGACTAAGACTTGATATACTGATCTATGATTAACCTGCAAAAAGATGATAATTAAAGCATAGGAGCTGCTAAGATGACCACAAGAGAGTACAGAGAAAGAAGAGGACCCAGTTGCCCTGATTCACATGAATTGGATGTAGGGGAGGCAGAGTTTGCATAGAGTAGTCAGCCTCACTCTCGCTTTCAAAATTATAAAGTCTGGTGGCAAGACAAAAAACGAGATGACTGCAGTGGCCTGGGATGCAGCAGATGACCTTGGCCTCTTCGGTATCTGACACAACTCTAAGCACTCCACAGTGCCTGCTTCAGCCACCTTCATGGCCACAGGAACAAACTTCTTCTCATCTGCCAATTCCACCAGAGGAAGTCTTCACATGCTTGAGGTAAAATGAATGAAAGGAGTGGAAGTGGAGGCAAAGACCAAAGACACTTTTCCCAAGGAGTTTGGCTGAGAAAAGAAGGGATATGGCAAAGTCTAAAGGGGGTTGTTTTTTTTAAGATGGGGCTACTTGCATATGTTTATCAATAACAGGGAAACAACCAGTAGACAGGGAGAAGTTGAAGATAAGGAAGGATGGATGACAGTAGGGGTAATCTTCTAAAGAAAAACAATAGGGGATGAAATCAAGAGCACATGTTGAGGAGAGGCTTCTTAATAGCTTATGTCTGTTTCTATCATGATATTTTGCAGAATTAAAAAAAAAAACGAAGCTAATGCATGATTCTTTCTGAGTCAAAGCTTTCATCTTCATACCCCTTCCTTCCCCCACACATTCTCATACTTTCATCCCTAAAGTAGCCTGTTGTAGATGGTCTCTTTTATGGCTTACCCGATCTTGGCATGTATAAATATCTCTTCAAAGTGATGACAGCTCCATCCTTAGTCTCAAATAGTTGAGTAGAAATAAAATGCTGCTCATTTCAGAGAGTTTTCATTTTAATAAACTCTTTGATCACTATGGTTTTCATCCATCAAAGCTTCAAAATATCAAATTAAAATCCAATTTTAAATATCCATGTCAAAGAAAGGAAAGCTTGAAAATAATAATTCATTCACTCAGCTGGGTTGAGACTTGACCTTCCTCCCTTCACATCAGGAAAATCTGTCCAACGCAAGGGGTTACGATTCAAAAGTATTTTGGTGGCATTTCAACTGAGAAGCAAATAACAGAGACACAGTTTGATACAATGAAAAATCCATGGACTGTGTAGAAAGAGAGCTCGAATTCAAATCTCACCTCAACATTTAGTACTTTTGTGACTCTGGGCAAGTCACTTAACATCTCTGAGATTCCATTTGCTCATCTGAGCAGGGGTGGGGAGGGAGGGGGAGGATTAGACCAGACGGCCTCCGAGTTTCTCTTTAGCTCTAAAAATGCATACAAATGGTTGGCAAAGAGAAAAATATATAAGAACACAAATAAGAGCTCACCACAAATTCTAAAATTTTAAATTTTGTTTTGCTAGACTATGTAGCTATATATCAAGGGTTTTATTTTTTGAACTTTTAAAAAAATTGTTCATTTAGGGGTGGAGGATAGTGGGAATAGCAGATGAACTTTAAAGAACTTAGGAACTAAAAAATAAAAAGATTAAATTTCAAAAAAGAAAATGCCTCAATCATCTATTTCAGAGACTCTAGAGTCAGTAAAATTTCCATTAGCTGGTGTTATTCAACTTTCATAACAATTCTCATTCTAAATACCCAACAGTAAGTGAGAGAGTTAAGTGATTAGGATCTATTATATACCTCAGAATTGCTAGATTATTAATATAATCCTGTGGAAATCATTCAATCTTTTTGAACTATCTATTTATAACAAATAAAAATGTTGATAAGTTGCTGCTTGAGAGGAAAAAGAGAAAATTGTAACATTTATATAGTTCTTCAAGCCTTTGGCAAATTAATCATGTAACATTACCAAAAGCAATTTGTTCACTGCAGAATGGTTTTTAAACTATGAGGATAATTTTAACATCCAAAAAAGTTTTCCCCCACAAATGAAAAATGGTCAGGTGATTTGAACAGACAGTTTTCAGAGAAAGAAATTAAAAGCTATCAATAGTCACCTGAAAAAAATGCTCTAAATCACTAATAATGAGAAAAATGCAAATCAAAACAACTCTGAGGTACTATGTCACAGTCATCAGGATGGCTGAGATAACAAAAGAGAAAAATTACAAATGCTGGAGAAGATATGGGAAAATAGGTACAGTAAATGCATCGATGGCAAAAATATGAACTAGTCCAATCACTAATATGGCCACTAAATCTAAAGTGACAAGTGATAAAACAAAAGGACTCATACGTACAAAAATTTATAGCAATTGTTTTTGTGGTGAAACTTGGAAACTGAGGGGATGACCATCAATTAGGGAAAGGCTGAAGAAGTTATGGTATATGATTGAGATGGAATACAACTGCACTGTAAGAAAAGATGGAGAGGGTGTCCAAAAAACCTAGGAAGACTTTTACGAACTGATTCAAAGTGAAGTAAGCAGAACTGGGTGGAAAAAATTTAGACAGCAACATCAATATTGCAAAGATAATCAAAGGTGAAAGACTTAGTAAATGATCAATACAATGATCCATTATAATTTGAAAGGATTTGTGAGAAAAATATTTTCCACTTCTAAATGGAATGTTGATGGATTCAGAAGAAAGAATGAAGCATTTTTTTCTTTCCTTTGGTTTTTCTTGTTTATTGTTTTATTTTTTGGTGGTAGGAACATGGCTAATTTTGAAATTGGTTTTAAATTACTTCTCATTTGTAATGTGAATTTGTAATTAATTTGTAATTACATTTGTAATTTGTATTTATAACTTTTCAACTGGGGGAGATAGGACTAGGTAGAGGGAAAGAGTGTGGAATTGAAAATAAAACTGAATAATAAAGGGAAAATAAATAAATAAATAAAGATTTTGCATCTGCCAACGTCAATATTTTTCTAACATACTACTCACTCAACAAACATCTATTAACGTCTTCATTGTGTCAAGTGCTGTGTTAAACAGTTGGCGAGTGTCTTTCTTTTTCATTGATCACATCAGTTTCTATCCACATTTCAGCCTCACCCCAGCTCACTCCAATCTTGAAGAGAGAAAAAAGAGAATCACAATTGAAACGCTGTCTTGAGCCTATCTTCCAGTTTACACTGACAGCTGAAGAGAAAGATGCTTGTGAAAGAGTGGGATCTTAACAAAGCTTTTGGTTTTCTAAAAGTTTTTGAAAAGCCACAATTACAAAGGTAACATGAGTCCTGGAGGAGGTTAAAACGAGTTAAAGAGTATTATGATACCAATAGATGATACCAACCATTAAATGGGTCTTTATATTTTAAAAGATAAAAACCTTTCTGAGCTTTTGTTTCTCAAAAAAGCTTGAAGTCTGAAAGAATCAAGACTGCTGTTAACAGGAAAGTATGGATCTATTATAGCCTCTTACCAAAGAGACTCATTCATCTTCAGCTGCCTTCCTGTCTTACTGGTCTCATATACTGCATTTAATTAATATGAGCAAGGGTTTTGTCTTTCTGTGTTTTTGCTACAGCACCTAGCATTAACGGTGCTGACTTGCACTTTTGAGTATCAATAGAGAGCTGGCTGCTATAGAAAGAGACAGAGTCTATGTTTAATGGATTTAAGATATAGCTAATGTCAAAAACAGAAGTTAAATAAGAATTACTAATAGGAAGAGAAGCCAAATCTCTAGCATTCTAATTGCTTCTACATCTTTATTTCTCACACACACACACACACACACACACACACACACACACACACACACACACATTACCCTGATGTTACCTGTATCAGAGTAACAATAGAAACAATACTCCTCCCAATTAGCCATAACTGGATCTCTGCTATCTCCACCAACACCCAGTTTGAGCTATTTATTAGATAAAGCATTAATTAAGAGATGAACAGGTAAGCAATAGAAGAAGCCTAAAAGGAGAAAGATGGCTTAGGGTTACAATCTGTGTTCCTCCTCCCCAGCTCCAAGATCTACTCCGCAACAAGGCCATCCTAACTAGCACTAGCACCAAGGACAGAGCACCCTCGGCCTCTGCTAAAACAAGGTGAATGCTTCAAACTAAATTCTAAGTTATATTAAGTGATTTAATTTAATTCTTGCCTTCAACCTTACTTGGTAAATTTAGGTTGCACAGACTGAAAAGTAATATGGGGTAGTGGAATGGAAAAAGGGCTGGATTTGAAGTGGGAAATTTGTATCTGAATACTAGTTCTATCACTTACTATTAGAATGCCTTTGGATCAGTCACTTAGGGGCCTTGATTCTCATTTTCTTTTCTATAAAATGAAGTAGTTGAAGTCTATGACTTCTATAATTTCTCTTAACTCTAAATCTGTGCTCTATGATAAAAGACTTTCTATAACACAGATAGAGACTCAACTTAATTATAAAATAAAAGTGCTTAAGTAATCTGTTCCCAAAGAGTAAAGGATAATAAAAGAAAAATAATTAAGGAATCTTAGTTCAGTCACTGGCTTCTTTCAAAAGTATCACAGAAAAACAATGAAACAGACACTCGTCAGTCACAAGTTACTCTAAATAAAATTAAAATTCTGAGTTTAACTTACTCAACAAAAAACTTAACTTAGCTTTCATGGTAAGCAAATTATTATTTTAACATCACTCCTTAAGCATAAACTGATCACCCTATGACTTTCTTCTCTACTAAATACGACTTGAAGTGTTTGATACATATAATAAATTTAACATGGTAGTTCCAAGACGGTCCCGCCTGGCAAGTGCTCCCTTAAAAGCTTCTTTCTGTTCTCTTCTCTTTAGTTTTTAAGTGATTTATTAACACATTTTTCCACGTCTAGAATCATTACCAATACTCCACGCGTCCTCCAAATCTCCTACCATTAAAGCCCTCCCTTTTAACAAGTGTCATGAATGAAGCCGACAACCCATACTCTGGCCATTTTCAAGAATGTATGTCTCATTCTGCACTTGTAATCCCTCACTTCTCTGCTAAGAGATAGGAAGTAGGACGCATCATCAGCTGGTCATCCCACCAATCACAGTTCCATTACAAGGTTGTACTCATCATATAAAACATTCTCCTGATTCTGCTCCCTTCACTCAGCAACACTTCACAAAAACCCTTTGAGGTTTCTGTGCATCTGTTGTCTCAATAATAGTCAATTACATTTACATACTATAATCTGTTAATCCATTCCTCTATTAATGGGCACCCACTTTGTTTCTAGTACCTTTCCACAAACAAAAAGTGTTGCTATACTATTGAACGTAATGGTCCTTTCCCTCTTTCTATCATCTCTTTGGAGTTTGAATCTGGTAGGGGTGTCACTGGATCAAAGGGTATGTATGCACAGCTCAGTATGGTTTAATCACTTCACAGCTCTAGGAAGAGTGCCTATTCTTCCACAGTTACTCCAACAAGGCTCATTTTCCCTTTTTGTCTTCTTTGTCAATCTACTGAGTGTCAGCACCTAACTTCTCTAAAATCATATATAGGCCCTTGAGCACTTATAATTTTGTTACATTAGTCTATGTCTGAGAAGACCATAGTGAGGTACCCAGCTATCATATTTTTCCTGTTTCTCCCTAGAATTAATTAATTTTCTTTTGTGTACTTAAATATTATGCCAAATGGTAGATATATTTAAGTATTAATGTTATTTCATAACATATAGTGCCATTAAGTGTATGTAGCTTCCCTGTTTATCGCTTTTGACCCTATCTATTTTTATTGTTGCCTTAGTTAAGATCATGGTTGCTATCCCTGCATTTTTTAATTTGCCTCAAGCATAATAAATTCTGCTCCAGCCCTTTATGTTAATCTTGTTTGACACTACTTAATGCTTTAAGTGTGTTTACTGTAACAACCTATTTTTGGATTATGCTTTTTAATCAATTTCAATATCCTCCTCTACTTTATGGGTGCATTCATTTCATTCACATTCACTATCATGATTGTTCCTGTGTATTTTCTTCCATCATAAGCTCTTTTATTTTTTGCTTTCTTTTCCCTCTCCCAATCTCTCTTTGCAAAGATAGAAAAAGGAAAGGTACAGGTTCAGCACCAGCCATCTATAACCGGTCTGCTCCTCGTCTCACATCCCGCTTCTCTTCACCAAGCCCTAACCTCTATCTTATAATTTAATGAATATTAAGATAACGAATGTGAAAAAGTTAATATATTACTACCCCTCTTGATAAATTATGTCTTGTACCCAGATTCATGGAACCAGAATGGTTCTGATTCTTACAAGAAAGTGTCAGGGAGCAAAGGTGGCCACTTATGAGAGTTTGTTGAAAGTTTAGACCGGTCAGTAACAACCTGTCTTTCTAGACACAGAATTCCTTAAACCAAGGTTTCTTAATATATAAAACAGGAATAAAAATGCCTCTAACTACCTACTTCAGAGAACTGCTTTGAGAAGCCACTGAAATAGTGTATGTAAAGTGTGTTACACATTATAAAACACTGTGTCAACTATTTTTATTAGATAATGAATGAAAAATTTTACTAATACAAAATGCTGCCATTTTGCCAGTTAAAAAATATTAGGACTGGAGGGAAAATTAACAGATTTTCCCCTCATCTATTTTCTACCACCTTATCAAGAAAAATATATTCTCTGTCACAGTGTTATTTCATTAAAAGAGATCTCTTCCTACCATGTTTTAAGACTAGTTATTAGTATAGTTTTGAGCTTTAATGACAAAAAGGTCATTACAATTTAAGCCTATAAAAGACTTTGTTTTTTATTATAGTTCAACTTGTTTTAGTATTTTAGAACACTAAGTATAAATTTTAAAGCTACAGTAGCAACAGATGACAGACCCCTGCCAACTGTGAATCTACTGGCAAAAGAAGAAACAAACTTGTTGGAATCAAGTGATGGAGGCAGTAAACTGGATCTTTCAATCACCTGATGAAGGACTGCGAAAATGAAAACACTATTAAAATATAACTGCTGATGAGTGTTTGACAGGAGATTCTGAATAGTCATAATCTTGAGAAGAACACATCTTTCAAAAATGTACATCCCATTTATAGAGGCATTATGTAGACTCCTAAAACTATCAAGTTCACAAAAAATAGGCAATTATTGATATTTCACATTTTAAAATAAAATGGAGCAGACAACACCCAAAAAAACTAGCTAGAATAATAGCCACTACAATAAGAAGTTCTTTGCTTTGTTACTGAACAAACAAAATAATTTGTCTGAAATTAATTTCTGAGTTATTAATATTAATTAATATTACCTTCATGTGCATCATTTAGTTGACCAATAAACACTTATCTACCATGAACAAGACATCATGCTGGATGATGAAGTTAAGAAACTCATACTTCTATGGAGGGAGAATGAGGGATAGCATGTACAAAGATAAATTAAGAACATACGCAAAATAATTATCAAGTTATTTTGTTTAGAAAACACTTTAAAAAGCAATCCAGTATACTTGCCAAAAAAACAAAACCAAATAATATCACAGAGTTGGACACAACTGAAACAACTGTAACAGTCAGCTCTACGCATGAGGAAAATGACTTTGGCAGCAATGTGGCAGATGGGCTGTGGTGAAGTGAGACATGGAGACCCAGTGAAAGACCTACTGGGTAAATAGAGAAGGCGTGGACACAAGAGATACCATGGAAGCAGATATAGAAAGGACAAGAGCACTCATACACTTTCCAAATGAATCACTCCTATCAATCATAGAATGCAAATAACATTACTGTTAAGGTTAAAATCAGGACTTTTACATCTTGTTCCGCATTTACAACTCTCTGGCAAGGAAGGGTATTTCAGTAGCAGCACAATATATAATATCTTTCCAACACTGCCTTCCTCAGATACCTGCTAAAGCTTGACAATTATCTAAATGCTCCTCAGAAAGGCTGAGATTTAACTCTAGCTGAAAACACACATCCCTAAAAATAATTTCCCCTTTACTCTTACTCCAAATAAAAGAGAATCTCTCAGTCCCCACACTTCATTGCAGAACTGGGTATATGATCCAAAATCTACTGATATTTCCCTCCACTAAGTAATCATTAATTATATCCCTCCCCTTAATTCAGTGATCCTACCACCCTTGAACACCCTCAGATGTTCATCACTTTTCCCCTACATTAGTCTAGTAGTCTCCTAACTTATTCTCCTCTCTGTCGTCTTAAATCTATCCCCCCACAAAGCTGTCAAAATATTTCAAAAGCACAAACTTATGATGGCACCGCTCTACCTAACAAACTCCAGTAATTTCTTATTTCATCAGAGGTCGAGTTGGCATATATAGATATATATATAGATATAGAGACCAATTTCCTTCATGAATTCTTCATTCCAATCAAATTGCCCTTTTGAACATTTTTCAGAGAAGACATGCCATCTCCTATCTCTGCCCTTTTGCATAGGCTGTGTCTCATGCCTAGAACACACTCCCTTCTCACCTCTTCCTCTTAGAATCTCACCAAACCTGCTTCTGTATCCACAAGATTTGTAGTCACATCCCCTTTCCTCTACACATAGCCACCACCCTAGTTCACCTTAACTATTGCAATAACCTCCTATTTGGTTTTCCTGCTTCAAGTCTCTCTCCACTCCCATCCATTCTCCATACAGCACCCAAAGTAATTTTCCCCAAGTACAGGTTTAACCGTATCATCCCCCTTTCTCAATAAACTCTAGGGGATTTGGGCAGGTGGTGCACACCTGTAATCCCTGCAAGAGGGTAGGAGGATGCTGTGGCTGCAGATCACTTGAACCTAGGATTTCTGAGCTGCAGTGCACTAAGTCAGTGAAGTGTCTGCACTAAATATAAAGAGACCACAGGAGAGAAAGGCCACCAGGGACTGTAAGGAGGGGAAAACTATTCTAGGCTGGAAACAGAGAAGGTCAAAGCTCCTGTGTCAATCAGCAGTTGAGTCAGGCCTGTGAGTGGCCACTGCATTTCCAAGATAGGGAGAACTAGCCTCAAAACAACAAGAAGAACTTCCCAAAGCCTCCCTATTACCTCTAAAAAAATAAATTCCTACGTGTGGCATTTAAGTGACACACAATCTAATCCTATCCACTTTCTGGGCCACACTGGCCCACCTGCTGTCCCTCCAAATCACAGTCACCTCCACGCTTTCATGCCATCTGACTTGCATGCCTGGAATGCTCTCCATCCTCACCTCAGCCTCTTGGAAGCTCAGGTTTCCTTCAAAACTAAGTCCAAGGGTCAAGTGCACAAAGTCCTTCCTGATCCCCCTCAACCACTAGTATTATTCCTGATTCTGTATTCACACTGCATGTATTATGCATTTACTAACAGATGTACACATTGTCCCCTCCCACCCTATTCCTTAGACAATAAGCTCCTTACTGCTTGATAAACCCAAAGACTCCAACTTCTGGGAAAAGAACTCACCATCTGACAAAAGCTGCTAGGAAAACTGGAAAATAGTATAGCAGAAACTAGGCCTAGACCAACATCTTACACCCTACACCAAGATAAAGTCAAAATGGTACACAATTTAGATATAAAGGCTGGTGAGCGAACTGTGAGAGCAAGGAGGAGTCTGTCAGATTTATGAGGAACAGAACAGTTTGTGACCAAACAGGAGATAGGGAACATTATGAAATGTAAAGTGGATAATTATGATTACATTAAATTGAAACGTTTTTGCACAAAGCCAATGCAACCAAGGTTAGGAGGGAAGCAGAAAACTGGAAAAAATTTTTATAACCAATGTCTCTAATAAAGGCCTCATTTCTAAAATATACAGAGAATTAAGTCAAATGTACAAGAATACAATTCATTCTCCAATCGATAAATAGTCAAAGGATATGAACAGGCAGCTTTCAGAGAAAGAAATTAAAGCTATCTATAGTCACATGAAAAAATGCTCTAAATCACAATTGATTAGAGAAATGCAAATCAAAAAAACTGAGGTACCACTCCATACCTATCAGATTGGCTAACATGACAAAACAGGAAGATCATAAATATTGGAGAGGATGTGGGAGAGTTGGAACACTAATTCATTGTTGGTGGAGCTGTGAGCTGATCCAACCCTTCTGGAGAGCAATTTGGAACTATGCCGAAAGGGATACAAAAATGTACATACCCTTTGACCTAGTAACACCGCTTCTAGGGCAGTATTCCAAAGAGGTCATACAAATGGAAATAGACCCACATGTACAAAAATACTGATAGCAGCTCTTTCTGTGGTGGCCAAGAATTGGAAACTGAGGGAATCCCCATCAGTTGGGAAATAGCTCAACAAGTTGTTGTATATGAATGCAATGGCATACCATTGTATCATAAGAAATGATGAGCAGGTGGACTTTGGAAAAACATGGAAAGACTTATATGAACTAATGCTGAGTGAAGTTAGTAGAACCAGGAGGACAACGTACATAGTAAAGTCACATTAGGCAATGACTCACTTTGATAGATTCATCTTTTCATAGCAATGCAAGCATCTAAGACAATTTCAAAAGAATCATGATGGAAAACGTCATCCACATCCAGAAAAAGAACTATGGAGTCTGAATACAGATTTAAGCATATTATTTGTTCTATCTTTCTCCTTTTCTTTTTTTTTTTTTGCTTCTTTCTCTTTTTTTGTGTCTTCTTTCTTGTGGTTTCTCCCACTGGTTCTAATTCCTCCTTACAACATGACTAATGTGAAAATAGGTTTAATATGAATGTATATGTGGAATCTATATCAAATCACATGTAGTCTTGGGGTGGGTAAATGGAAGAGATGGGGAGAAAATGTGGAACTCAAAATCTTATGGAAGTGAATGCTGAAAACTAAAAATAAATAAATAAATTTAATAAAAGAAAGAAAGAAAATAAGCTCCTTGAGAACAATTTTCACATTCATTGTCTTTGTATCTCACTTGCCTAGGACAGTGCCTGGCACATATTTGTATCCTGATTAGAGGCAGCTAATGGATAGAATGTAGGTCCTGGGGTCATGAAAACCTGAGTAAAAATCCAGCCTCAGATACTTACTAGCTATGTGACCCTGAGCTATCACTTGATTTGTTTGGCATGGTGCCTGGTACACAATAGGCGCTATATAAATGCTTATTCCTTTTTTTCCTTCTTTCTTCCTTCCTGGTTGGCATTAATAGTTTCCTTCAAAGTAAAGTTCAAACATCACCTTCTAAATAAAGCCCTTGCTGATACCCCAGTTTCTAGTGCCTCCCCCCAAATATTACATTTTATCTATTCTGGGCGTGTTTATTGTCTCCCATTAACTCATGGCAAGCACAGTTTCACCTCTTCATATCCCCTTTTCCATATTCATAGGGACACTAAATAAATTCTTTGTCACTGATAGTCACTTTCTTTAGGTGAATGTTAATTTGATTAGCGGAATATGACTAACATATAGTACAGGGTAACAATGTGTTGTTTTTATTAATCATCTCATATTTACTATAAGAAACAATTACAAATACTGAACACACATATAAAAGCTATGGCCAGTGACTTCATACTCTGCTATGCAGCTCTTGAAACCACTAACACAAATCACATAAAGGAACATTCTTTTTAGAATAAGAAAATTACATTTTAAAATAAATATATTTGCCGAAATAAAGGACCATGACAGATATTTATAAATTCTATACTTTAATTAAATTCCTACTATTGTTTCATTAATCATAAATTACTATCACATGAGATGGGCAACTAGGTGGCACCGTAGACTAGTGCTAGGACTGAAGTCAGGAAAACTCATCTTCCTGACCTCAGATGTGGCTTCAGACACTTATTACCTGTGCGACCTTTGGCAAGTCACTTAACCCTATCTGACTTGGTTTCTCATCTGTAAAATGAGCTAGAGAAGGAAATGGCAAACGATTCCAGTATCTTTGCCACAGAAGCCCCAAATGGGGATGTGAAGAGTCAGTTACAACTTAAATGACTGAAAGACAATCACATGTGACCACAGGAAATAGAACACTGTTTTCTATGAATCTGTTCTAAAATGGTTTGCAAAATTATCAATATGTATTAGACATAAGTGCTCTAGAAAAATAAAACACAATTAAGATTTTGCATTTAACATAAATATGATCATTTTACAAAAATGTATTTCAAGTCTAAATACCACAATACCCTTCTTGCAACAAGAATGTGTTTAAAACTCAATTTATAATAGAATATCCACATAAAATAGAGTTGATACTCTAACAATTAGTTCAAGACAATGTACCTACAAGATCATAATCAAAGATGTCAATGGTAAAAACAAGGCAGTATCCTACATGGAACACAAACAGAAGAGCAAGATTCTTAGCAAGATGTTAATACCAAATTTCTTTGATAAGTTATCCCATGACATTTTCTTCTTTGCATCTGTGGCACTGAGTAGAACATTTCCTCCAAATTCCGAGCCTAGAATATATGTTTATACTTCCATGAAAACCGCTTCTAATTTTAATGTAAGTGCACCTAAGCTTTCTTCCTATGGTGCCTTTTTTCTAAAAAACTCAGTCATGAACATATCTTGTATCTCACAAAAATAGTGTCTAGAGAGGAAAATAAATAATTCACTTCAAATCACATAATCATAATTTATATTTAATAAGGCTGGATCAAGAAACTAACACCAGTGTTTATTCAGTAGTCTTTTCACTTCCACATGGGAGGTAGTACAGTTTTGTCCAAAAAGTCCTGGAACTAGAGTTAAAAGACCTCACCTCTCTCTAATGCTGCCTCTACCATTTATTAGTCGTGTGTCCTTGGACAAGACACTTGGATGACCTCTGTAGGCCTCAGTTCACTAATTCACAAATGGAGACAGTAATATGGGTACATTTATATAGCAGGTACTTTTTATACCTATTATAAGGAAAATGCTTTATAAACAGTAAAGCATGATATAAGTGTGAGCTGTCATCATTCCTTAACTTTATTTTAATTTCCAAATTAACTTATTCTTCATGACTACCTCACCATAAAAGCTAACATTTGTGTAACATATCATGATTTACCCTATTCCCCTCCTTACACTCTGTGTGAGCCCCCGGGACCTGGGCCTTGCTGCTGTTCCTCACATGTGACGCTTCACCTCCCAACTTGGGATATTTATTTAATGTCTACCTGCCTCAGTTTTCCACAACTATAAAATGGAGATAATAGCAGCCCCTACCCCTCAAGGTTGTGGAGAGATGTTTATAAAGTACTCTGCAAACCTCAAAATGCTGGGCAAAGGCTTTCATTTTTAGGTTTACTATTCTCACAATAAGCCTGTGAAGCAAGGAGGCAATTAATCAAAGTATTAGAATTTAGAGAAGCATGAAAACAATTGTATGAATTAATGTAAAATTAAGTAAATAGAACCAAGAGATCAGACAGCATAAATGTGTCCCAAAAGTCTTAGTTTTAAGCTACTAAAGCTTAAAACTGTGTATAAAGACTATAACGATGTAAACGAAGCCCCTTATTTCTAATAACCAATCTCTGTCCAAGAGAACAGATGATGAAACACACTTCCCTCCTCTGGTGGTTGCAAAGCATTGCACCGACTGCCCGGTATAGTTATTATGCTGGCTGGCTTAGCTTTAACTGCTTTTCTGTGTAATAAGAGAAGGTTCCATTTGGAGGGAGAAAAGATATCTAGGAAGGGACTGTGATACAAAACAAAAAGCACCAGTCATTCATTAACATAAAATGTTACAACTAGACATTTCAATACACCTATTATCCTTCAAGTATTTTCTTAAGACCACATAATTGGTCATTATTAATGATAAAATCTTTAAGGAGGAAGAAAAAATAAAATGAAGGATAACTTTTCTTACCATGGTCTAGTTACCAGTAGTAAGTTCCAATTAATTAACTAAAAATGTTTCCATTTTTTTGTTCACAAAGATGGTTTCATCTTCTTTATATAATGACCATATCTGTAAACAGGAAAATGCACTTTTGTTGAGCTTACAGTTAACAAAGTACTTTCCTTAAACCTGTGAGGTACAAGTATATTTATCTATTATCCTTGTTTTACAGATAAGGAAGACTGAGTTTCTCTTGTGCTGTGACTTACCAAAGGTCACACATATGGTGCTTTAACAAAGTGCTGAACCTGTCTTCTAACTCCAAGAACAGTTCTTTCCTTTAAACCAGGAGTCCTTAACCTTTCTTGTCTCATTGACCCCTTCTCAGAATAATATTTTTACATGCATAAAAAAAGCGAGATCACAAAGGAAACCAATCATATTGAAACAGAGTTGTCAAAATGTTTTTTTAAATTCAGAGTACCCATATTAAGAACATCTAAACTTTGCTGCTTGTCAGTCATAGAAACCTTTCATGATTGTTGAAGTCAATGTCTAGATGTTTTCTTCTTACTTCACTCTATATCAGTTCTTAAGTCTTTCCAGGCATCTTTGTATTCGTCATAGCCTTCGTTTCTTACAGCACAGTAAGGTACCATTACAATGATGGACCATCACTCATTTAGCCACTCTCTAATTGATGGGCATCACTTTTGTTTCTAGTTCTTTGCTACCACAGTAAAGTACCGTTATAAACATTTTAGTGTATGTGGGATAGGGACATTTTAGTCACTTTATTGGCACAATTCCAAACTGTTTCCTAAGATGGCCAAGGTGAATCCACAGACCCATGTGCCCATCTTTCTCACAACCCCTCCAACATTTGCTACTCTCATTTTTGTCATCTTTGTCAATTTTCTGGGTGGAATGTGAAATCAGGGCTGTTTTAATTTGCGGTCCTCTCATAATTAGTGACCAAGTGCCTTCTTTCATATGGTTGTTAACAGTTTTTATTTCTTCTTTTGAGAACTGCTTCCTCCTCAAATGCTTTGGCCACATACCTTTCTGAGAATAGTGTCCTGGTGAGAGAGAGGGAGAGGCAGAGGCAGAGCCAAAGAGAAACACAGTGTGATGGAGAGAGATGGAAAGATCTGTTAGTTGTCAATATCTCTTGGAAGCCAAACCCTTACTTCAAAAATCTGATGCAAATGTTTTTCCCCATTTAATGACTTCTTTTTTTAGATGCATTAATTTTGCTTGTACAGAAATTTTTCAATTTCATGTAAGCTAAATGATCTATTTTTTTATCTTTAATAGTTGCCTCTACCCCCCCCCTTTTTAGGTAAGAATATATCTCCTACCCATAGTTGTGAAAGTCATACGATTTGCTTCTCTTTCAATTTTTTATGGCATGAGCTTTAATATTAAGGCCATGTCCTTTTTGCCTTTTAAAAAATAATTAGTGATAGATCTATTCTAGAATGCCCAGCCTCAAGGCAGAAGTCATATCTTCTCTTCCAAGCAGCTTTTCTTCCTTCATGAATGAAGAGTTGACGGATGAAAGGCACAGAAATACTTAAAGACACAGAACAAGATATCTGTTCTCAGATAAGGCCAATGTTTTGATCTGTTTTGCTTGACTTTAAGGGAAGGTTTCTATTTTGGTGGGCATGGGGGACTCAGTGGTTAGTACTAGCAATTTAAAAAAAAATAACAAAGCATCATTAAACATTAAAAAAATATATATAAAACTGAAGACAGTTCCTAAGGGGAGACAAACAAATTTGGAACTGTTGTTACTATGGTGTTAAATTTAATATAGGCTTTTTAAAAAACTGTATAATGGAAATTCAGTTTCATATACAATCATCTCTGTTCTTTATAGAATGAAAAGTTCATATTTGTTAAGGGTACAATAAGAAGTTCATTTAAAATTGGAAATAATTGACTTTTCCAGCCCACTTTTTTTGTCTACAGGGTATTAAATTCTAAAGTTCTCTTAAAATTTTTCAGTTTAATTTGCTGGAATAACTTACTTCTATAATTTTTCCTTACATAAATGGATGTATCTTTATGTTAACAGCTTAAAGAAAAGAAAAAGAAAAATATATTAAACCTCACCAAAATGAGTCAAATCTATCTCCTGCTGTTCACAGCAATTTCCATGAAATCTACAATAACAAATATTAAGAAGAATAAGACAGGCAACATCACTTTAAAGGATATTTATAGAAAACTTTAACACCTTACACATATATCATTTGGAATAAAGCTAAAAGTAAACTATAAGTTGACTACTGACAAAAAATATATCTCAAAATGTTTTGTGGAAATGGGATAAAAAGATGGAATTTTACTCAATCAATGAAACTACAAGCATTCAAGCAACTGCAAAATGCCAGGAACTGTGTTAGGTACTGGGGAAATAAAGACAAAAAGGCTAAACATTCCCTGATCCCACGGAGCCTGTGTGCACACATATATGTTATTTTTCAGTCATGTACAATTCTTCATGACCTCATTTGGAGTTTTCCTGGTAAAAATACTGGAGTCATTTGCCATTTCTTTCTCTAGTTCATTTTACAGATGAGGAAACCAAGGCAAACAGAGTGAAGTGACTTGCCCAGGGTCACACAGCTAGTAACTGCCTGAGGCTGAAATTGAACTGAGTCCTTCCTGACTTCAGGTTCTGCACTCTACCTACTACATCATCTCGGTGCTCACATATATAAATGTATATTAAAGATATTTACAAGGTAATTTAAGGGGAAAACACTACCAGGTAGAGGGAATCAATAAAGGTTTCATGTATAATGTCAAGTTTGGGTTGAGGGAAACTAGACATTCTATTCAATCCAGGAATATTTAATAAACACCTACTATGTGCTATATGCTATCCTAGGTGGTAGGAATTCTAGCACAAAGAAGGAAACAAATTCTCAAAGGGCTTACATTCAAAGAGGCAAGAGTAAGGAAGGAAGGCATGCTAAGTGCCGGGGCCAGGCAGTGAATACAAAGGCAAGGAGACAAGAGGTAAGTGTTGTGTATGAAGAACCGTAAGAAGGCTCATGAGGCTGGAATGCAGAGTGAATGAAGGGGAGGAATGTATAATGATAAGGCCACTAAGAAAGTTTGGGGACAGGTTATACCAGGCTTTAAATGTCATACAGAGAAGGTGAGGTACTCTCAAAATCCTATTCCTTCTTAGATTAAAAGATTAAACTTATCACTTAAACTACTTTATTATCTCCTCTATAACCCAGGAAGCACTGGGGTTCTAGGTGCTTAAAAGATGTTTTATTTAACAATAAAGACTTCCTTATTGTACACAAGGTACCAGTGAGTTTAGAGTTCATCAACTTTGTTCTTACAATAAGTGAGGTGGTAAAATAAAGGGCAATAGGCTCTTAAGACATAGGAAAACTAAAATATGAGAAGGCAGTTAGCATTACCAAGGGAATTACTTAATATATCAGAAAATATATCACTTTCGTCTTGAAGCTCCTTACAAGTTTTATTGCTAGAAGGTGCAATTGGGAAAAGTAAATGTCGAAATAACTAGCAATGATTTGGACGAAGGCCAGGTGAATGGAAGCACAGTGGAGTCCAGATTCAGCCACTGACGGGGTTACCCTGGGACCATCGCTTTCTAGCTCTAAAACTCTATGGTTTTACAGAAAGACTTAAGTTACCCTATACTTTGTACCCCAACTTCTGTTTCAAATGCTGGTTCCTGTGCTCTCAGAAGGTAACAATTACTGAGTCTACCTCACTGTACCTTTTTGTTGACCTTAACTCCAAACCAGTGACGAGCTCCTATAAATTCAGTTAGTTTGGTTCTCAAAGTCACTGGGCTTAGATCTGAGGCCTTTCTAGCTTGGAAGAACCTGGATAAAGTATGTATTCCACCTGCTATATATATATAGCCTTCAGGATCCTAGGGTCACCTCCATCTCATACCAAAGTATCAGAATTTTAATGAAAGAAAGAAATGAAAAAAAAATGGCACTTAAAATATGATATCCACTAGGATTAGTCCAGGATCTAGACAATTTTAAGTTCTGTAATAGAGTTGAAATTATCATTTATATTAGCATTAAATAATGAAGAGGGTACTGTTAGGTGGCACTATTCAGGCAAGGGCACTACTTTTGACTCACGCTCCAAATCTAGGGAAGGGGGTAAGGGAATAAGCATTTCTACAGAGTTTTCTATGTGCCCAGCACTGTTCTAGCTGCTTTATAAACATGATCTCATTTTATCCTTACAACGCTGGGAGGTAGGTGCCATTATGTTTCCTATTTTACAGATGCGGAAACTGAGACAGAGGTTAAATGACTTGCCCAGGATCACACAGCTAGTGCCTCAGGTTAGATTTGAACTCAAGTCTTCCGGACGCTGGGGCCCAGCACTCTATTTACCGTGGCACAGTAATGTAATTACTATTGTTCATTTTAAGTACCACAGTGAAGAAAATGGGGTTTTTAAAGAATACTATTTTAAAATTCAACCTCTGCCTTTATTCTCAAAACTTACTCACCACAATAAGAATGTTCCTGAGATGTGGTGCTGCATGATGTATAGAGAACTGGACTTGGGACCAGAAAGACCAGGGTGCATGTCCCACCTTGGACAGCTCACACTAACTGTGACCCTAAGAAGTCACTCAACCTGATAGTGTCAACCTAACACTGGGCAGTTCTCGAAGATAGTGAGTCATAGGAGAAGTGTTGACCAGCATTCATACAAGGTGTTTCTTCTTCTGGGAGTTCCCAATATCAGTGAAATCAGAGATCCAGTCCCAGTTCCTACATTTTTATGGCATTTTACAACATGTATTATGTTCACTGCTTCATGTGTCTTCTCCTCAACCCTTGGAGGTAAGTAATACAAGTATTGTTATCAACCTCATTTTACATATGACAAACCTGAGGTTCAAATTGTTTAGTACAGCACAAAGGTCATATGCAAACTGAGCCCAGTTTAGGAACTCCAAGGTTGGTGCTATTTGGATTAAATTGCATTTTTACTCTAAGGAGAACAAGTCCTGATACATGCAAATGGCAGTTACGGACAAGCTGCAAAAGTCTTACTATTTTTGCTATTACCAAGCCCTAGGTCAATAAATGCCAAAAAGTAATAAATTCTTCTGTTTATCTACATGGGGCAAAAAAAAGACTACAATGATTCTAACAGATCAAGCCTTTCTAGTACCAGTGGCTCACATATTTTCACATCTCACAAACTGATCTTACATAAAAATACAATATATGCAGTATTTTTAGCTTTGTTTTTTGGTAGTTATTTTTTTTACAAATTATAATACTGTTAGGTTTTTAAAATCTGACCTGTTCATTGCTTTCATAAAAACTTTTCAATGTCTGCGTTTTCAATTTTGCCACAAGTGACATTTTAAACACAGTTATGTCTTGGTAATTTCTGATTTGGCCCAGACCAATGATCTCATCAGTTTAGGGAACTTCCAGTGAGGAAACTTCCTTCAGCAATCCAATGATAAGAAATTACACTTAGAGTCGGCCACACCACAATTTTAAGGTGATCCTTTTATACTAGATTTTCTACTCAGGGTGACGAATTCGGATCCTCGAAGCCAAAGACCCCATAGAGGTCAAATACCTACAAGGAATAATGGTTCTGGAGGTCACACTCATTCCTTCTCAAGATATGTAGAAAGCAATACTCCTACTTAGGGAAAGGGGCACTGTTTTATTAAAAGTGAAGCAAGAAGAAGAGAAAGAGTCCACCTTGGGATCAGGAAGACCCACCTCTAAGGACATCCTGCCTGAACACCCCTGGGGATGTCATTTAATCTACGGAAACTCTCCAAGACAGAAAGTTATAGAAAAGCTGTTCCTCACCAGGAGTTCCCTAAACCAAACACAGGGTTATACCATCTTAACAAAGCAAATAATATTAAATCATTTAGGCTAAGTTTACATGTGCTGGTTAGACACTGATACACCCTTTCTCACCATTGTTATAGAAAGTATTGAGCCAATGTGCAAGCGTCTTCTGGTATAGTCTACATCTGGAAGTATTTTCCAGGAGCACTTGCAATTTCTTAAACTATATTTTTACAACTGCACTGTGGAATATGAAAAGAACACTGGATTACGGGTCAAGAAAACTGGATTCTAATCCTCATTCGTCCACAAACAGGACCAGGAAGTGCTCCCAGGATCATAGATTTCGAACTGGAAGGAATATTATGGATTATCTAGTCCAATTCCCATGTTTTACAGATGAGGAAACTGAGGTTAAGAGAGTCTGAATGACTTGCTGAAGATCATGCAGGGAAGTGTTTGAGCCAGCATTTAAGCCCCTATCTTCTGACTCCAAATGTGTCACTTTCTACTGCATCATGTGGTCCTTCTCTAGGACAGGAAGTCTGGCACCTGGGGTAGGTGAATTTTAAAATACAGTTTGGTAACTATATTTCCATGTAATTGGTTTCCCTTGTAATCCTATGCATTTCATCTCATGCATTTAAAAACCATGCTCTCAGAGGGGCTTCATCAGATTGACATGCAGACCGTAATGCAAAAAAGGTTAAAAATGCTGGCTCTAGAACGTAAGTTCCTAGAGAACAGGCACTGTTCTATTCATCACATTTGTATTGTACCTAGCACGGTGCCTGGCATGTAACAGGTACTTTAAAATGTTTTTTAATAACTGTTTGGCCAAACATTTACTTCACTGCATTGTAAAGAGGCTGGAGATAAATGATAAAAATGCCAAGAAGCAATACATTCCACTGGAAACATTACTGTTCTAGAAATCTGAAGACACAGGGTCTATTCTGAGGACTGTCACCAATTCCTTACATGACCATGAGCAGATGACTTCAACTTTCTGGGCTTGAGTACCACTATCTTCATAACAAGGGAGTGATTAGATGATCTCTGAAAGACTTTCCATCTTAAGAGTCTTTGACAGGGTTATTTGGCACAGTTTTCTTTAGTAAGCCAGGTATAACTGGACAATTTTATTCTTTATCTACAAAGGTTGGTTTTTGCTTTTATTTTTCTGAACAAACATAAACCTTTATTGCATTGTCTTAAGGTAACTTTTTGATAAGTGTTTGGACCCTCAGGAGATGAAGTAAACCAAGCATTAAAACAAGCGTCTTTATTCTACCCCATTAATACTCCACAGAGAAATCCTTCTGCTGTTAAGGAGATGCTTTACTGATTTTTAAATTAGTAAGAAAAGAATTTTAAAACAAATCCCCCACCTCTATACCCAAAGATTCCGCCCTAGAAAAACACTCTACAATACAATGAAAATTCCATACTCTGACAACAAATAAGATTTTGTCTAACAGCATTACATGGATAGCATCTCTGACATCTGTTTTCCTAACTAACAAAGGTTGGTCAATCTGTTATTGTGAATCAGATGACTTAAATGTGTGTTTAAGAATGTTGTATATACACTGCTGGGTTCTGTTCCTAACAAAAGAATTTTTTTTTAAATGTATGTTGCTGAGGAATAATTAGTAGCTTTTTAACTATATCTGACAAATAAAGAAGAAGCCAAAAAGAAAATTAAATGTCTAAGAAGATTATAAACAGCACTTTTCTATATTTTACATAGATCCTGTACTTTTATCTTTAGCCAACACATGTAATTATTTGTATATAAACTAATCCTAAGTAGAAAAGTTACACTGAAGTCATAACAGTTCAGTTACTAAAAAGAATCCCAATCTAGACCAACTCTGCAAGATGTAAGTATCAAGACATGGAAGGAACAATTAGTTCTAATATTATAAATATTATAATTATTATATTATATAAACAATATTACATAAAAAGAAAGAACAGATCATACTAAACACACCAAAATATGGTCTTTATACATCAATTATGGAGAAAAAAGGAGAGAAATAAAACTGTGAACAAATATCCTTAATCAATACTGACACAGAAATATTTACTAAAATATTATCAAAAAGGATGTAGTAATCTATTTAAAAAGACCACATCCTTGACCAGGACAAATTTATACCAGGAATCAATACTAGGAAAACTATAAACATAGCTGATCAGAATAACAAAAATAATAAACATCAGAGAATTCTATCAATAGATGCAGAAGAAGCTTTTGACACAATAGAACTCTTTAAGTTAAAAATTAAAAAACACTTAAAGCCCAGAAATAAAAAGATCTTTCCTCAAAATGATTAAGAATCAGCATTATCTATAACAGAGAAAGATTGGTGGCCTTTCCAATAAAATCTGGATGTAAAGCAATTATAACGATGATTATTTTATATGGTCCTGGGTGCTGGCAATAGTATCTAGGCAAAGAATAAACCAAACTGTCACTTTTTACTGATGATATGCTGATTTACTGAGCACACCACTGACAAAAACCTTAATCAACAAGTATTTCTATTAAGGGTCTATGTGCCAGACCTTGTGGTAGGTAATGGCATATAAATGCAAAGAATGAAACAATTCTTATTCACAAAGAACATACAATCAAATAGAGAAGACAAGGTTATATAAAAATACAGCATAAATACAAAATGAATAAATATAAATATAAATGAAGTATTTAAACATATGGAAGGGGCAAGGCAACTAGATGGCAAAGCCAAGAGAATGCTGAGCCTATCATCAGAAAGATCCAAGTTCAAATTTAATCTTGGACGTGTATCAGTTTTGTGACCCTGGACAAGTCACTTAACTTCTGTCTGCCTAAGTTTCCTCAACAGTAAAATGAGGGTGATAATAGCACCTATCTCTAAGTGTTACTGTGAGCATCAAATGAGATAATATTAAGTGCTAGGAGCAGAGTGGGGGGTGGGAGGATGGAATCAGGAAAAGTTTTATATAGAAAATGGTGCTTGAGGGACACCTTAAAGGAAGAGAGATTTTACAAGACAGAAGCAAGAAGGGAGTGCACTTTTGGCCACAGAGAGCCAACATAACTTCTGCAAGGTAGTAAGTAGTATATAAAAATATAAATAACACAAAAATAAGCAACATTTTAAAATATAATATAAAAATAAGCCCACATAAACTATGTCTTTCAATATATTACTGACAAAACCCAGTATGAGGAAAAAGAAAAAGAAATCCCATTTGAAATCACTACAAAGTATATTAAATCTTTAAATTTCACCTTCTAAGACATACAACTAGAAAATGCTCCTTTAACAAAAACATTCTCATTCCTCATTCTAACCTAGACCAGGCCACCACACCTCAGGCACCTCTTTCTCCCTCTCTCTACCAAACCTGGAGAAAAAGCCCAAACCAGCAACTTTAATCTCCAGACTTTCTCCAGCAGGAATACCTACTACTTTCCCCTCACACACACTTTTCAGCTACCTTTTATATGTATCTACCCATAAGAAGTAAGTTCCCTGAGGGCAGAGACTTTCCTTTTGTTTGTATTTGTATCCCCAGTACTTAGCACAGAGCCCCAGCAGGTAAGAAGTTCTTAATAAATTCGAAAATGAAAATCATATAAAAAACCCAAATCACTGATAATATCTCATCAAACTGGCAAAGGTGACAAAAAAGGAAAATTACAATTGTCAGAGAGGGTATGAGAGGACAAATACTCTAATGCACTATTGGTAGAGTTCAGGCATGCTGGAAAACAATCTGGAAGGTTCCCAGAAGTCATTAAATTATGCAATACAACCCTAAGCATAACCCCCTCCCAAAAACAAATGAAAGAGAGAAAGGAAACTAAAGGGGTATTCATCAATTAAAGAATAATAAAAACCAATTACGGCATGTAACTCTAATGGGATAGATTCGAAGAAACCTGAGAAAACTAAAAGCACATGCTCTAGGCTTACTCTCCCAGCCAAAAATGGCAGCCTGCGTCCCCAGAAAAGCAAGCTGTGTTCCTAGGTGTCAGGAGTGCTACATAAGACTCCACTGGGATGTTTTCCTCTTGATTATCAAATGAAATAAAATAGTCAGACAGACTTAGTTTTTTTAGGTGTATTTACTAAGGTGGCACCGTACGAAGAGTTGCTATAAAACCAAAGTCCCTGACACATTCTCCCACCAGCATATAAAAAGTTAGGGAGAAAGTGGGCCAAGCTCACTTATCCCTCATGGCTTCTGATCACTGAAATACTTTTCTTCCTCTCTGAAATCCTCAATGAAGTTCCCCCAAGGCTCCAGTAGAGGCTGGAAACAGGAACTTAGGAGGTCTAATTTGTCCTTGACTACTGATGCAGACTGCTGCCAGTCACTGTTGTTCCTGAAATACTGCTAGGACAATGGTGAGAGATCCAAATCCTATGACCTTCTAAAGCTCACAAAGCCATCCTCTGGTCCAGAGGAAGGGGAGGCAAAGGATCTAAAGCATCCACCTCCCTAAGCAATTTCCACTCAGGAGCCAGTCTAGAGCTGCTCTCTTTTCCAGGCTTCTGGACACTCGGATCACAAGTCCAAAAAAACAACGATAAAACGTGCTTCCCACCTCTTGGGATAGGGTGATTGACAAGAGCTATAGAATGAGACACCCATTTTCAGACATGGCCAATGTGTAAATTTGTTTTCCTTGTTATAAAGGGAGGAAGTTATAGAGGGTAGGGCAGTGAAAATAACAATTGTTACGGGCCAAGCTCCGGACTGCCCTCCGGAAGCTGCCTCTGCCCTCAGGGAGGAACATGGAAGGGGCTCTGGCAGGGGATATAAGGGGCTGTCAGGGAGGGATCGAGAGAGAGAGAGAGAGAGAGAGAGAGAGAGAGAGAGACGCCATTAATAAAGTGAAGTGCACTGGCAACCTCGGGTGTTCTGTGTAGTCATTTCCCCTCCATGGAGGAGGGGATAGCCCTATCACATGCTGCAATGTGGTAGGGGCCAGAGACGTCCAAAGGCCGACAGAGATCCAGGTTCAGATCCTGAGGTAAGGTTCCAAGGGGAGGCTTAATGTAGTAAGTCCGGGACATTACAAACAATCATGCCAAAATACAGAAGAGAAACATGACTGAAATATTTTAATGCATAAAAGAGAAAAGAGTGAAAATAAGCAAGTGAATGGATAAGCAGGATGGCTTTGTTAATTGTGCTAAATTTATTATGTATTTTACAAAACCCAAGCAGCATGGACGAGAGAGTAGTGGTTTCATGTATAATCTGCCTTTTCTGTTCTTCTTTATATGTGGAAAGGTATAAGTTTATTGATAACTGTGAAGAGCAGGATGACGAAAGCAAAATTTAAAATCCTGAGGGGGGGGGAAGAAGGAAAATAGCTAACCTTTAAATGTAGTGTTGCTTAAAAACTGACCAGAGAAAATAATAATAGGTTACAATTATATTATACTTTACAATTTGTAATATCATTATAGCTTTAGTTTCAGATTCAATCTTTCAAAAACTCAAAATATTCTGTAACAGTAGTAACAACTCATGTTTAGAGAGTGCTTTCTCCAGAACAACCTTGCGGTGCATATAGGAGACATAGGTGATGTAGGCAGGCCCATCTACAGAGAAATTTGGTTTAGAGAAATCAAGTGAATTGTTGAAAGACACAAAGCAAGAGCTGGGTCTCAAATCCAGGTCCTAGGACTTCAAATCCAGTTCTCTCTGTTTCAAGGAAAAAGATATAAAGTTTCCATTTTCTAATGCAGCAGCACAGGCTTTGGGCTCAACCCTCCCAGTCTTCACTCCCACGAGAAGGCCGGGTCCCCAAGACTCCCTCTCTTCCCAGGGTACTACTAAGGGATTACCCTAAAGGGCAGGGAAGGTTTCTATTGTAGAACTCATGAGCCCCCATCAACATGCTTCCCACTGATTATCAATTTATATTGATTATAATCAATTACATCAGTCAGACACAATTAGCTTTTTTAGAAAGTTATTGCATTGGGTGGAGCCAAGATGGTGGAGAAGAAAGATGTACCTACTCTAGGTCTTCCTCCACAACCAAAAAACACTGTAAAAAAAAAATGACTCTAAACAAATTCTAGGGCAGCAGAAGCCACAAAACGACAGTGAAAGATATTTCCAGCCCAAGGTAGCCTGGAAAGCCGAAAAGAAAGGCCTATTGCTCAGGGCATGGAGCGGAGCACAGATGGTAGCTCCCAGACCAGAGCACAGACCAGGAGAGGAGTAAACTCCTCTCCCTTGATTGTGACACCTTGGAGGAACTGAGAACTTACAGGTCTCCAGAGTATACCCTCCTCTTGACAAAGTACTCAAAAGTCAAGTAAATGGCTGGGAAAATGCCCCCAAAAAAGGGGGGATAAATGAGAATATGGAAGGTTACTTTCCTGGTGAACAGGTATTTTCTTCCATCCTTTCTAATGAGGAAGAACAATGTCTACCATCAGGGAAGGACATAAAAGTCAAGGCTTCTGTATCCCAAACATCCAAAATAAATATTCAATGGTCCCAGGCCATGGAAGAGCTCAAAAAGGATTTTGAAAATCAAGTAAGAGAGGTGGAGGAAAAATTGGGAAGAGAAATGAGAGAGATGCAAGAAAAGCATGAAAACTGAGTCAGTAACTCGCTAAAGGAGACCCAAAAAAAAGCTGAAGAAAATAACACCTTTAAAAACAGGCTAACTCAACAGGAAAAAGAGATTCAAAAAGCCAATGAGGAGAAGGCAGAATTAGAAGGCAGAAAAGCAGAATTAGTCAAATGGAAAAGAAGGATCAAAAGCCCTCTGAAGAAAATAGTTCTTTAAAAATTAGAATGGAAAAAAAAATTAGAATGGAAAAGATGGAAACTATGACTTTATCAGAAACCAAGAAATCACAAAGCAAAACCAAAATAATGAAAAAAGAGAAGATAATGTGAAATATCTCACGGGAAAAACAACTTACCTGGAAAAGAGATCTAGGAGAAACAATTTAAAAATTATGGGACTACCTGAAAGCCATGATCAAAAAAAGAGCCTAGACATCATCTTTTATGAAATTATCAAGGAAAACTGCCCTGATATTCTAGAACCAGAGGGTAAAATACAAATTGAAAGAATCCATCAATCACCTCCTGAAAGAGATCCAAAAAGGGAAGTTCCTGGGAATATTGTAGTCAAATTACAGAGTTCTCAGGTCAAGGAGAAAATATTGCAAGCAACCAGAAAGAAACAATTCCAGTATTGTGGAAATACAATCAGGATAACACAAGATCTAGCAGCTTCTTTATTAAGGGATCAAAGGGTTTGGAATAGGATATTCTAGAAGTCAAAGGAACTAGGATTAAAACCAAGAATCACCTACCCAGCAAAACTGAGTATAATACTTCAGGGGAAATAAATGATCATTGAATAAAATAGAGGACTTTCAAGCAATCTTGATGAAAAGACCAGAGCTGAATAGAAAATATGACTTTCAAACACAAAATCAAGAGAAGCATGAAAAGGTAAACAGGAAAGAGAAATCATAAGGAACTTACTAGAGTTGAACTGTTTACATTCTTACATGGAAAGATAATATTTGTAACTCTTGAAACGTTTCTCAGTATTTGGTTAGTTGGAGGGATTATACACACACACACACACACAGAGAGATATCTACAAAAAAAATCAAGGGGTGAGAGAGGAATATATTGGGAGGAGAAAGGGAGAAATGGAATGGGGCAAATGATCCTCATAAAAAAGGCAAGGAATTCTCAATGGAGTGGAAAAGGGGGGAGGTGAGAGGGAAAAAGTGAAGCTTACTCTCATCACATTTGGCTCAAGGAAGGAATAAAATGCACACTCAATTTGGCATGAAAAGTTATCTTACAATAAGGAAAGTAAGGGAGAAGGGGATAATTGGGGTGTGGGGGTGATGACAGAAGGGAAGGCAAATGGAAGGAGGGAGCAATTAGAAGCACTTTTGGGGAGGAACAAGGTGGGAAGAGAGAACAGAATAAATGGGAGGGCAGGATAGGATGGAGGGAAATAGTTAAGTCTTATACAACATGACTATTATGGAAGTCATTTGCAAAACTACACAGATACAGCCTATATTGAATTGCTTGCCTTTTCAGTGGGGATGAATGAGGAGGGAGGAAGGGAAAGAAGTTGGAATTCAAAGTTTTAGGAACAAATGTTGATAATCGTTTTTGCATACAACTGGGAAATGAGAAATACAGGTAATGGGGTATAGAAATCTATCTTGCCCTACAAGAGAGAAGATGGGGATAAGGAAAGGGAGGTGTGTGATAGAAAGGAGGGCAGACTTGGGGAAGGGGTAATCAGAATGCACAGCACTTGGGGGCGGGGGGAGGAGAGAGATGGAGAGAAAATTTGGAACTCAAAACTTTTGTGGAAATGAATGTTGAAAACTAAAAATAAATCAACATAAAAAAAGGAACTCAAAACACAATCTGTAGGCAAGTTGGAAAAAAAAAGAATGTTATTGCCTTAGGAACAATTGTTCCTAAGTTGTTACAAAGTTGTTACAAAGCATCCCTCCAAACTGGGGGGTGCACTCTTCCATAAATACAAACAGAATCCAGGGAAAAGTGGATTCCAGCACATGTAACAAAGGGGGTTGCTGGAAAGCCTTTCCAACCTGTCATGGGGTCCCAATGAAGCTCTTTTTAAGTACCATAGAGTTTTCTGCTAGAATTCTTGTAGAGCACTGACACTGCCTCTCCTCAGGACATCTAGGATGACTCTGGCTCCGAATGTGGACAGCCACTACTGTTCATGGGAAGTACAAAATCTTCCAACCATTTGAAGTATACAAGATCTTTTTCTGGGGTCAAGGAAGCAAAGGGGACAGAGGTTCTTTGTTCGCATTTCCCACCACCATCACCAAAGTAGCACAATAGACAGAGCTCTGGGCCTGGAATCACGAAGACTCAAGTTCACAACTGGCCTCAGACACTTATTAGCTATGTGGCCCTGAAGGGGTCCATTTAAACCATTGTCTGCCCCGATTTCCTCAGCTATAAAGTGGGAGTAACAGGGTTGATGTGAGGATCAAAGGAGGTAACATTTGCTAAGCTCTTGGCAAAGTGGCTGGCACACAGTTGGCACTTAATAAATGCTTATTCCCTTCCTCTCCTCCTTTCAGTGTCTTGGTGACTTCAGTGACTTCCCTCTACCGCTGGGCTGGTCCACCACTAGAAAAGCAGAATCTGAACTGGCTTGCTAGTTTTTCCAAGCCCCAAAGGTATGACTGAATCTCCTCAACCAACCTTAATAAACTTCCTGTGCAGCATCATTTTGTTTGACCCAATGGCTTTCACTCCTTCCAGACTTATCAGACCTCTAGGGGTTAGTGCTTTTCTCTCAGAAGGCTTGCCTGTACCTACTTCAATGCCTTTAGCTAACTGATTCAATAGAGCTGTTGTTATCTGATAATGACATTAGAGTAGGCTACACCAAGGCAGATACGATTGATCTAATAGCCCCCTTACTCTTACAGGGATATTTGACATGTATGGTATAGTAAAAAGAACCCTAGATTTGTAGTTAGGGGAGGCTAGGTTTGAATTCCAGCTCTGTTCATTATTATACTATCTATGTGTCCCAGCACTCTGGGTCTCAATTCCCTCATCTATAAAATAAGAGAGTTGAATGAAATGATCTCTAAGGTCCTTTCAGATCCAGACATTATTTGGACAAATATACTTCTTTCATGAAGCTTTCCCTAATCCCGAGTCAGAAATGATCTCTTTACAATGCCTTATTGATACTCCCCTCATTAATTTACCACAATCTCTTTTTATTATGTTCATTTGTTTATACCCTTTGTCTTCCTTGATAGATTAAACTACTCAAACATTTATTAAATGTCTACTACATATAAGGAAAAAGGAGAAAAGGAAAGGAACAAGAACTTTTATATAGTACCAACTCTGCACCAGGCTAGATGCTTTACAAATATTTGTTCTGTATTTCACCTGGTCTTCACAACAACCCTGTGAGGTAGTTGCTGTTACTATCCTCATTTTAAAGTTTAAGAAACTGAGGCAAATGGCGGTTAAGTGACTTGCCCAGGGTCACAAAGCTGTCTGAGGCTGAATTTGAACTCCAGGCTTCTTCACGTCAGGCCCAGTGTTCTATCCACTACGACACCTAAAGAGACAGCATTCAAAGTACTGAGAATCCAAAGCCAGAAACGAAACAAAACCTGCCTTCCAGGTATTTACAAGAGGGATGACAACATGTGCCCAGATATATCAATACAAGGCAATCGATGGAAGAAGCACGCACTAACAAGGGAAGGGGAAGAGGGAAGTGGAAGGGGAAATAGTGCAAAGAGGCAGGCTTCACTTAGGAGCTGCTAGCCGAAGTCAAACCTGAGTGGAAGGAAAGGATTCTGAGAACCAAGGGGGAGGAGAGATTACACGAGGCAGAGCCTCTCTGCAGAGGAAGAGAAGGGAGATGGACCACTGAGGACAGTGAGTAGCTAAGCACTCTATTTGGCTGGAAGGTAGATTACAGAAAATGGAGTGATGTGGAGAGAAGTCTGAAAAAGTAGATGGGAGACACAAAGGCCTTGAAATGCTAAACAGCAGAGTTTATATTTCATCCTAGAAGTAACTGGGAATCAAGAAAGATTTCTGAGTAGAGGAATGGGTGGATCTTATACAGGAATATTAATTTGGCAATTGTATGAAGCATGGATTAGATAGAAAAGACACTGGAGGCAGGAAGATCAATGGGAAAAGTCTAAAGTGGGACAGAAGAGAGGTGACAGGAGAAGACAGATGAGAAATGTTGGCGTGGAATGGATGAGGCATGACAACAGACTGAACACTGGCGAAGAGTTGAAAATGACTGTGAGTTTACTAGCTCGTGAACCTAGAAGGGCAGCAGCATTCTCAACAGAAGTTTACAGGAGAGCAGTCAAGGTGAGGGGTGAGATATGGGGGAGATGATGAGAGGAGGGAAGGCAAGGTAGCATGTTATAAGAGGAGACAGAAGACCTTAGTTCAAATTCTGCTCTTCCAACTTGTTGCCTGTGTAACACTGGGCAAGTAACTTTAAGAACTGAGTTCTCTGGGCCAGTCATCACTTCTGTAAAATACAGAAGTCTGACTCTGTGACCTCTAGGGTCCCTTTCAGCTTGACACTATTCAAATGTGAACTCCCAGGGCAGCAAAATGTATTATTTACCTTTCTAGTTCCTCTATCACCTGACCCAGCTACTTCCAGTCTGCCATCAATCCTATCCCCTTCCCTGGGCTCACTTACCCAGACCAAGCCGCCCACCACTTCCGAGCCATTTCCAAACCACCCAACAGTCCTGTCCATCCCACTGCTTTCCAACTGCAGCTCTTTGAGTTCTGGTCTTCTACATTAGAAGATCAGCCCCTTGAGGGCAAGAACTCTCTTGCTTTTATATTTGTATCCTCAGCACTTAGCAAAGCATTTGGCACACTGTAAGAACTTAAATGCTTTTTCATTCATAGTACATTGCCTAGTTCACTGCTACACACTAGGCATGTTTGCTAAATGAATAAACAGGAAGAGGATATTCAATTATCTATCCTACAAGACAAACCACTGGTGTGTCCTTAAAAATCCCTTGTGCTTTAATAACCACCATGGCTGATATAAATGGAAACTGGCTTCCTATCATTAAACTGGGATCTGTGTTCAGAACAAATGAATAAGAAGCCCATGATTTCACAAAATTTCTCCTCAGATCAAAAGGTATGCTGTTGTAAAACTTGGAATGACTGTTATTTATAATAAAGAAAAACTCTTTGGAGAATCACGTTTTTTATCAGTCATACAAAGAAAGATATTGAACAGTAATAGCCATTTTCCATTCTTTTTCCAAAGAATAATTATACCAATAACTGATATATGTAACATTTTAAAATGTACAAAGTATTCTACATCTCACTGGGTCCTGATCAAAAAAGAAAATACTATTAAAAACTTGATCCAAGGAATTAGTTCAAGTACCATAATTAGAGGTTAAATGAGAAGACAATATAAGGGTGGCTGGAAGAGTGGACATGTCTTTGTTCGTTCAGTCAAGCTTCCACTAGGTCCGAGAAACCATCTGAGGGAGGAAAAAGAGAGACAGATAGACAGACAGACAGACAGATAGACAGATGGATAGAGACAGACAGACAGACAGATGGACGGACAGACAGATAGACGGACAGACAGATAGACAGACGGATGGATGGACAGACAGACAGGCAGATAGACAAACAGACAGACAGATAGATGGACGGACGGACAGACAGACAGATAGATAGACAGACAGATAGATAAGACAGATAAATAAATATATAAATAAATGAATAAAATGCTATGCCTGTCCTCCATAATATCATTTTATAATAGGGGAGAAAAGAAATACATACAAATAACTAGAATATAAACAAGAATATAAGTTCATACATATTCAGAGGAAGAAAGTACATAGAGGGGGTAGGGGGATACATGAATAGGATCCAAATGAGTGTTATCTGAATCTAAGACTTGAAGGATGGGTAAGGCTTTAATATGCAAACCTATTTCAGAGCTTGGCCCAGTTATACTAGTAGGTATAATTTATGTAAACTTGGATTATTAAAACGTTAACATGATTGGTACAATAATACCCTTCTTTCTAGGATGATCAACCATAACTATGAATGGCCCTTTTTTTTTTTGAGAAATGAGATATTAACAAACTGGGGATATGTTTTGTTTTTAAAATGATGTGGCCTATTTCTTTGTTCACAAGCCAGCACAATCAATGATGTCAGCACAGCTCTTGGAATAAGTGTGGTTAATATGTGCTCCCTCTACTGAATTAGTTGGTTCTAAAGAAGCAAAAGATAACATTGCTTCCCACATAAATATTTCTGTGAATTTCTCTCACCAAACAGAGTGGAGTTGTTTCAAATTAAAAATAAAAGGAAAAAGAAATTTAGGCTCAGTCAACAGACTGAGTATAAAACTCTACATACACATCACAAAGTCAATTGCTATACTAATAGGGCTAGACAAAATTTTGTGGGATCTTACATAAGAAAATCCAGTCTAAATAAGACTTTTCATAAATTTTAGAAATGAGATTAAATACTTCTGACCCTGAAATTTAGTATCTGAAGATCCTATTTTAACTCCAAGTTATAATTTCCTTTCCATAAATAAAGTACCATCTGCAACCTGAGTATAATCCAATTTACCACAAGATAAATGAGATTTCTGTTGTCAAGGCGATTTTATCCTAGCTGTTCAAAGAAAGAGAAAAATGAAAAAAAAACACAAGGAATCCTTCTTAAAGGAAGCAAAACACAAAAATCACAAAATTTATCAAAAAAAATTGTAGTTTTACAAATTAACATTAGTATAACCTCATACTATTATTGGTATTAGGTAATAAATTTACTTAGCAATGAAAATGCCTTAAGCAGTAAAGCACAATAAGTAAAAGTACTTAAACACTACAAAAAGGTGTTTTGTTTTGTTGGCTACCCTAACTAATATTATAGAAATCTTTTTTAAACTCTCCAATATTACTATACAGAATAAAAATCCAGTTGAGTTTTTTTTACTCAGATCTGGTGTGTCTTAGAGACATCAAACAATTTAAAACTAATACTTTTATGCTAGCATCTGACAAATGTTACTAACTTCAAAAGCTTTTTCACCTATTGTACTTCACCAAACAGATATAATTATATGATCATATTCAATTTTAAAGTAGTGAAATGGTGATGACTTCATTTATTTGGTCTGTACTCATCTGATTAATAGCATTAACTTCAGAAATGTTACCAACAGAACTCTACTGTTATATACAGATTAGAAATGTAAACATAGTTTTCCCACAACTGCAGACTTCACAACTGTTTCTGCATCTTATTTCAAAGAACATTATGAAAGGCTGAGGTTAAGACAACTAAAGAACACTACTGCCCCCTGGTGAGTCAAAAGGCAAATGACTTTTAATACAGTAACAACACTTCCAATTTTCTGTGAAACAAGAATAGGACATTATTTTGAGAGGCACTGACAGACAGAAACCTAGGCAATTAACTAAAACAACAACTGGGTTATATACACTAAGGCACTGCAAGACAAGTGACAGTATTATTCATGGGTAAATTTAGTATCAACACAGGAAAGCCAAGAAAGAGAAGTGCTGTACAAGAAACAAAATTCACACAATGCTGTATACTGCGACAGCGGTTAAGGCGACCACAGGTAACACAACACTATTACCAGGTGCATGTCAGAAGTGGAAGAATCAATCACCAAGCACTTATTCCTCATCTACTCTATGCCATCCTCGGTCCTGGAGGCTAGTATTTACATAGCAGTTTTAGGTTTGCAAAACACTTTACACATATTTCATTGGATGCCCATGATACCCCTGGGAGGTAGATACTGTTATTATCTCTACTTTACAAATGAGGAAACTGAGGCAGGCAGCGACCAAATGATTTGCCCTGGACAACGCAGCTAGTAAATATCTTGGAATCTGACCTCAGGACTTCCTGACTCAGGTCCAGGATCTATCCAGTATGTCACTCAATAAAACAATTCTTCCTCTGAAGGAGCTTACACTCTAAAGCATATATACCGCATAAATGTACAGCATAAATACAAAGTTAATAAATACAAATATACACAAAGCAGTTTGGGAGGGAGAAGGGGGGAACCAAAAACTTTTGGGAGCACAGGAAACTTTTCAGATCAGAAATTCAAATTCCCCTCACAATACTAAAATGTCATCAGCATGGAAACTCCTTTTGACCCACCGGGACTGCTACCTCTCTCTAATTTGAATGGTCTTCAAGAATTTCCATATTCAGCTCCATAACCTGCAAACAACCTCTCTGAACTGAGGGTAGGTTGGTTCATGGACAACATATATACAATCCATCATCAAACTACACAGCAAAAGTCATCAAAATATTTACTTTTATAACATATATTATTCTTCCCTCCATTAAAACTCACAATACTATTTTAAAGTTTATTTTTATACTTTGGAAAAGCCATAAAAATATATCTTCAATTAAAAGAAATTTACTAAATATCTTGTTTTAAGCAATCTTCAATCCAAGGTAGAAAAAATTCTGCATTCTCCCATTTACTTTTTTTTGCTTCGCAGTAAGAATGTTCAGGGTTCCTTTAACTTTATTTATCCCTTTCCTTGCTACATAGCATTTCAGATGTATTGAAGGATCCCCTTTCCAGAAAGAACAAAAAAAAAAGTTTTTTGTGGAAAAGTGGATGGATTGCAGTTAGGAAACTGTGTAGTGATCTTAACAGGTCCAACATGCTCCCTGGCACCAAGGTCTATCTTTTGAACACGAACGTTCTCCTGATAATGCTATATGGTTTCAAATACTGAAACTCAACAGTCTATGAAGGATCAGCGGTGCGTGCCTCAGAGACACACGCAGGGCACACAAAAGCTGCAGGATGGCTCCAAAGCTGACCTCTACACAAGAAGTGGCTTAGGGTAGTGGTCCTCAAGCATCTGACTTCTAGAACCCTTTCTACTCTGAAAAGTTATTGAGCATTCCTTTCAAAGGGTTCTTATTAATTGTATTATATTGATTCACAGCTGTTATATCAGAAATTAAAATGTCTAAGTATTATCATGAAAATATTTTTTTACCTCACAGACTCCCTGAAAGGATCTTGGGTACTTCAAGAGGCTCCCAGATCATACTGGCTTTAGGAAAACCAAACATGTAATCATGTGGCAAGGAAAGCTAGACAACCCCAGTGCTTCCCCAACAGCCACAAAATGGAAAAAGGACCTCAGGGGAAGGTCTCCAGTATGTTGGGGAAGTCTTCTACGCATCTCTAAGGAAGACTATGCTCAAAAATCACACAAAATAAGATGCCATGAATCAGTAACCATCTTCCCTGACATAAGGAATTCCCACACTGATGAGATTACAGAGCCATCCAAGTACTGAAGTCTAAGCCGGTGGTCTGTGATATGAAAAGCCATAGAAAGGCTATTTTCGAGACACCAGGTGAGGCAAAAGTAAAGAAAACAGAATTCAGCAATAGGCACAGGGCGAGGAAGCGCCGTGCAGAAAACATGGATTCCAGAAAGCTGTCCACTGAACAGTAGCTAAAACTATTGTGTGATTTTTTTCTTTCCTTGTGGGCTCTCTGCCTTGGCAGTAGGTGACTGCTGTGAGGTCAGAACAAAAGCCACAAGAGCTAACCCACAAACTGCTTACAGAGATGAAATGGCAAGCTTGGGGGCAGCACTTGGCTGCGACCAGAAAAGAAACGTACAAGAAGGAAAGAACTTTGCAGGCTGAGCCTCCATGGAAGATGAAAAGTGGGTACCTTTAACATGGTCCTGCTGCCAACTTGCCTTCTGATCACTGGTTTGATTAACTACATACGAAAGCACTGCCCCGGGTCTGAAAATGACAAACTTAACTAAAATCTTTGAAATCAACTCAATATTCAAAAAACAGCCATTCATACAAAAACATATACATTTACTCATGTTCTGATGTTTTTAATCTTTATTGACAGTTTCTTTGCAGACAAGATTGGTCATTGTAATTACACAACGTTCAGTCTCACTGTACTTTCCCTTTATATTGTTATAGTCATTATGTATGAGGTTTTCTGGTTCACTCTTCAACTGTATAAATCTCCCCATGTATTTCTGAATTCTCCACCTTCATCACTTGTTACAGCGCAGTAACATTCATGTGTAAATTCATGTGCCACAACTGACTTAATTGTTCCCTAAAAGATGGCCACATCAATGTTCTGCTACAATGACTTTTGTACATATTTTTTCCATGCTTTGACCTTTGTGTGGTATATGCCTAGCAGAGGGTTCCCTGAATCAAAGAGTATGACTGTTTTAGTCATTTTCTTAGAATGATTCTAAATTACTTTCTAGAATGATTGGGCTGATGCACAACTTCACCAATAATGTACTAGCGTACCTGTCGTTACCCAGCCTCTCTAACACTATTTCCAAGTTTTGTCATCTTTGCTGAAAGAAACTAAAAATTTTAATTTTAATTTCTCTTATTATTGAAGAATTATTATTAATAAATAATAAAGGAGCAATAGTCTTTAATATCTGCAATTTTGTGGAGAATCACTTGTTTATATCCTTTTACTACTTGCCCATTGGAAAATGGCTCTTGGTCATACATATTGTGTTTGTTTCATATGTATCTGGACTATTGGACCTCTGTAGGAGATGCTTTCTACAGAGATCCCTCCTTCCCTCATCAATAGCTTTCCTTTGCATTGCAGCTACACTGAGTCTTTGCGCAAAAGCTTTTGCTATTTCATGCAACTGAAATTAACTACTTTGTCTTTTGTAATTGCCTGTTTCTTGTCTAGTTAAGAACTGTCATGCCTTGCTATAGTTGAGAAAGACATCTGCTCTGGTTCTTTTCTAAATGTTTTATTGTGTGAACTTGAGTATTCAGATCCCACATCCACTTGGAGCTTATTATGGCATATGGTTGAAGATGTTGATCTAAACCTAACTTCTGCCAAACTGCATTCCAGTTTTCCCAGTAGTTTTTATCAAAGAAAATTATTCCCCAAATAATTTACATTTTCAGGTTTATTGAAAACTGAACAATTAAGAAAAACTATTTCTGATTCTTCCTTATCTGATCTCTTCCACAGATCTACTTTTCTCTATTTTTTAATAACAAAGAGTTCAGTGATTACTGCTTTATAGTAGAATTTAAGGTCTGGAACTAATCTCCCATTTTTCCCCTTTATTTTCATTTTTTTCATTATTTCCCTTAAGATTCTCGACCTTGTGTTCCTCCAAATGAATTTTGCAATTATTTTTTTCTAACTCTATATAGAAACAGCATGGCATAGTGAATGGAGAGCCAGACTCAAAGACCAAGGTTCAAGTCCATCCTCTGACAGTCTGGATGTATGACCTTGGGCAAGTCACTGCTCTAGGCAATTCTCTAAGTTGCAGTGAAGTTACCAACTATATCACATGAAAGATTTTCCCAATTTCAAAGTTCCCTGTGCCAATGAAGTCACAGGTCCACTTCCTATCCCTATTTATAAAGTTTGACATTTTGACTATCTATTTATTAACTTAGGCACTAAAGCCATTTTTATTATATTGGTGTGATCTAACCATGAACAAATGAATAACCTTTCCATTATTTAAGTTATTCTTATTTCTTAAAATGTGTTTTGTTACTGGATTTCTATGTTCAATTCTCAAGACAACTGAGATTTCTGAATGCATCAGATTTAAAAATGTGTACATTAAACTAGTGGTGTCCCAACTTTGTTGATTAAACACCCCACTGTTTAGAGCATAAAACCCTAATATCAATATATTTATTTTTAAATTATATTTGCATGAGGGAGGGAAGATTTAGCTTCCCTGCATATATGCAGGGTTAACTGATATAATCACAGAAAGAGAAAGATAAGCAAGAAAGGGGATACCCGTCTAAGCCCTGACATACCCTTATGAATTATGGAGAAAATTATCTGATTGAATCGGAAAGGAGAGTGGGTTTGGATACATACAGGTCCCTTAAGAGACAAGCCTGCCAGCCCTGAGGTAGGTCAAAGGTCTGAGGCAAAGAAGAGTTGCCCAGAGTGTGAACCCTGGGCTTCTGCCCCATGGCATCTGGGTACAAGAGGATTTTCTCTCCTTCCCGTCCCACTGGTAGAAGAATGGAGCTATAGGACGAAACCAAGACCAAGAGCATTCAAGGAACAGTTGAAATACAGCAAACAGAGACACAGAGAGGATTGGCATTCCTGATAGGAAGTAGCTTCAAGGAGTGCAACCTATGGCGGCAGAGGAAGACAGCTGCCTTTAAGTTAAAGCTAGCCTCAGGGACTAAGAACTGTGAGGAGGAGCAAACCCAAAGAGACCAGCTGAGCAACTCTGATTTAATGTATTTGGTAATTTCAATGGGAAGATCTTTCCCTCCCATTCATTAACAGGCCCATGTGACCTGCTTAAATCAGTGGAAGCCTAAGTCATACACGTGGTGGCAAGAGCTTGCTGAACAGATGCAACAGGAAGGGTGGAGCAGAGCTAGGAGGAAGTTGGTGAGAGCAGCTGGGGGTGGAGGAGAGAGGACCCAGGCAGGCACAGCTAGTCTTGTGAGTATTTGTTTGTGGAAGGCTCCAGTGGCTTGGGAATGGCTTTGTCCTCTACAGCGACATGTACTATATTGACTTCTTGGTCACTAGGACGGATATGGCTTTCTGGCATACGAGTAAATGTTTTTCTTCTGCCTTTCATACAGATAGTCTATTATACTTTGAGATTCAGAATTACGCTGGCATATTCAGAGTTGCCCTCAGTGCTGTGAATATTGCCCAGGCAATACATTTGGCATCACAAATAGGATTGCAGGGTATAAAATCTCTATTTGGAGGCAGAAAAGATTTAGAGGAAGAAACGGATATCCCAACATGAAAGGATTTACCTTATTCTGCCCTAGCAAGGGAATGGGCTAAAAGCACTAGATCCTGTGAAAACTGGGAACCAAGGTTACAGGAGGGGGAACCTAGAGATTTGGAAAGGTATTTGCAAGGAGTACCAATAAGACCAGGGAAAGAGCTGGCAGGGGTATGTAGGAGAGGCTGGATTTTATTAACTGGTTACTATATTATGAGTAAAACCAGAGGTGAGCTACTGAAGGAAAAAATTCAGATGAGAAAAGAGTTAGCTAGTTTGTATGGGAATTCTCAGCATTCGGGCTCTCCTTTAAAAGAGCAAGAGGCTAGGGTGTCTCAAGTGGAAGAAAAGGCTGTTCATATAGCTCAGAAGAAAAAGCAGAAGACTGACAAAAGAAATGTGCATACAACCTTTGTACAGACGCAGCCTGGTTGCCACAGCAACAACTGCCAGGAGAGTGCATGGGAGAAAAACATCCCAAAGTCAGAGCAAGAAAATGAAACGTTAGAGGAGTAGACTTCTCATGCTGAAGCTCCTCCCATACTAAGGCAAAAACAAGAGAACCAAGCGGGAACACAGTGTTTGGGGAGATAACTGAGGATTTTACTCAGCAGAAGGTCATAGATATTTTGACTTGGTTTACCCAAAGGATGGGAGAATCGTTAATATCTTGGATGGTGAGAATCAGTGATTAAAGGGGCTGGAGAAGCATCTATAGATGATGGCAATTGCTTGAAATATTTAGGTATTAGCATTCTTTTGTACAGTAAGCTTTTAGAGATTACAACATGCACGGAGGTAGTAATATGACTAATCTGTTAGCTTCGGCTGCAGAAGAATGTAAGCAGTATCCTACTGACTCTGTGTGGCCTAGTGGAGACAGACCCTGATATTCACTTAGGGACTGTCTGAGAAAGTAAAAGGAGGAGGTAATGAAGACTGCCCCAATGATCAGAAACACAGATGTGTACTATGAAATTTAGCAGTTTTCCATAGAATATACTAGTGAAGACAGCTCCTCCTGCTTACAAGCACTTAAGTTCTGACTAATAATTGGGGAAACAGGGAACCCTCTTTCAGAGGCGCTGGACAAGATTTCATAGTTAAATGACTTAAGGGACTGAGGAAAAGACAAATTTCCTCAAGAAGAAAGAGTAAATACTCAGCAGATTCGAAGTCAGAATACAATGACAAGAAAAGAATTATGTACTGCTCTACTGAGAGCAGGGGTAGATTTTGGAATCATAGAGGGTATTCCCACTAAAGAACTATACAAAATGTTCCAAGAAAAGATGCTTAATACTAGACAAAAGAGAGAAGTAAGAACTGCCTCATACATCCTCCCAAACCTTGTATCCAAGTTTGTCACACCTTCAGGGAGAATAGGAAATTTGCAGAGCCCCAGCTCAGATGAAAGAAATACACAGGATGAGAGACCCTATATCATTTGACCAAATATTAGAAAAATGGATCAAATACTGTATCCAGGGCATTAATAGTTACTGGGGCAGAGGTCTCCCTTACATATATGAAAACCCTGATAAGTTTAAACATGGAACTCCTATCACCATCACAGGACTGGGAGGAGCTGAAATATCAGTCAGACAAGTCAAACTAACAATGAAAACTGGACAAATTACCTAAGAAAGAATATACCATGATAAATAGTAGCAGCTATGGGGAATGAAAAGAGGTCAGATGGGAAAGATTTTATGGAGAGAAAAAAGACAAGATTTTACTACTGATTAGATATGTGGGATGAAGGGGAGTGAGGAGTCAAAAATGACAAAAGATTGCAAACCTGAGTAACTAGAAGGATTGAGGGTGATTTTGACAGAAATGGTAAAGTTCGATAAAAGGGGGTAGGTTTGGAGAGAACCTATGTAATGGGATCTGCAGTGAAGATCATAAGACATCCATGCCTAGATATCTTAAGTGACTCATTCATTCCTGCCAAAAATGAAAAGATTGGGGAAGATCAATCTTATTCACCGATCACTGCCCTGCAGCACAGAATCCCCCTGCCAAGGGGCACCGGCCACAATGCCTGATCTGAAGAGCAGAGAATTTTGCTCACATAACTGCTAATGTCCCTGGGTGTGAGGGATACCAAAGCCTAGTGTAGTCACAGAGAGACAGCACTGGGAGGGGGCAGAATGGAGAAGTGTTGAGCAATAATGGATGAAAGGAGGGGTGTAGTTGGTTGTGCTGGAAAAGTCCTAGAATAGGCTGTTACAGGAAGAATGAGATCTGACCTATCTTCTCCCCTTTGAGTTCATTCAATGGCTCTCACCAAGTTGGAGACAACTCAGACAAAAACATCACCATTCCACTTAAAACAAAACCTATGTCCTATAAATGCCTAAAATCACAATCAGGAAAAGATATTTTTGGAGGGAAGAGGAGCACGGAAAGCTAAGAAGTCAGTATGGCGGGCCCTACAAGATGAACCCTCTGCAATCTAGCTTCTGATTTCATCATCTGCCTAAAACTGCTCTCTCCAAAGTCATGAATGATCACTGCCAAATCCAAAGGCCTTTTCTCAATCCTCATCCCAGGTGACCTCTCTGCAGAATCTGACACTACTGATCACCATCTTCTGCTTCCCATGATACCGCTCTCCCCTGCATCTCTCTTACCTTCCTTCCAACCTGTCTAACCATCTTTTCTCAGTCTCTTTCACTGATTCTTTATCAAGGGCACACACACTAACCATGGATGTTTTTCAAATGTCTGTCCTGGGACCTCTTCTCTTTTTCTTCTACATCCTCCCGCTTGGACATCTAACCATCTTCCTTTGGGTGCAGATGCAATTTTCATTTCTATATGGATGATTCCCAGATAGGTATCTCCAGTCATAAATCCTTCCCCACTTCTGCCTACTGTCAAGTCTCAGCTCAAATCCTACCTTCTGCAAGTCTTTTCTGCCATCCTTTCCTCTCTACCCCCTACCACTGCTTGCTCCTTCCCTCTAAGATTATCTTCCATCTACTCTGTATTTATTTTGTACGTAAACACTATTCTGAAAGTTCTCTCCCCACTTCCATAAGAATTTCATGACTGTCCTTGAGACCAGGGATCATATTTTTTGTCTCTGTTGATATTCCTAGAACTTAGCACAATTCCTAGTACATAGTATGGATGTAATATTATTGACTAGATTAGATAATGATAAACTCAGAGCTACTCCACAGTCACTTTACCTGTATTTTTGCTCATGTCCTCACACCTCACGTTCTCATCCTCATCCTCTACCCCACCCACCCGGATTTCCTGTGGGTGAAGGGGCCTAATCTAAGTAGCTTACATCATTACCTTATGAAACTTTTCAGTGATAATTTATAAACTGTTAATTAATATTTCTTTGGCACTTTACACTAGTGTCACATCTAAAAATCATCTGATGTTATTAATAAATCATGTCAAACTTCTATCCAAATTTTTATTTTGTCAGTAAGTCAATAAACATTTATTAAGCACTTCCTATGTGCCAGACATTGTGCTAAGTGCTGGATTTTGCAAAGAACAGAAAATATTTTTAAAATCCACAGGACCTCAAAAGGTAATTCAGATCTCCATCATATTCTAACCATTGACTATACAGTCATTTAGGATGATGATACTAATTTTTTGGCATGTGTACAGCCTAAAACAATTTTTTAAAAAATTATTGCTAACATTTAATCATAAAAATCAATCTATAACCTTTTCCACAATTTCTTCCTATTACAGAATTTAATGACAAATATTCCATCAAAAAAGCCATCTTCAAAATAAAATAACCTTTTGAAGAAATACTTAAAAGTACCAAATTTCTTTTATGTATGATGCCAAAGCCTATTTTATGCAAATAATGACATGCTAATTTATCATCAATCCATGTCCTTCAGTTTTAAATTACCTGCTTTTAACTTTTCAATAAAACCCACAAAGATCCAATGTAGTCTGGGCCTGGAGGAACAGTACGCTCAGTTCACCTGGAAACAGTTTCTTACCTTTGAATCTTCGTTGCTCACTCCAAGCTCTAACACAGCTTGAGGAGACTTCAGCTTGGCTTGATTAGACCGAGCCATCTGAAGGTTAAGCTGCCATCCAATTGTCTCAAGCTACAACACACAAATACAGATGGAAATCAGATGGAGAAGAAGCAAAAAGAAAAAAAAGAAACCCAGCCCATTTTAAGCATGGCTCCCCTCACAGAAATGAAAAAGAGAGGCCAACAAGCTACCCCGTAGCAGACTCAAGTTTCCTTCAATAGTCTTACCCTCCAATTTCTCCCTCTACTGACAATGTGGCTTCTTGTCATGCCTATCAGAATTAGCAAAAACGAAACTGTTTATTCTAAAAAGTAATGGTTCTATACAGTGGCCCAAATAACTCCAGGAGACTTAAAAAGAAACCTACCTCCCTATTCTTGGGAGAGAGTTAACAGGCTGCTATGCAGAATAGTGCCATCAGTTCTCAGATAGGGTCATTGATGAGTCTCTTTTATTAACCTATCCTTTGTTACATGGGAAATTTCTATGGGAGATGGGTTAAAGGGACATGGCAGTAATGTAAAAATACATCACTAAAATATTTTTAAAATAATACTTCAGAGACTGAAGGAAAGCATACAAGAAAGGTAATCACTTTCTGGCATTAATACTTTTCTCTGATAAGCTCAAAGCATTTTAAAAGACACTGCAGGAACTTCATTAAGCAAATAACAGTTCTTGATCATGTGTTATGTTTAGCTAGTTTAACAAGTAGGTCTTGAATGAAGCCAGGAAATATAACAGTCAGTAGTGCTATCCCATAACACTGCTTTTGATAACATTCAAACTTATTCATGGAATATACTTCATGAGCACAAAGGTAAGGCAGACCATGAAAAAGTGAAACTATGGTCATTCAATTTTTCTTTCTAATATATCAAAACATGAGTTTGCTTTGACTAAATTTGCCAACTTATTAACTCCTGCAATGTCAAAAACCAGTTTAAAGTCTTGCATCTTACTTGTTTAAATTTCAAGTACCAAAATGCATTAGAAAGTTTTGTGAACTGCAGTTTAAATATTTGACAACATGAATGAGTAACGAAAATATAAGACTACCTGATGACACTGGTAAGAACGATGCTATCAAAACAATTTCAGACTGATTAATGTATTAATTACTTTAAAAAGATTGCTACACAACTGGAAATCACAGTAGTAACACCGAGTCAAAATGGAAAAAGAAAAATTCCCGTGTTTTCTTTTGAAAGGTAAAAACTGGCTGAGAAACTAAAGGGATAGCCAGCTGTGGCCTTGACTAGCACAGCACCTTTCAGGAGACTAGGTATGAAAATGAGCGAGATGTTGTACAGACATAATCCAATACCACAAGCTAAAAATCAATTAAATGGCACGTTTTAAATAAGGACCCTTGATGTACTGATCTTTATCACGGATGTACAATAGCCCAAGGCACCAACCCACAGCTGTTTCTGAGTAACCACATACTACACACTTTCAATAACTGAGGAGAAACACATGCTAGCATATTTCCACTGCCTGGGACAATTCCTACTGCAATATGTCACTGTAATCATCAAAAAGCATTTACTCAACACCCACGTGTATTTTTACAAAACTGTTTTGACTGGTGCCATGCCTAGGAACATCAAAGAGAGGCAGAAGAGACCACAGCGGTCATCTAGTCCAACTCCATAGTTTTGCACATGAAGATAATGGGGCCCAGCAAGTTCATATGTTCTGCCCATTGTTACACACGTGGTAGCTGTCAGAGATGTGATGCGAATCCAGCCTTAAGACTCCTACTGTACTATAATATCTCCTTGAAATAAAGACAAGATATGTTACAACTGAGAAAGCATGTACACCATGTTTCTAATCTGCCTATTTTGCAGAAGAGGAAATTAGTGCTCAGAAAGGTTATAGGACTTACCCGAGGTTATAAAACATATCCAATCAGTGAGTCTTCTCAAGTGTACCTCCACGATGTCTCTCCCATCTGACCCCTTCTCCTCGCTGCCATTACCCTATTTCTGGTCTTTGTTACTTCTAGCCTTCTAACTGGCCTCTTCAGAAGTCTCTCCCCGATTCCAATCCATCCTCCTCACAGCTGTCAACAGGTGATTTCCCTAAAGCACAGATCTGACCACCACATTCCACTACTCAATAACCTCCAGCAATATCCTTTTGGCCAAATAAAAATGCCTTTGCTTGGCATTTAAAGCCTCTGTATCCTGGTTTCCACTTACCTTTCACATGCTGTCCAGTCAAGTTAAACTCTTTTTGTAGGTGTTCCTCCCACATAATATTCCACCACCTTGCCTTTGCACAGGCTTTATCCTGTGGCTGAAAGGCCATGCCTCTTTACCTCCATCTCTTATACTCTCTCATTCAAATGTTAAGTTCAGGAATGAACTTCCATGAGAGGCCTTGCCTGATCCTCCCAGCTACTAGCACTTTGCCGAAAAAAATTTAGCAGGTATATATTTTGACCCCAGGGGTTCTTTTTTAATCACCAACTGAGCAGAAAGTCCCTCTCCTCACAAGCAGTTATCTAGCCAACCTTAGACCCCCTGCTGATTACATTATAAAGCAACCCCTTCCACTTTTGGAAAGCTCTAAATGTTATGAAATTCTCCCTCACATGGAGGAGAAATCTGACTCCTGACTCTACCACTCTGAGCTCCACACAATGTATCTCATCCCTCATCCTCACATCTGATGTCTTCCCAGTGAAACCACAGTCCCTCAAATAGTTCAATTATCTTGTTTCACTGCCATATCTTACTGCTGAGGCATACCAAGTCAAAGAAAGTCCATTAAAACCCCCAGATGGTTTTCACGCCTGGCCAGCCTCCTCAATCCTGTAGTTGTGAAATTTATTTTTTTAATCAAAATGTAAAGCTTTAAATTTATTTATTTAAACTGTATCAAAGGTACTGATTATGACACTAAACAGAACAGAGTCCAGGGAAGATCCCTAGGGTATCACACAAGATACTTCTATTAATTATTGATGTTCAGGTTCATCTCTAACCATGATTCACTGTTCTTTGGGCAGTCATTAATCATTTCCAAGTCCATCTACCTATCCTATTAGCTAACCTACACTTCTTCATCTTATTCCCTAGGATATCATAAGAGATCTTGTCAAACGTCTTGCTGATATCCAAGTAAGCTACGCATCTGGCATTGCCCTGCTCTTTCTATCCCACAGTCCATTACCTCTTCCATGTAAATCCAATTATCATAACCTTAAATGAATACCCTGCTCTAATACATCCTCAGAATATAAATTTTGATGGATCTTTTTCAATAGCAAATCATGAAATGCTAAACAAAGAGGGCATAGACAGATGTTAGTGTGTATCAGTGAAGGCAGTATTCACAATCAAGAAATCAGAATTATTTGAAGTACTGACGTAGTAATAACGAGGGCTAGGGTTAGCCCATGCAAACTTCTGTAATTCTTATCTATAACTTCCTATGAGTTTGCTACAGGCAGTTGAACCAACATGCCGGGGGACTTTTCTTTTTTTGACATCAGAAGGATCCCAAAAGATACATTAGTTCCTATCCCTTCCTCTCACCACACTCTCACCAGCCCTTCTTCTTTTTGGGTCTTACGATTTTGACAAAACCCTTTCCTGCAGAGCATGTTTACAATGTGTTATAGCCTACTCTTATTGATCACACGTTATTCGTTGCCCTTTGGGGGATACTCATTTTGATTCCTTCAGAGACTATAATGTCCCATGGTCTTTAGCCATATAATACCAACAGAAGGACAATGGCATTAAAAGGACAGACAGGCACTTCCAGGGCACACAAGCAACAAGCTAGCAGGCTAGACATTTTCTCCAATCCCCATGACTTCTCAAACCTCTCCAAAACAGAAATTAGATGCCAAAGACAAAGCCATTTCATCCGTCTCCAAGGGCTAGCACACCTAGAATCCAAAGGAGTGTTTAAAACCACACACACACACACACACATTGTTTACTGATCTGAGCTCACTGTGCATCCCTCCCCAATTTCCTATGCTACCAGCAGAGCTAGACTGCACTAGCAGACCTTAATAGACCCTTACATCTCAATTTCCCCTCCCACTTTCTAGTGTCATGGACACCTTGGTCCAGAATGCACAAGTTTGCCCAGGTCTTAACAGCCAGCAGGTTAGTCACAGCCCTTAAGGTACAAAACCTTTCCAGGGATGGCAACCCAGAAGCATCAGTGCTACAAAGCTCTGAAATGGCAGTGCCAGGGAAAACAGATTCTGAAGTGTTGGTGCCAGGCCAGAGTACTGAAGAACAGAGGGGGTGGGACAGGTCACCAGAACAGGATAGGCAGCATGGGTAGGGAAGGATGAAGAGCTGGAAAAAGGCTGATTCGCAATCCCTTGAGCATGAGAAAAGAATGTAGCACCCAGCTGGGGCCAGGCTGGACCACCCAAAAGTCAGCTGAGGCAGAGACCTAGACTGGTGGATCATGAATGGCCATGTGTGGGAGGAACCTGAGATGCTTTGAGATCCAGACCCCAAGTAAACTACAATCAGAAGATAGGGAGTCACAAAGCAAGTGATAAGGAAAATAAGGGGGGAAAAGACTGAAAATCCCAAAGACTTAGGGGAAGAAAAACCTTAAGCCTTGAACATAAACGGAGAAATCAACAGGAAAAATAGTAACAACAGAAGGAAATAGGGCCTCCAGATCTAGCTAATGAGTTCAGACATCTATGCATAAATACTACAAAATAAAGGAAAAATATCCAACACTTGAAGAGACAGAGGATCCTATAAAATTTGAGAACATGGAAGAACCATAACATATTGTTCATGAGTGGTTTAAATGAGAATTATGAGAACAGAAATTGTGTCCTGCACAGCAAAAATAATGAACAGAATAGAAAAATTTGAATCTGCAACGTCAAGCCTCACCAAAGAAACAAAATAGAGAGCAAAAGGTTGGGAATGCAAATACACAGAAATGAAGGACAACCTAGAAGAAGAGATGCAAAAAAACAAGAATATTAAAAGAAAATATCCTCACTATGCATATGGATCTCAGAGACAGGATGCATAGACACAACTTAAAAATCATAGATCTCCCAGAAGAATATGTCAGAACAAAAAAAAGTCAACACCATAATGAAGGAAGTAAAAAAAGAAAACTGCTCATAACGTTTGAATGTAGAAAATGAAAGAGGAATAGAGCTCAGGACAAAACTCAGGGTGACACCAAATAAAAGAAACATAGGAGTAAATAAATGCAGCATGCATGGACAGCAACAGCAACAGAATGACAGTAGAAAGACCAGGAAAAGACTGCTTTCTAAACATACACAGAAAGACAGGGATGGGCATGGAAATATGGTGGAGGTAACACTGAAGAGGCAGACTTGGGCCTCATGGACAGAATCTAGTGACACCCTGCCTACAGGTGAATGCTTCTTTTGTGAAACTACAACATCTTTAAAAAAGTTAATAATCTCAAGGGAAATAATGGGTGGGGAAGGCAAGCTAAGAATGGCGAGGATCCTAGCAGTATCAGATCTCAAATTATACTGTACTATATGCAGTTATAATAATTTAAAAAAATAAATGGAGGTTCATTGTACAACTGTGACTAAAGAGCTAATTCTTCAATATGGGATAAAGATCATCAGAGAAGATAAAATGGACAATTTAAATTACATAAAATCGAAAGGTTTTTTGCATGAAGAAAATCAACTGAGAATTAAAAGGGAAGCAGCTAACTGGGAAGAAATGATAAATGCCAAATATCAGAAATATTCAAGTAATAAATACAAATACGTATATATAAAATACATTCCTCAATGCATAAGATATGAACAGGTAGTTAAATTTTAAATGAAGAAATATAAATTGTCAACAACCATATAAAAGAATACTCCAAATAACTGATCATAAGATATAGTCATAGTAATGCATTGATGGTGGAACTGTGACTTTTATCTAACTTTGTGGAAAATGATTTGCAATTATACTTTTAATGACAATTAAATGACAATAAACTATACTTTGCCCTTTTTGAAATTTTATTTATTTTTAGTTTTCAACATTCATTTCCACAAGATTTTGAGTTCCAAATTTTCTCCCCATCTTTTACCTACCAGCACCCTGAGACACCATGCATTCTGATTACCCCTTCCCCCAATCTGCCTCCTTTTTATCATCCCCCCCCCATTATTCCCTTCCCCTTTACTTTCTCAAAGGGCAACATCAATTTCTATACCCCACTGCCTATATATTTCCCAGTTGCAGGTAAAAACAATTTTTTTAACATTTGTTTTCAAAGCTTTGAGTTCCAAATTCTCTCCCTTCTGTCCTCCCCACCCACCCTCATTGAGAAGGTAAGCAATTCAATATAGGTTATACATATGTAGCTATGCAAAACACTTCCCTAATAATCATGTTGTGAAAAACTAACTATATTTCCCTCCATCCCATCATGCCCCCCATTTATTCTATTTTCTCCTTTGACCTTGTCCCTTTTCAAAAGTGTTTGCTTCTGACTACCCCCTCATGCAACCTCCCCTCCCTTCTATCATCTCCCCTATTATCCCCTTTCCTCCACTTTCCTGTAGGATAAGATACCCAATTGCGCGTGAATGTTATTTCCTCCTTAAGCCAAATCCAATGAGAGTAAGGTTCATATATTCCTTCTCACCTCTTCCCTCTTCCTCTCCATTGTGAAATCTTTTTCTTGCCTCTTATATGTGAGTTAATCTACCCCATTCTATCTTTCCCTTTCTCTTCCCAATATATTGCTCTCTCATCCCTTAATTTATTTTTAGATATCATCCCTTCATAGTCAACTCACCGTGTGCTTGCTTGCTATCTACCTATCTATCCATCCATCCATCCATCCATCTATCCATCTCCTCCAATTATGCTAATACTGAGAAAGGCCTCAAGTTACAAATATCTTCTTCTTTCCATGTAAGAATGTCAACAATTCAACTTTAGTAAGTCTGTTATGATTTCTCTTTCCTGTTATCTTTTCATGATTCTCTTGATTCTTGTATATGAAATTCAAATTTTCTATTCAGCTCTGGTTTTTCATCAAGAAGAATGCTTGAAAGTCCTCTATTTCACCGAATATCTATTTTTTCCTCCGAAGGATTATACTCAGTTTTGATAGACAGGTAATTCTTGGTTTTAATCCTAGCTCCTCTGACTTCCTGAATATTATATTCCAAGCCTTTTGATCCCTTAATGCAAAAGCTGCTAGATCTTGTGTTATCCTGACTATATTTCCATAATACTCAAATTGTTTCTTTCTGATTGCTTACAATATTTTCTCTTTGACATGGGATTTGGCTACAATATTCCTAGGAGCTGTCCTTTTAGGATCTCTTTCCCGAGGTAATTGGTAGATTCTTTCAATTTCTATTTTACCCTCCAGTTCTAGAATTTCAGGGCAGTTTTCCTTGATAATTTCTTGAAAGATGATGTCTAAGCTATTTTTTTATCATGGCATTCAGGTAGTGCAATAATTTTAAAATTATCTCTCTTGGATCTATTTTCCAGGTCAGTGGTTTTTCCAGTGAGACAGTTCACATTGTCTTCTATTTTTTTATTCTTTTGGTTCTATTTTATAATTTCTCGATTTCTTATAAAGCCATAAGCTTTCATTTGCTCCATTAATTTTGAAGGAATTATTTTCTTCAGTGAGCTTTTGAACCTCCTTTTCCATTTGACCAATTCTGCTTTTCAAAGCATTCTGTTCCTCATTGGTTTTTAGACTTCTTTTGACACTTGGGTTAATCTATTTTTAAAGGTGTTATTTTCTTCAGCTTGTATTTGGGTTGCCTTTAGTAAGAAGTTTACTCGATTTTCATGATTTTCTTGCATCTCATTTCTTTTCCCAATTTTTCCTCCATTTCTCTTATCTGATTTTCAAAATCCTTTCTGAGCTCTTCCATGGCCTGCGACCAACTCACATTTTTCTTGGAGGCTTCTGATGTAAGAGCTTTGTTGTCTTCTTCTGGTTGTACGTTTCGATCTTCTCCATCACCAAAATAAGATTCTATAGTTTGAGTTCTTTTACAATATTTATTCATCTTCCCAGCCAAATACTTGACTTTCTAATTCTTTGTCAAGGTGGGACTCTGCTTCCAGTGGGGATGGGAGTATGGATGGGTATATTGTCCCAGGCTTCAGGTATTTTGTATCAGCTGCTCAATCCCCCACTGTCTGTGGGCCCAGAGCTGTGGAAGCAGCCTCTGTCACTGCTGCTGCTGTTGCTACTGCCACAAACATCACCAGCCACCGCTGCTACTAGCCCCACTGCCCTGAGGTCGGGACTGAGGCAGAACCTGGCCAGACTGTACACTCCTATTTCACCCAGATCCCACAGTTTTCCCACTGACCTTTTTGGCATTTGTGGGCTGAGAAGTCTGGAAATTGCCACAGCTGCCAATGATTCAGTACCCTGAGGCCTGCTTCAGCCTGTCTATACCAGTGCAGCCCATGCCGGACTATGCTCTGCTTCCTGCCCAGTGCAATAGACCCTTCCTGTCAACTTTCCATGTTGTCTTGCTCTGGAGAGTTGTTTCACTCTGACATTTTGTGAGTTCTGTAGCTCTAGAATTTGCTTAGTCATTTTTTACAGGTATTTAATAGGACTTTGGGGGAGAGCTCAGGGTAATCCCTGCTTTTATTCCACTATCTTAGCTCTACCCATAAACTTTACCTTCTAACAAAGCAATACCTCTATTGGGGAGCAGATAGGTGGTGCAGGGATAGAGCTGTGGATCTGAAGTAAGGAAGCCTCATCTTCCTGAGTTCAAATCTGGCCTCAGACACTTACTAGCTGTGTGACCCTGGGCAAGTCATTTAACCCAGTTTGCCTCAGTTTCTTCATCTGTAAAATGAACTGGAGAAGGAAATGACAAGGCACTCCAGTATCTTTGCCAAGAAAACTTCAAATGAGGTCATGAAGAGTTAAACATGACTGCAAAATGTCTCAACCACAATTTCTGCTAGACAGACATCCCTCAATGACAGAGGGAAAGTTCCAATGTCTAATGAAAGTTATAATGTCATTTTTTGTAGTTGTAAAGAATTGAAAACAAAGTGAGTACATATACCTCTCAACTGAGAAATAGCTAAAAAAAACTGATGAATGTAATGGAATATTGTTTTATTGCAAAAATTATGAAGAATTCAAAGAGAAAAAGTAAGTAGTTCTGGAGGACTATTACTATAATTCTATAATATAAAGAAAAATAACTTTGAAAGACTTCAAAACTCAGAACACTTGCGTCCCAAAGTAACTTCAGAAAACTGCTATCTCCCATCTCTTGGCAGAGAAGTAGTAGATTTCAGATATGGAATGAAGGCTATAATTGCAGACATATGCAATGTGCCGATCTATTTTGCTTGATAAATTTGTTATAAAGTTCCCCCGCATTGTGAGGAGAGGAACAGAGAAAAGAGAGTTATTAGGAAAGGACAATGATAAAAAAAACAAAAATGGAAAAGATCATTCTATAAGTAAATAAAAGTAAGAGCAATCAGTTGAATAATTTTATTAATTATGTAATCATCAGCTCTTGAATAATAAAAATTTAAGTCAATTGTGGTTTACATTGGAAATATAACATTTCCAGAAATAGAAATAATAAAAATCAACAGTTTATAAACTGATTTCAGGAGTCTAATAAATGCTAGAAGAAAGACTTCCTAAAGATAAGGTTCTTTGCTGGAAAAATTGTGTTTGATTTGGAATTGTGAGAAAAGTTCTTGAATTGATCAAACCCCTTTGACCCAGAGATTTCACTACTGAACAAATACCATAAGGGAGTTCAAAGACAACGGGAAGGTCTCCTACAATCAAAACAGTATTAGCAACACTCGAGCAGTAGCATAAAATGGGAAACAAATTTAATGCCTATCATTTTGAAGAATGGTTGAAGAAATTGAGGTATATGAATACAATGGAATATTACTGACAGCAACAAATGATGACTACGAATAATTCAGAGAAACATGGAAAGACTTGTTGGAACTAATACACAGTGAAGAAACTAAAACCAAAAGAATAATATACACAATGACATAAGAAGATAAAATGAAAAAAACAAAAGACATCAAAATTCAGATTAACTATTATGACCAATTCTGTTTCTATAAAAGATTAATGATTAAATATACTTAGTTCCTCTCTCAGTAAGCTAGTGCTGTAAGCTCTATTAACAGAGAATGCTATTCTTCTCCCTGTTTTTCCTTTCAACTTTTTTGGTGCTACAAAGTGAAGTTAAAGGGTTCCAATGATAAGGGGATGGCTAATTAGAGCAACAGTGTGATACATAAACAAATGGCATTAGTAGAATATTAAGTATTTGAAAAATTCCAACTCTTATTCCCATACTCCATAACTACAAGAAATTGGCACACACAACATACAAGGTAGGAAACTGTTTTTAAAATAACTATTCTGATATTAAACAAGAAAAAGTCATCAGATTAGTACTTGAAACACTCTTCCTCACTTGCAGCTGTGAGATAAACAAAATGATCATCAATATTATCAATTACATTCAGAAAAAAAAATCCAATGTCAAATTGGACTTAATTATACAAAATTTTCTTCTATTTAATATAGTGTACTGTCCTCAAACATTTCTGTATAATAAAATGGCCAAGAATTTGAATGTTACTTTTCTATTCATACTGCAATTCAGAAAGGTGAGGCTATTTAGAGTTTAATCAACACTCTAGGCCTTATTAACAGCAAAAATAATATGTTAAGTCTCTCAGATTGTTAATATCTTTCAACTATAGTTTACAGGAGGTGTCATAGCTCATCTCATTTCTATAACTTGAGGTGATACTTTCCTCTGAGAAACTGTTAGTTATAATGTCAGTTTAAAATGGTAATGAATTCATTATCACTCTAATTATCATATACCATTTACAAAAAATGATGAAAAAAGTCAAAAACTTATAACTGAAATTGTTTTGCAACTTCCTCCTCTCTTCCAATAAATAAAGGTCAACTTGTAAAAGAGAAAAACTTAAAAATTGGAAAATAAAGTTCAAAAGGAGACTTGTCTATATTTCTTAAAAATTTTTTCGAAAATAGTTTTAGAGCTGGAATAATTCTGCTCTAACACTCTCAGTTTTATAGATCATGTAATGGAAATCTAAAGAAATAAAAGTGACTTGTCCAAGGTGACACTGCAAATTAGTGACACGAGTCCCAGTTGGAATCCAAGTCTCCTTACTTCCAACCTAGTAAGGTCAGAAGATCAAATCTTTGGATACTATGAAGTTTATAGACTATTCTGTACAAAATGTAAAAAAATGTGTGGCAAAAAACATATCATGAAAGCTTCAACTGCTTCCTAAAGTTAAACATTTTGATTCTGTTATGGACTCATTTCTAAAACTCTAGTTGCTTAGTTGTTAGCAAATATTAAAACTAAGGAAGTAAACAAAGACATAACTCATTAAAAGAAAATTCAATATAAAATTATTTCCTAGTTTTGAAATCACAAATCAGAAAGCTAGTATATACCAAAAAAGGATCATTTACCCATCTTTTCAATGCCCATCTCCTTCCCAAAATCATTCTCTATACTGTTAGCTATATCATATATTCATTACTACAAAACTTATGCTTCATAAGAAGAAATTCTCAACCCACAAATTGCATTCTAAAAACTGATTTCTCAACTTGGTTGTTTAAAAGTATTTTCCCATAGAAAAAATGTTTAAAATGTTGGTCAATTTCCAGATCAGTCTAAAAAAGCCTATTAAACATAAAATATAGCTGAAAGTTCTCTAGAGTCCTAAAATAAATGCCTCATCACTAATGGAGGTGACTTTGGATTCTTGAAAGCCATGCCACTGGAATACAACATCTGCTAATTTCTATCATGCTGGTCCTGAAAGCAGGAGGAGTCAATTTTCCAAGGAATAACCTAATTATGGAGAGGCCATCACTGTTAGGCAAACCACCTGAAACTTTTCCCCTCTAGCCATCGTAACTCGTGAAACTAATAAAAATAAAAAACTGGCCTCAGTGCTATGAAACCCCTTCCACATATAATGATGAAAGCAGAAAAGGTGAAAAGAAAATTGAACAGACTAAGAATCACAATTTTTGGATCTTCCAAAAACTTCATTTCAACTATCAGTATGCTAATTGTGAGATCCTTATTCAATGATGAATCAATTGGAGGGCGGCAGAGCCAAGATGGTGGGGTAAAATCAACTACTCACCCAAGCTCTTAGACAAACTCCTTCAGATACCTCTAAAAAGAGAATCTGACCAAATTTCGGAGGTGCAGAATCCAACAGGAGACAGGCTGTGGCAGACTCACAGACCAGGACAGACTGGAAGATCTACAGGAAGGATCTATTCCATGGGGGTGAGCACACAGCACAGCAGCATCCCACAGCGTGGCTGAGCAGGAAACCCCCAGGGCGGCCTCAGGCAGCAGCAACATGGCAGAAAGGCAAAGTGGCAGCCCAGGACAGGAGACCAGCCAAGCCTATTGAGTGACAGCTGCTGAGCCCCAGGTATCACCTGCAGCCATTCCCAAGACTTTCAGCCCACAGATTAATCATCTGTAAGTCACCTACTTGATCTTCCAGGAGCCAAAATGGAAGAGGGATCAGTAAATGCTCTCTCCCCTTCCCCTTACTGACCTCAAAAGAACCACAAAATATTTTCCCAGAAAAATCCTGGATCAATGGAAACAGCTGAAGGGGCAAACAGTATCCTAGCACCTGAGGCTAGGAAAATAGCTAAGGGAGATCCTCTTACTGTGGCAGAGGCTAACCAGAAGGAGAGGAGTCCCATGGGGGTAGAAACTCGTGGACCCAGGCGTGCCTCAGTGTTAGGAGAGGAGCTACAAAGGGGATGAACAGCACTAGGACCCAGGTGTCAGCTGAGCTTACCTTTGCTCTAGATCACCTGAGGAGATCTCCTGCGTCCAGACCACCCCTCTCCCACACTAAACAAGCTAGCCCCAAGGTTAAGCCAAAAAACACAAAACAAAAGGAAAAACAAAGGCACCTGCCCTTAGCTTTCTCACACTAGCAGCTCAATAACAAGTTCTCCAGCTTCTAACTGAAAGAACCAGAGGCCACAACACACAAAACCTCTCCATAATGAGCAAGAAGCAAAGGAGGAGGGAAAAGACCATAGAATGTTTCTATGGTGACAAGGACTAAAACACGAATATCAAAGAGGTCAGTACTGAGACTGTACTCCCATCTGAACCTTCAGAAGGGACTATGAACTCCTTGCATGCACAAAGAGCACTCCTGGAACAGCTGAAGAAGCAAATAGAAGAAAAAATGGCCAATGATTTTCAAAGTATGAAAAAAGAATTCACTAAAGAGAACAGCACTTTAAAAAGGAAAATTGAACAAATGGAAAAGGAAGCACAAAAACTTACTGGAGAAAACAATTCCTTAAAAGGAATTATTGGACAGATGGAAAAGGAGATGCAAAAGTTAACTGAAGAAAACAATCTGATAAAAATTAGAATTGGACAAGCAGAAGCAAATGACTCTATGAGACATCATGAATCAGTCAAACAAAATCTAAAGAATGAAAAGATAGAAGAAAATGTAAAATATCTAATTGGAAAAACAACTGACCTGGAAAATAGATCCAGGAGCGAAAATTTAAGAACTCTTGCCCTACCAGAAAGTTATGATGAAAATAAGCATCTGGACAATATCTTCCAAAAAATCATCAAGGAAAACTGTCCAGAAGTACTAGATCCAGAACGCAAAATAGTCATGAAAAGATTTGACCGTTCACCTTCCGAAAGGGATCCCAAACTAAAAACACCAAAAAATATTGTTGCCAAATTCCAGAACTATCAGGTGAAGGAGAAAATACTACAGGTAGCCAGAAAAAAACACATTCAAATATTGAGGAGCTACAGTCAGGACCACATAGGACCTTGCAGCATTTATACTGAAAGATAGAAGAAATTGGAATCTGATATTCCATAAGGCAAAGGAGTTGGAACTACAACCAATGATGAATTACTCAGCAAAGTTCAGGATAACATTTCAGGCAAGGAGATAGACATTCAACAAAATAAGGGATTTCCAGACCTTACTGACAAAATGGCCAGAACGCAATAGAAAATTCAATCTTCAAACACAGGTCTCAAGAGAGGCATAAAAAGGTGAACAAGGAAAAGAAAAACTTGTTACTCAGTTTGGGCAAAATGTTTACATCCCTATAAGGGAAAACGGTACTTGTTAATCTCGAGAATTGTACATCTATTATGAAGTAAAAAATGGATATACACAGATAGAGGAAACAGGTAGAAAGTAAATGATATGGTGATAAAAGTGTGACTCAAGCATGCGAAGGGATGTGAAAAGGAAGAAGCAGAAAATGATAAATTACAACGCAGGAAGAAGCACAAAATTATATTATTGTAGCGGGAAAGAGGGGAGGGAGATGAGCATTGTTTGAGAAATACTCTTATCTGATTTGGTTCAAGGAGGGAAAAATAAACTTAAATAAATAAACATAAATAAATCTAACTAGCTCTATAGGCAGTAGGAGGGGAAGGGGGAAGAAAGGGGAGGGGAAGCTAAAAGGGAGGAAAGAAGTAGTAAGGGTATAGGGGAGTAAAAGGGAAAGGGGCTGAAAGAAGGAAGACTGCAGGAGGTGGTAGTGAAAACTCTATTGAGGAGGGGAAGGGAGATGGGAGAACTAAAAGCACAAACAGGGGGAAAGAGGATGGAGGGAAAGACACAGATTGTGTCTTTCATAACTGTGAATGTGAACGGAATGAACTCTCCCATAAAACAGAGACAACAGCAGAATAGATTAAAAGCAACAATATGTTGTTTACAAGAAACACATTTGAAAGGGGGGGATATACACAGGGTAAAGGTAAAAGGCTGGAGGAGAATATATTGTGCCTCAGCTGATGTAAGAAAAGCAGGGGTAGCAAGCCTAATCTCAGACAAAGCAAAAGCAGAAATAGATCTAATCAAAAGAGATAAGGAAGGAAACTATATCCTGCTAAAAGGCACCATAGATAATGAAGAAATATCATTACTAAACATGTATGCTCCAAGTGGTATAGCATCCAAATTCTTACAGGACAGGTTGGGGGAGTTGTAGGAAGAAATAGACAGCAAAACTATACTAGAGGGAGACCTCAACCTCCCCCTCTCTGAACTTCATAAATCTAACCTTAAAATAAACAAGAAAGAAGTTAAGAAGGAGAATAAAACTCTAGATAAGATAGGTACGATAGATCTCTGGAGAAAACTGAATGGGGACAGAAAGGAAGATACCTTTTTCTCAGCAATACATGGCACATACACAAAAACCAACCATATTCTTAGACATAAAAATATCACAATCCAGTGCAGAAAGGCAGATAGTCAATGCATCCTTCTCAGATCATAATGCAATAAAAATTATATGTAATAAAAGGCCATGGAAAGATAAACCAAAAATTAATTGGAAACTAAATAATCTAATCCTAAAGATGGAGTGGGTGAAACAACAAATCATAGAAATAATCCACAGCTGCATTCAAGAGAATGACAATAACGAGACAACCTACCAAATCCTATGGGATACTGCAAAAGCAGTTCTGAGGGGAAGTTTTATGTCTTTGAATGTCTACATGAATAAAATAGAGAAAAAAGGAGATCAACGATTTGGGCTTGCTGTTGAAAACGCTAGAAAAAGAACAAATTGAAAACCCCCAAGTAAATACCAAATTAGAAATACTGAAAACCAACAGACAGATCAATAAAACTAAAATTAAGAAAATTATTGAACCAATAAATAAAACTAAGAGTTGGTTTTATGAAAAAACTAATAAAATTTGTAAACCTTTGGTCAATTTGGTTAAAAAAAAGAAAACCAAATTACCAATATCAAAAATGAAAGGGGTAAACTCACCCCTGATGAGGAGGAAATTAAAACAATAATTAGAAATTACTTTGCCCAACTTTATGCCCATAAATTTGACAATCTAAATGAGATGGATAAGCATTTTAAAAAATATAAATTGCCCAGATTAACAGAAGAAGTTGAATACTTAACTCCATCTCAGAAAAAGAAATTGAACTAGCCATCAATAAACTCCCTAGGAAAAAATCTCCAGGGCCAGATGGATTTACAAGTGAATTCTATCAAACATTTAAAGAACAGTTAATTCCAATATTATATAGACTATTTGGGAAAACTGGGGAAGAAGGAGTACTCCCAAATTCTTTCTATGATATAAAAAACAGAAAGAAAATTATGGACCAGTTACTCTAATGAATATAGATGCAAAAATATTAAGTAAGATTTTAGCAAAAAGAATACAGCAACTTATCATGAGAATAATACATTATGATGAGGTATAGAAATGCAGGGCTGGTTCAATATTAGGAAAACTATTAGCATTATTGATTATATCAACAACAAAACTAACAAAAACCACATGATTATCTCAATAGATGAAAAAGCTTTTGACAAAATACAATACCCATTCCTATTAAGAACATTGGAAAGCATAAGAATAAAGGGAACTTTTCACAAAATAATAAGCGCTATCTACCTAAAATCTTCAGCAAGCATTATATGCAATGGAGATAAGATAGATGCATTTCCAAAAAGATCAGGGGTGAAACAAGGATGTCCATTATCACCACTATTATTCAATATGGTACTAGAAATGTTAGCTATTGCAATTAGACAAGATAAGGAAATTGAAGGACTTAGAAGAGGCAAAGAAGAAACTAAGCTATCACTTCGCAAATGATATGATAATATACTTAGAAAATCCCAGAGATTCAGGTAAAAAACTACTTGAAATAATAAACAACTTTGGCAAAGTTGCAGGTTACAAAATAAACCCACACAAATCTTCTGCATTTCTATATATTAGTAACAAAACTCAACAGCAAGAGATGGAAAGAGAAATCTCACTTAAAACTAAGGTAGACACTATAAAATATTTGGGAGTTTACCTGCCAAAACAAACCCAGGGACTATATGAACACAACTACAAGACACTTTTCGTACAAATAAAGTCAGATCTAAGTAAGTGGAAAACATCAATTGCTCATGGGTAGGCCGAGGCAATATAATAAAAATGACAATTTTACCTAAATTAATTTACTTATTCAGTGCCCTACCAATTAAACTATCAGATAATTATTTTCTAGAGCTGGAAAAAAATCGTATCAAAATTCATCTGGAAGAACAAAAGGTCCAGAATATCAAGGGGACTAATGAAAAGAAATGCTAGGGAAGGTGGCCTAGCACTACCAGATCTCAAATTGTATTATAAAGCAGCAATTATCAAAACCACTTGGTACTGGCTAAGAAACAGAAGAGTAGACAAGTGAAACATGCTAAGGTACTCAAGACACAGTAGACAATGAATGTAGCAATCTACTGTTTGATAAACCCAAGGACCCCAACTTCTGGGATAAGAACTCAGTTGAACAAAAATTGCTAGGAAAACTAGATAGAAGTGTGGCAGAAACTAGGCATAGATCAATGCCTGACATCATACAAAAGAATAAAATCCAAATGGGTACACAATCTAGGTATAAAGATTGATACTATGGACAAATTGGTGGAGCAAGGAATAGTGTATTTATCAGATTTATGGAGAAGGGAAGAATTTTTGACTAAAGAAGAGATAGAAAGCATTATGAAGTACAAAATGGATAATTTTGATTACATTAACCTGAAAAGTTTTTGCACAACTAAACCCAATGCAACCAAAATTTGGAGGGATGTAGAAAACTGGGAAAGAATTTTTACAGCTAATGTCAGTGATAAAGGCCTCATTTCTAGAATATATAGAGAACTGAGTCAAATGTACAAAAATACAAGTCATTCCCCAATTGATAAATGGTCAAAGAACATTAACAGGCAATTTTCAGAGGAAGATATTAAAAATATCTATAGTCATATGAAAAAATGTTCTAAGTCACTTTTGATTAGAGAGTTGCAAACCAAAACAACTCTGAGGTACCATATCACACCTATCAGACTGGCAAACATGACAGAACAGGAAGATGATAATTGTTGGAGAGGATGTGGGAGAGTTGGAAAACTAATACATTGTTGGCGGAGCTGTGAGCTGATCCAGCCATTCTGGAGAGCAATTTGCAACTATGCCCAAAGGGTTACAAAAATGTGCAAAACCTATGACCCAGCAGTATGGCTTCTAGGACTGTATCCCCAAGAGATCAACTCTTTGTGGTGGCCAAAAACTGGAAATCAAGAGGATGCCCACCAACTGGGGAATGGCTAATAAATTATGGTATATGAATGTAATGGAATACTACTGCACTATAAGAAATGATGAATAGGAAGACTTTAGTGAGGCCTGGAAAGACTTATATGATCTGATGCTGAGTGAAAGGAGTAGAATCAGGAGAACTTTGTGCACAGCAATGACCACAGTGTGCGAGAGTTTTTTCTGGTAGACTTGGAACTTCATTGCAATGCAAGGACTTAAAAAAAATTCCCAGTGGTCTTCTAAGGTAAAATGCCTTCCACATTCAGAGAAAGAACTATGGAATTCAATCACAGAATGTAGCAGATCATTTTTTTGTGTGTGTATTACGTTTCAGTTTGTTATATGATTTCTCCCATTCAATTTAATTCTTCTACACAGCATGACTATAGTGAAAATTTATTTAAGGAGTATGTTTGTGTAGAACCTATATAAAACTGTGTGCTGGTTTGGGGAGGGAGAGTGGAGGGAGGGAAAAATAATAATCTAAGTTATATGGTAGTGGCTGTAGAGCACTCAAAATAAATAAAATTAACTAGTAAAAAAAAATAACTTATCAACTGATCAGTAAACACTTATTAAGTGTCTACTATGTGCAAGGCATTTTGCTAAACTATGAGGATACAAAAAGACACAAAAGATAATCCCTGCTCTCAAGGAATGTAAAATCTAATGGAAAACAACATGCAAAAAATATATATAAAGAAATATATGTGTGTGCATAGAAATGTACATATATATGCATATATATACATACGTATGTAGGATAAATAGGAAATAATCAACAGAGAGAAGTCACTGGAATTAAGAAGGGCTGGGGGAAGGCTTCTTATAACGGTGAGATTTTAGTTAGGACTTAAAGGAAGCCAGACATGTCAGTCATCAGATTGGAGGAGGGAGAGCATTCCAGGCAAGGTGGACAACTAGGAATAATGCCTGAAGTGGAGTAATGTAGTGTCTTGTCTTGTTCACTCAACAGCCAAAAGGTCAGTGTCACGGGAATGAAGAGTTTGTCAAGGAATAAATTGTAAGATTGGAAAGTGAGGGCTTCAAATGCCAGAGCATTTTATGTAAGAAAGTCACTGGGGTTGTGGGGATGGGAAGGAGGGGGCCATGAAAGGTAGACATGGTTAGACCTGCACTTTAGGGAAATCATTTTATGGCTGAATGGAGGATGAATTGGAATGGAGAGAAACTTGAAGTAAGCAGATCTACCAGCAGGCTAATGCAATAATCAAGGTATAAGATTGTAAGGGCCTGCGCTAGAGTGGTGGGTGGTAGAGCAGAGAAGAGAGGAGGTATATTTGAGAGATAATGCAAAGGGGAAATCAACAGGCCTGAGCAGCAGATTGGATATGGGGGGTGAGAGACAGTGAGAAATCCAGGATGATTCCTAAGTTGTAAACCTAAAAGGTTGGGAAGATGGTGCTGCTTTATTTATAGGAATAGGAAGGGTAAGAGTTGGGGAGGATTTAGGTAAAAAGATAATGAGTTCAACTTTGAGCATATTGAGTTTAAGATGTCTACTAGACATCTATTTCAAGATGTCTGAAATTGTAGATGTTAGGTTGGAAGTCAGTACAGAGGTTGGAGCAGGAAAGGTAAATCTGAGAATCACCAGCACAGAGACTGTAATTAAATCCATGGGAGTTGATGGGGATCACCAAATGAGATGGCATAAAGGGAGAAGTGAAACAGAGAAACAGAAACAAATAAGCATAGTACAATCTTACATAGATACATATGAATGCATATGTCTATATACACGTATGAACCTAAACAACTAAGTATATTTATGTGCAAGTATATGTATGTATGTGCATATAACTTTGCACATATGTATGAATATATAAATATATCTTAATTGTAGCCTGGGAGGAGAGAAGGGGAGAAAAGAGAAAAGTAAAAAAGTGCACAGCAGACAACAAAGAAAATTGAGAAGGAAGCAAAGAAATGATGGACAGCTCTGAACATAATGCATAGTATTTATTACATAGGCTTTCTTGAAATGGAAATTAAATGCTGTATATATTGAGTCCTCTCTCACATTCTGCTGTACGCATGGCAATGCGTTTTTTCTTTTCTTATTTTGTATTTGTTTCAATATTTAAGTTTACAATATGTTCCTTTTTCTTTTCTTACTGTGTATTTAAGTTTTTGTATTTAAGTTCGAAATTTTTTTTAAAAAAGGGAGAGGATTCAGCAAAAGAGACATAAGAGGAGTGGTCAGATAAGTAGGAGGAAAACTGGAGAGAATGATGTCCCAAAAACCTGGTTGGTTGTTTTGGTGATTGACTTCTGTCCTACATTCTCAAAGAGGACCAGAATGATAGCACTAGGCTAGAATCAAGTGGGGGTTTTTTTGTTTTTTTAGAGTCAAGTTCAATGTGTCCAGCTGTGACTGACCAGACCAATACAAGCTCAGAATGCTCTACCACAGTTCAGGCACAAATACTCCAGGTACATATTTGAGGTGGATACTATAAATTTGTGCATGCTGCATTTCCTTTAAGCTGTCTCACTTCTGCTTTGCTCATAGAGAACAGCACCTTCTCCGATGTGGGCACAAACATGTTCAGGCATGCTGAGCGGTCCTGTGCCAGCATCACCCAGGTCACACAATCAATTCCAAGTTCTTAAGAGAGACCTTGCAAGTGTCTTTGCATCACTTCTTCTGACTACCATGTAAAACTTGCCCTGTGTGAGTTCTCTATAAAATAGTCTTTTTGGCAAGCACACGATTTACATTCAAACAACATAGCCAGCCCATCAGAGTTGTGCTCTCTGAAGGGATGTACATAGTGATAATGAAATTGATGAATGCATTGCCGGAGCTAGCTCAGTGTTTGGAAGGCTCCGAAGGAAAGTGTGGGTGAGAAGAGGTATTAGACTGATTACCAAACTGAAGATCTACAGAGCCATTGTGCTGACCTCATTGTTGTATGCCTGTGAAACCTGGACAGTATATCTGTGCCATGCCAGAAAATTGAATGGCTTCCATTTGAACTGTCTTAGGAAGATTCTTAAAATCACCTGGCAGGATAAAGTACCAGACACTGAGGTCCTTAATCAAACTAAACTGCCAAGAATTCAAACCCTAAAACCTAGAAAGAAAATATCAAGGAGAAGACAATTATCAGTAGTGTCAAAAGCTACAAAGAGGTCAAGGAAAATGAAGATTGAGGGGGAAAGAAATCTTTGGATTTGGCACATTAGAGATCATTAGAGAGAGATAGTAAGAGAACACTTTAGTGGAATGATAAGATCAAAAATTAATTTAGACTATTCACTGGAAGGACTGTAAGGGGCTAAAAAGAGAGGAAACACAGTGGAGGCACCTATGGTAGATAGTCTTTTCAAAAATTTTAGCTAAAAAGAGCAGAAAAAATATAGGAAGTTAGTTAGCAAGGATGGAAGGAACAAATTGAGGGGTTTGGTTTTTTTTTTTAAAGACAAGGGAGATACAGGCAAGTTTATAAGCAAAAGCAAATGAGCCAGTAAAGAGGGAGAGATTGAAAATAAATGAAAGGATGTGAATGATCAAGGAGACAGTTTGTTGGAAGAGAATGAATAGGATGGAATCACTTGAACAAATAGAGGGAGCTGGGGGGAAGGCAAGATGGTGGAGTAAAAGCAAAGACCTGCTAGAGCTCTCCCCATAAACCCCTCAAAAACCTATAAAAATTACTCTAAACAAATTCTAGAGCAGCAGAAACCATAAAATGACAGACTGAAGCAAATTTCCACCTCAAGACAACCTGGAAGGTCGACAGGAAGGCTCTGTCATGCCAGGCTCGGGGTGGAGCAAGTTCAGTGTGGGCCACACCAGCACAGACAGCACTGGAGCAGAGTTAGGTGACTGAATCGCGGGCAGCTGTTGTTGTTTCCAGATTTCTCAACCCACAAATGCCAAAGACAGCTTTAAAAGTCAGTGGGAAGAGTCTTTCACCTGACTGAGAAGGGAGTGTGGCCTGGTCCAAGCCCCAGGGCAGTGGCAGACACTGCTGAAACTGCAGCTGCTTCTGGAGTCCTCTTCGTAACAAAGAGTTTAAAAGTCAAGCAATTGGCTAGGAAAATGAGCAAAAGGGGGAAAAAAGAAACAGACTTTAGATTTTACTTTCTCGGTGAAGAGATATTTTCTTATGTCATCGGTGATGAGGAAGATCAAAACATACAACCAGAAGATGACAACAAACCAAAGCTCCTACATCCAAAACTCCAAGAAAAATATGAATTGGTCTCAGGTCATGGAAGAGCTGAAAAAGGATTCTGAAAATCAAGTAAAAGGGTAGAGAAAAAACTGGGAAGAGAAATGAGAGTGATGCAAGAAAATCATGAAAAACAAGTCAACAGTTTGCTAAAAGAAACTCCAAAAAATGCCACAGAAAATAATACCTTTAAAATTAGAATAACCCAAATGGCAGAAAGTCCAAAAAGCCAATGAGGAGAAGAATGCCTTAACAAAACTACTCAAATGGAAAAAGAGATCCAAAAGTTCAATGAAGAAAATAACTTTTTAAAAATTAGAATGGAGCAAATGGAAACAAATTACTTTATAAACAATCAAGAAATTGTAAAACAAACTCAAAAGAATGAAAAAAATAAAAGATGATGTGAAATACCTCATTTAAAAAACCACCTGACCTGGAAAACAGATCCAGGAGAGATAATTTTAAAAGTATTGAACTACGTGAAAGCCATGATCAAAAAAGAGCCTAGACATCATCTTTCAAGAAATTATCAAGGAAAACTGCCCTGATATTCTAGAACCAGAGGGTAAAATAGAAAAGGGATTAATCTACCAATCACCACTTGAAAGAGATTCCAAAAGGAAAACTCTTAGGAATAATGTTGCCAAATTCCAGAGTTCCCAGGTCAAGGAGAAAATACAAGCAGCCAGAAATAAATAATTCAAATATTATGAAAACACAATCAGGATAACATAAGATTTAGCAGCTGCAATGGTTGAGTTGGTTGGCTGGCTGGTTGTTGTCCTTCGTTCTTGAAGAGGACCAAAATGATATCACTATGATAAGTGCAAGTGTCAATGTGTCCAACTGGGACTGATCAGACCAATACAAGCTCAGAATGCTCTACCACAGATTAGGCATAGATAGACCATGTGAACATTTGGGGTGGATACTCCAAATTTGTGCATCTTACATTTACTTTGGGCTATCTCAATTTTGCTTTGCTCATACAGCACAGCACCCTTTCTGATGTGGGCATGCTATGCTGAGTGGTCCTGTGCCAGTGTCTCCCATGTTACACAATCAAATCCAAAGTTCCTGAAAGAGACCTTGAGAGTATCCTCATATAGCTTCTTCTGGCCACCATGTGATCACCTGCCCATGCAAGTTCTCCATAAAATAGTCTTTTTGGCATGCATACATTTTGCATTCAAACAATGTAGCCAGTCCATTGGAGTTATGTTCTCTGAAGCATAGTTTGCTGAACTTGGCAGTTCAGCTCAAGCAAGGACTTCAGTGTCTAGTACCTTACCCTGCCAGGTGATCCTCCGAATCTTCCTAAGACCATTCAAATGGAAGAGCCTCAGTTTCCTGGCACGGCACTGGTAAACTGACCATGCTTCACAGTCTCAGTCAGACACACTGAAAATTGAATTTAGGCATACAACAATGGGGTCAGCACAACGGCTCTGTAGACTTTCAGTTTGGTAGTCAGTCTAATACCTCTTCTCTCCCAAACTTTTCTTCAGAGCCTCCCAAGCACTGAGCTAACTCTGGCAATGCATGCATCAACCTCATTGTCAATGTGTACATCCCTGGAAAGTACACTACCAAGGCAAGCAAACTTATCCACAGCATTCAAAACTTCTCCATTTATTTTAACTGATGGTTCCTCATATGAATGGTGTGGTGGTAGCTAATGTAGCATCTGTTTTCTTATTATTAATTATTAGGTCAAAATTAGCACAAGCAGAGATCCATACTTTGTTGCACCTCAGCTTCAGAGGCTATGTTGAGTGCACAATCATCAGCAAACAGAAAATCATGCACCAACACTCCCTCCACTTTGGTCTTGGCTTGTAGCTTTCTCAAATTGAAGAACTTACCATCAGTACAGTAGTTGACCTTGATGCCGTGTTCATCCTCATTGAAAGCATTTGACAATATGGCTGAGAACATCATGCTAAAAAGCATGGGAGCAAGCACACAGCTCTCTTTCACTCCACTGGTGACGGGGAAGGCACAAGAGCATTGTCCACTATCCAGAATCCTGGCAAACATGCCATTATGAAACTGACATACAATACTGATTAACTTCTCTGGGCAACCAAATTTTGACATAATTTTCCATAAGCCCTCATGACTAACAGTGTCAAAGACCTTGGTCAGATCTACAAACATTGTGTACAGATCTCTGTTCTGCTCCTGGAATTTTTCCTGGAGATGTGGGGCAGCAAACACCATATCAACTGTTCCTCAGCCTTTTCTGAAGCCATACAGGCTTTCAGGTATATGACCATCTTGCAGGTGAAGGATCAGCCTATTAAGGAAGACTCTAGCAAGAATCTTACCAGCAATGAATAAGAGAGAAATTCCCCTGTGATTGTTGCAAGATGATCTGTTCCCTTTACCTTCATAGAGATGGACAATGGAGGCATCCTTGAACTCCTGGGGGATAACGTCCTCTTGCCATATAACCTGGAAAGTTTCAGTCAGCTTTTGTAAATCTCAGCTGGTACAGAATCGGCACAAAGTGCTTTGCCATAGGAAAGGAGCCTAATGGCCCTCAAAACCTCTTCTTCACTTGCAAGTTCAGCTGAGGAGGGATTGACTTCAACCTGAGGTAAATGGTCAATGGCCTCAGCACTGATTGATGATGGACTGCTGAGAACTCTGTGGAAGTGTTCAGCTCATCTCTCTAGGACCATGTCCTTATCAGTAATCAGTGTGGCTCCATCAGCACATATTAGAACTCTTCTCTGAGTGTAAACAGGTTGTTGCTAACTTGCAGGGAAAGTTGAGCCAACATACAGTTGGCAACAGTGGACCAGAAAAGATTCAGAGATTTGGTGTACAGCACTGCATTTGCTCATCTGGGTCAGAATACTCGCAAACACCAAGACTGGTTTGATGAAAATGATGGGAAAATTCAAAAGCTGCTAAATGAAAAATGGGAACTCCACAGGATTTACCAGCAGGATAGTTCATCCACCTCTAAGAAGGCAGCATTTAATTCCATCAAAAACAAAGTACAAACAAATTTTAGAGAGGTGCAGGATTCCTGGCTCAGCAAGAAGGCAGATGAAATTCAGTTTTATGCTGACAGTGACAATCCAAAGAGCTTTTATGATTCCCTGAAAGCAATTTATGGATCAAAAACCAATGGTGCATCACAACTACTCAGTGCTGGTGGAGCAGCTTCTATACTAAGGGATTGGAAGGCTTGGAATATGATATTCCAGAGGTCAAAGGAGAAAAGATTAAAACCAAGAATCATCTACCTGGAAAAACTGAGTATAATACTTCAAGGGAAAAATAGAACTTCAAGAAAATAGTGAACTTCCAAGCATTCCTGTTGAAAGGACCAGAGCTCAAGAGAAAATCTGACTTTCAAATACAAGAATTAAAAGAAGCATGAAAAGGTAAACAGGAAATAGAAAACATAAGGGATTTATTAAAGTTGTTTACATTCCTACATGGAAAGATGGTATTTGTAGCTCATGATACCTTTCTCAGTATTAGGATAGTTGGAAAGTACACACAACACACACACACACACACACACACACACACACACACAGGGGTGGGGGGAAGCGCGTACAGGGTGAGCTGAATATGAAGGGATGATACCTAAAAAAGACAAGTGCTGAAAGAAATGTACTTTCTCTTTCAGAAAGAGAAAGGGAGAGGTAGAATGTAGTAAATTATCTCACATAAAAGAGATAAGAAAGAGCTTTTACAATGGAGAGAAAGAAGGGGAAGGTGAAAGGGAATAGGTGAGCATTACTTTCATCAGACTTGGCTTCAGGAGGGAATATTATACATAATCAATTGGGTATGGAAGTCTATCTTACCCTACAGGAAAGCAGGAGGGAAGGGGATAAGGGAGGTGGGAACAACAGAAGGGATAGTAGATTGGGGGAAGGGGTAATTGGCAGTAAACACTTTTGTAAAGGGACAGGTCAAAGGAGAGAATAGATAAATGGAGGGTGGGACAAGATACAGGGAAATACAGTTATTCTTTAATAACATGGCTGTTATGGAAGTATTTTGTATGACTACATATATATAATCTATATCAAATTATTTGCCTTCTCAATGAGGGAGCAGGGAAGGGAGAGAATGTAGAACTCAAAGCTTTAAAAATGAATACTAAAAATTGTTTTTACATTCAACCAAGAAATAAGATATATAGGCAATGGGCTATAGAAATCTCTCTTGCCCTAGAGCAAAATAGAAAGGAAGGAGATAAGGGGGATGAGGTGGATAACAGAAGGGAGGGCAGATTGGAGAAAAAGGTAATCAGAGTAAAATGCTTTCCTGGGGTGGGGGGAGAAGGGAGATAGAAAATTTGAGGAAACGAATGCTGAAAACTGAAAATAAATTTTAAAAAGTTTTAAAAAGTAAAAAAAAAAACAAATAGATGGTGTTAGCCTTAATAAGTGGCAGGCTACAGTTGCAGAATGGATATACATTTTCAGACACTGCTAACATGTAAATTGGTTTTGCTTTTTGTTTCAAGAAAGCAGGGAAGTGACAACAGTGTTAAAAGAAAAATAAAACAAAACCCTTCAATAAAACATGTTGAGAGAAGGAAAGAGATTCCAGATGGCATAGGACCTAAACTGTCAACGCTTTACCTAGCAGACACTAGTAAGGCACTGAAGATTTCTGAAGAGGAAAATGACATGCCTAGATGTAGGTATAAGGAAGATTAGTCTAGCCACAGTACGATCAAAGAGAAATTGCTACTACAACTGCCCAGATGGATAATAAGAAGTCACTGTATTAGGGGGATGGCAGAGGGACTAGAGAAATGGGAACAAACATCATGAACATAAAACTGACAACTTAGAAGCTGAATGTTGGGAGGTCATTTCTCTAAAGCGATAATTCCAAAACAAAGCAAACGTATTGCTTCTATTTCTTATTGTTCAATCATTCAGCCATGTCCAACACTTTATAATCCCATGGATGCCAGGTCTTTCTATCCTTCACTATCTGCCAAAGTCTGTCCAAACTCAGTCATTGCCTCCATCACACCATCTATCCAGTTCATGTTCATATGCTTCTCCTTTTATCTTCAATTGTTCCCAACATTGGTGTCTTTTCTAATGAGTATGGTCTTGTCATTATGCAGCCAAAGTATTTAAGCTTCTTGTCCTTCCAAAGAATAGTCTGAATTAATTTTTTTAAGTATTGAATGATTTGACCACCTTGCTGTCCAAGGGACTCTCAAAAGTCTTCCCCAGCACCACAATTTGAAAGCATCTATTCTGTGGCACTCAGCTTTCCTGATGGTTCAACTCTCACAGCCACACATTACTAGTAGAAAAACCATAGCTTTGACTATATGGACCTTTGTTGAAAAGGCAATATCTCCGTTTTTTGGTATGCTGTCCAGATTTGCCGTAGCTTTCCTCCTGAGGAGTCTTTTAATTTCATGGCTACAGTCACTGTCTGCAGTATTCTTTTGAGCCCAAGAATATAAACTCTGACACTGCTTCCATTTCTTCTCTCTCTATAGATCACCAGAAAATGAAGGGATCAGTAGACATGATTTTAGGTTTTGTGTTTTTCTTTTTTTTTTTTTTAATGCTAAGCTTGAAGCCAGCTTTTACACTCTCCTTTCACTCTCATCAAGGCTTCTTAATTCTTATTCACTTTTTGCCTTCAGAGTGCTATCATGTGTATAGTTCAGATTGTTGATTTTTCTCCCAGCAACCTTAACTCCAGCTTTTGATTCATCCAGCCTGGGATTTAGCAAGATGTGTTCTGCATATAAATTAAATAAGGTGACAACATACAGCCTTGTCATACTCCTTTCTCCATCTTAAACCAACCAGTTATTCCATGTTCAATTCTAACCATTGCTTACAGGTTCCTCAGGGGTCCAGTAAGACAATCCAACACTCATCTCTTTGAGGACCTGACACATTTTGTTATGATCCACACAGTCAAAGACTTTATTAGTATAGTCAATTAAGCAGAAGCTGATGTTTTTTTCTGCAATTCCTTTGCTTTCTCCATAATCCAGCAAATGTTGGCAATCTGGTCTCTAATTCCTCTGCCTCTCTGAAAACCAGCCTGCTCTTCTGGTAATTCTTGGTTCATATATTGCTGAAGCCTAGCTTGTAGAATTTTAAGCATAACCTTGCTAGAGTGTAAAATAAGCAAAACTATTCAGTAATTTGAACAATCTTTGGCACTGGCCCTCTTCAGGACTGGGATAAAAACTGATCTTTTCCAATACAGTGGCCACTGTTGAGTTTTCCAAATTTGCTGGCATCTTGAGTACAACATTTGAACAGCATCATCTTTTAGGATTTTAAATAGCTCAGCTAGAATTCCATCACTTCCACTATCCCATTGTTAATAATGCTTTCTAAGACCCAGCTGACTTCATTCTCCATGATGTCTGACTAAATCAGTAACCACAGGATTGTGGCTATCAGTGATGTTAAGATCTTTCCAGTATAGTTCTACATATTCTTGTCACCTCTTCTTAATTTCTTCTGCTTCTATTAAGTCCCTACCATTTTTTGTCTTTCTATCATGCCCTTTTATGCATGAAAACTTCCCTTGAGATCTCTAATTTTCTTGAAGAGATCTCTTATCTTTCCCATTCTATTGTTTTTTTTCTATTTCTTTGTATTGCTCATTTAAGAAAACCTTATCTCTCCTTGTTATTCTCTAGAATTCTGCATTCAGTTACATATATCTTTCCCTTTCTCCTTTCCCTTTTACTTTCCTTCTTTCCTCAGCAATTTGTATAGCCCACCATACAACCATGTGCTTTCTTGCTCTCCTTTTTCTTTGGAATGTTTTTTGGCGCTGCTGTGGTTCCTGTGCAATACTGCAAACTTCCATTCGTAGTCCTTCAGGCACTTTAACAGATCTAATTCCTTCACCTATTTTTATTATTTCCCTAACAGACTTCAAATTCTCCACAAGGCTATATGCCATTAGGGGGCAGTTAGGTGGTGCAGTGGGTAGAGCACCAGTGCAGAAGTCAGGAGGACTTAAGTTCAAATCTCACCTCAGACACTTGACACTCACTGGCTGTATGACCTTGGGTAAGTCACCTAACCCCTACTGCCTCATCCTGGGTCATCTCCAGTCATCCTGATGAATATCTAGTCACTGGATTCAGATGGCTCTGGAGGAGAAGTGAGGCTGGTGACCCGCACAGCCCTCCCTCCCTCAAAACAAAGTCAAGTGCAAGTCATGTCATTATTTCTCTGATGGCACGGTCTTCTTCAGCAACGAAGGAGGAACACACACATGCCACTGGGCAATTTTCTGTAAGCACAGCAGTAACCCATTGTTCTCTCAAGCATAGCTCACTTCATAAATTACTAAGCAAACATCCTTTAAGTAATCCTATACCCCAAAGAATGCTTTAAAAGCTTTTGCTACAAATCATACCAAAATGCAAAGGGCCTGTTAGAAGCCTATGAACAAGGGACAAAACATTTCTGGACCTAGTCCAGGGTTTAAGGCCTTATCAATTATACATTCATTCATTCAGACATCAAGCTGTTTCTCAGGCTATAAGATTCCTGGTCAAAAACACTGGTTTCAGAAGTCATCAAAGAATTCTGATGAGCTCAAAAAAACTGAAAATACGTCAAAATATGGTCCCTGTTTCTCAAGAGATACTCTTCTTCTCATCCCTGCCCCAACAAAGCCACTAGGATTTTCAAGGGTTTTCAAGAGCTCTAGCTAACATTTATACAGTACTTACTATCTACCAAGCTCTGCTAAGCACTTCACAATTATTACCTCGTTTGACCAGTGCAACAACCCAAAGAGGCAGGTGCTCTTGTAATCTCCATTTTACACATGAGGAAACTAAGGAAAACACAGTTTAAATGACTTGTCCAGGATCACACTGCTAGTAAGTATCTGAAGCCAAAATTTAACTCGACTCTTCCTGACTCTAGGACTGGCACTCTCTCCACTATGCCACCTACCTGCCCTCTAAACTTAGACTACGGTCACCAAGTCCCCCAAAATCACCACAATCCTTAGCAATAGTTCTGGTGATTCCAAGAATTTTGAAGACAGGTGCCCTTTGGCTTTACCGTACCCTCCAACTCAAGTGCAATCTTACCAGGCAGAGACTATAAGGGCCACTTCAGTGCAGCCTGAAAAGCACTGACAAGTCATGTGGCCAACATTCTTACACCTGCCACACTACCGAGAATGCCCATTACGATTAACATGCCCTATATGATACTGAAGAAAAATTTGGCTAACAGACAGTCCTTTGGCAGAAGTAAAATATTTAATTTATTATTGTTTTCATTTTCAGCCAATTAATCAGCCAGTTAGCACATTTCTGCTTCTGATAAACCTGATTAAAGGTAGCTTAGATTCAAAGCTCCTTAAATTGATTTCTGGATCAACAGTTAAGACTTGTTTATTACCTTTTCCTGGAGAACGTCCATCTGTTTCAAGCCAAAGTCATTCCTCATCTCTCTACTCTCCCTTTTACTGAGAAGGAAATTAAATTGATTGGAATCTAAGACACCAAAGGAACTCAGAAACTGTAAAATAAATGTGCCCAAAATGCTAGGCATACAACCTTGATGAGAGCCATGATGAAGGGCAAGGAGAGGAAGACCTAAGTTCAAATCTGGCTTCAGATACTCATTAGCTGTTTGACCAAGGGTAAGTAACTTAACTGTTTCCCTCACTTTTCCTCAACTGTAAAAAAATAAGCTAGAAAAGAAAATGGCAAACCACTCCTGTATCTTTGCCTAAAAGCCAGAATCACTCAGAATCAAACATGATTGAACTAAACAGTAACAATAAGGAAACTCAATAAATTGCATCACAAAATGGCAATATATGAAATAAGAAATTCATTTCTTACCTACTCCTTGAAAACTTCAAGTTACAAAATGACAGGTTCCATTTGAATCAGTCTTGACCCTGAAACACTGGCACCTTATTCTGATCAAAGCAAGGTCAGATTTAAAAGCTGCCAAAAGAACAGTGACTTGAGTGGGTAACTCCTTCCTGTCACCACTGTAACTTCAACCAACAAAAAGAGTCCGGAAAGCAGTGACATGTGTTCTGAATGTTAGTACTTCTCAACACACTAAGAGGCTGTTTACTCCGTCTTGCTCATAAGGTTAAAAAGGTATTTTTATGAGGATGCTCACGATCAAGAGTCTTTCTCCATGCAGACCTCATGCACTGTTATTCAAGCTTTAACCACTCCTACCAGCAGGCAGAGGGACCAGCGTCGGGCTTCTCCTGTGACTGCTGCCCACACACCAAGGATAGGATAAACAAGGAAAAAAAAAAGACACACAACAGCATAAGTTGCTTCTCTGCCTCTGCTACTTTACAGGAGAAGCAGTGAGGGGTACGTAGAGAGCAGCAGAAATTAGCAACAGCAGTAAAACATCTGCTTCTGTCATAGAAATACTGCTGCTGCCGTTCTCGTCTACTTAGGAATATGCCTCTAATTTCACAATAGAAGTCAATGGAAAATAAGATTCTCTTTATACAAAATTCTGAGCAACTTTTAAGAACTGTCTCTCTAGGATCAACGCTCTGGAGCTAGAAGGCCATCTAATACAATCTTCTCATTTAAAGAGGAAGAAACTGATTCTCTTCCAGAATACAATCTTCTCATTTAAAGAGGAAGAAACTGATTCTCTTCCAGAGAGGATCGGTGACTTGTCCAAGGTAGTATGCATCAAAGTGGGGAGTTGTACCATACAGGCCCTCTGATTACAGACTCAGTGCTCTTTCTACTGGGCTACCTGCTGAAGGATAACTACATCCTCAATTGCATAAAGCATCTTCCCATTGACTGTAAAAGCAATGTTCTCAAATATGCTTGGCCTGTGAGTCACTTATTAGGCCAAACAAATCCTAAATATAGTCCAACTACTTACTAGCACCAAAAATCATCAAAATGAATGTATGTGTTTGTGACCAAGACCCAGACAGTTCATATCTCTGAGCATCAACTCTAAAGCCTTTGATCATGCCATAAGTAAGAAGAATACCATTACTGTCAGTGATTAAAAAAGCATCATTATACAGTAAGTATTGCCAACTGGCAATAAGTAAGTAGTATTGTAATAATACGTAAGCAGTACTAATTACTATTATTTGTATATAATAATGGATAATTGCATAAAGATATTGTATCAAATAAAAACACTGTCACATTATAAACATTAGGATAAGAAACAAATATTCTTGTGAGAGTAGTTTTCTGCTCTTTCAGTAACACAGATGCTTCCAAAACTGCCATTTTAGTTTTGGAAAACCAATGAGTTACAAAAGATTCCCATTCGTTTTGTAAATCTTCCCTCATTGTGAAAATGAATGTCCTGAAATACTTCCTACTAAATAAATGAAATAACAATAATGGTTTTGTCTTCAATGAACACCCTAATGTCAATATCTCATTACGGTATTTACTACATTTTTAATCTTTTATATCTATTTTGGGACTTCACTGAGTAGAAATGCTTGATATCTAAATATCTGTCTCCACTATTCATACAGATTTCAGATTCTGTCTAATACTATTCAGTATTTATATAAGGAATCAATAAAACTGTCTATCTAACCCTGTTGGTATCTACTGTCTCAGCATTAGGATCAGTAGTAAGGATGTTGAAAATGGCTCTGCAGAACCAAGAGAACATTATACACAGTAACAACCACAATGTGTGAGGACTGTTTCTGATGAACTAAGCCCTCACAGCAATGCAAGGACCTAAAACATCCCCAAAATCTCTTGAGGCAAAATGCCATACACATCCAGAGAAAGAACTATGGAATCAGAATGCAGAATGAAGCACTCTTTTTTCTTGTGTTACTTTTTGTTTTGTTTTTTTCTCATCATTTCTCCCATTCGTTTTAATTCTTCTATGCAATGACTAATGTGAAAATGTGTTTAATAAGAATGTATGTGTAGAACCCATATAGATTGCATGCCATCTCGGGGAGGGAGGAGAAAGGGACAGGCAGAATATTTAAGAGTTATGGAAGTGATTGTTGAAAATTGAAAACAAATCAATTAAATTTTTAAAAAAAGAAAATGGCTGTCTGTATGAGATTCACTTTTTTTTTAATGCAATATAATATCTTTCCTAGTACAAGTATTAATATGATTACTTGAAGCACAAGTAAGTCGTGGGACAATATAAAATTGAGAAATCCTTAGAAATGTTGCTGAAAAACAAGCTTTTCTAGCAGAAAGAAAATGTAGTGGTTTGCTGAAAAACATCTATTACATTTCTGAGCTTCTTAGGATGCAAGTGTCAGTGCAGGGGAAGGAGTAAGAAGACTGGAAAGGCAGAAGAGGGCCAGGTTGTAAAGAGTTTTAAATGCCAAACCCAAATCCTAGTAGTGATGTCCAGCCCCCCAGGTCACCCTCCCTCCTTTATTAAGGGGCAGATTTATTAAAGACTGGCTCACAGACTTCCTCCTCCTCTGTCCCCGTACTTATGGATTAGCCTACAAGGGCAGGAAAAGTTTCTTTTTTGTCCTTATATCCCTAGCACCTGGTATACTCACAATTGATAATTACCGACAGAACTGAATAAAATGACTTGGCCATGGTCACCGACCCAGCTCATTCTGGTCTTTTTCCATCTCTCACCTAGACCACTGCAATGGCCCCCTCACTAGTCATCCTTGTAACCAAGCATGACCTGTAGCAGAGGTGCCAAACACCCAGACCACAGCCCATGACCCACAACGCTCCTGAATGCAGCCTGAACCAGAATAAAATGGAATTGGGAAACATTTAACAAAATAAATAAAATATATGATAATACCTTTAAAAACTAAGCCAATATGTGGCCCGAAGGAATCTCTATGTAACAGTGGCCTCCATTTCTATTTGAGTTTGATTCAAATAGCTGCACTACAGGATCAAATGTGAAATTCTCTCTTTCATTTTCAAAGCTCCTCACAATCTGCCCCCTTCCTGTCTTTGTTTCACATTCTCGGGTTGCCAGCATACTTACTTTCTGTCTTCTGTCTCTGTATGTTTGTGATGGCTCGGCCTCTCTTCGTGCCTAGGATGCTCTCCCTTCTCACCTCTATCTGTCAGAATTCCTGGCTTCCTTCAAGACTCAGAGGAAATGGCACCTTTTTCAGAAGTCTTTTCTCAGCACTTAACTCTGTCTGTATCTTGTATGTTCTTATAAGAACATTTGTTATTTATGTATCTCACATATGTGAGATACATACACTTATATGTCTTCCCCAATAGAATGGATGCCCCTTGAAGAAATGGATGGTTTTTGGTTTTGTTATATCCCAGTAGAGTTCCTGGAACATATTAAAATTTTAATAAATGCCTGTTGGCTTACTGTTTCATAAAAACAAAAGTTCTTCAGAAATACTATATTAGGGCGGAGCCAAGATGGCGGAGTAGAAAGACTCACATTTGCTAGCTCCGAACCCACAGCCCATGGATTCCCTCTAAAAGGAACTCCTGACAAATTCTGGAACAGTGGAAGCTGCGCAGAAACACAGTGAAGGAGATTTCCATTGCAGAGAGCCCTGAAAAACCGACCGCAAAGGTACCCCAGACGGGAGCGGAGCCCTGCCCTGCGGAGTGCTCCCCTCCCCCGCCCCGGCCACGTGGCACTGAGAGGAGCGAGCAGACCCAAGCAGATGTCAGGGACCTGATTCTCCCGCGGCTGCGAAGGTCCCTCAACCCACAGACGCACAGGTCAGTGAGAGAGACAGGCTGAGAGGGGAGCGGGGGATCTCCGGGACTCGAAACCCCGGCGGCCGCGACAGAGGCGAGACGGAGGCAGCTCCGCCAGAGACTCCCAGGGCGGGCAGGGGCTCTGCCGCAGCTCCATTGCAAGAGATCTCTGCATAAACCCCCTGAGGGAACTGAGCCTGAGAGGCGGCCCTGCCCCCACCTGAGAACCAGCAGATAAGCTCCCATGGAAGAGCAGTCAGGTCTGCTGCCAAAAGCCCTGAGGCTGGGGAGCAGCATTTGAATCCCAGACCCCAAGCACTAGCTGGGCGGATCTGGGCCAGGGGGTGGAGAGGACTCTCATAAGTCAATTAACTGGCTGGGAAAATGCCCAGAAAAGGG
>CM053772.1:125545014-125569782 GCA_028658325.1 Potorous gilbertii | reverse complement strand
ACACACACACACACACATACACATGTACAGCCGTGCACACACACACATTCACACATACACGCACACACTGAGACAGAGCAGAGTGAATTGAATAGGATGGGATCATATCTTAAAAGAAATCAAGGTAAACGGTGAGAGAGAAATGGAGTGGGAGGAGAGAGGGTGAAATGGAATGGGACAAATTATCTCTCACAGAAATACTATATTAGAATGCTACAGAATCAGGGTTGGTTAAATACCATTCTTTTAGAGACAATAAAAGAAGAGCTGCTAAAGGAGGTGATTTTTTTTTCCAAGTTGCTCAGGGCTTTGGTTTAAGGAAGCCAAAGTACTTGTAACAAACAGAAAGATATTTTTATTCTACTAACCTGCAATAATGATAAACCCAAAACACAAAGGAGAAAATATAACCACAAGAAGAAAAAAAGTGGAAAAATAAAATAGAATAGGGACTAAATAAATTATGTCCATAAAAGTAAATGAGATTATGGAAGTGACCACAGTATGTTTTTGCAAAAGAAAGACACAGAACAAAGGCTGAGCTGTGCCCAGATCCGAAGGAGGGGAGGACATGGGGAGGAGAGGACAGGGACAGGCAAGTCAAATAAAGTACTTTTGCTAACACCATAATTAGCCCATTGGTTAATGTGCAGTGCAAATTATTTCTAAAAATTATTTAGTCAAGAAAAAGCTAAGCAATTTAAAGTTCTGCTGTATATTCCTAGAGCACCTTCCACCAAGCAGATATATATCACTTTAGGGAAGGCAGCTGAGACATAACCTTCCATACATAGCGAAATTGAAGCCCAAAGGGGTAAGTACTTGGGTAGGTGCCAGTTGCAACTAGGCCCACAACTAGACCAGTGCAACTTTGTGCTGCATCCTGCTGCCTCGGATGCTAAATTTCTATCAAGTCATAATTCTGTGAGATTAGAGATACTGACTATATGGTATCCCTGATTCTACCCAGAAAGGTAATTAGCCATTATTAAGCACTGTAAAGATGCCAAGTCTGTGATAAGAGCAGGGGACAGAAATAGAAGCCAAAAAAAAGGAAGTCTCTTATCTTTAAGGAACTTACACTCTATTGGGGAAAGACCACACACAAGAGACAGGGGAGGTGGGGTGGAGGAATAAGAAGTATCTAGTTAGAAGGATCCTTGGAAGGATAAAGCATGGTCAGTGTCTGCCATCCCCAAAATAAAAATAAAAAACTCTCCAATGGGAGGAGGGGACCATCATGGCAGAAGGATATTATAAAGTGAAAAGGTCCCAGGCACTGAAGGAAGTTCCAGGGTGAGAGGGTACATACAAAAGAGATTCTTAACTTGACGAGACAAACCAATAATTCAAGACTTTTCAAGCCTAAAAATCTGGCTTCCAGAATTCGTGATGCAATTCTTAGAAATTACCAAATTTTGACTCAAAACGAGAACTAGAAAGACTGCATGAAAGCACAACAATTTGCGGCTCTTTACAATAACCTTGGGAAGCATGAAAGCACTACAATTTGTGGCTCTTTATACTAACGCTGGGAAGAAACAGACCCACACCTTTCTTCTCTCTGTGCTCTTTGGGTAATTTTTCCGAAGTTGTTAAGGACTGTGGTCTCCCAAAGAAGATAAATATTCCCATACATCAGGACACATATGAAATGTCCAGTTAAGCTTTAGCCATATGTTCAGGGACATCATCCATATAATTTACAGTAAATCAGACTATACACATACTGCTATTTTATGGAGAATTTTTAAACAAAGCATTTAGTCAGTCAACAAGCATTTATTAAACACTATCTATGGGGCTGGCACTATGCTAAGTGCAAGGGATATAAAGACCAAAAAACATGGTCTCTGCTCTCAAAGAGCTCACATTCTAATAGGAAAGAGAAAATACATAAAATTTACAGTGAAAATGGAAGATAACCTCACAAGAGAAGGCACAAGCAGTGAACAAGCTGGGGAAAGGCCTCCTACAAAAGGTTTGAAATCATGTGTTTTTTTAAGGTAAGTGTTCAATTTACACATACTTCAATATAATATATGTGTATATTTGGATATACATGAGAAACAGCACACTGCACACAAAGAATCATTTAAATTTTAACTTAACAAGAACCAGTTCTCAAAAAAAGAATTAATTTTGTGACTACATAAAAGTTATTTCACCTCTCTGACAGTCTGCATGAGTCATATTCTATCTGGGACAAATAGATAAACCATCAGAAGGACATATTAGACTCTACTTTCAATAATCACACAAAAATATTCAGCCCTGCAATAAGAACCTTAATAACAACAGTATGTATCCACTACACCTTTAGTTTATATTTTAGTGCTTAAAAAGATTCATTTGTCAAATGATCTTTATTATGCATAAAAATCTACCCTCTAAATTGGTCTAAATACATCCCTTTGGGATAACCTAAAGGACACTAAAGCAGATAGTATCTTATTTAAGTTAGGTTTCCTACTCCTAAGGGTTCCATTCATTATCTGTTGTGAGAAAATGTTGCTTTTATTCCAATTTTTTTCTACTATGGTAGTACATTTCATCAGACTAAGTAAAATTAGGCTTAATTAAAAAGTAAATTATAGTAGTAACTATGGAAATTGATTTTATTTTTTCACTCATACTAAGAACAAAGGACAATACATGATTTTTTTCTTCTTATCTAAATATATAAACATAATTTCATAATTTATTATTTGCTTTTAAGTAAAATCTGTGGATGTTTTGAATGGACACAGAACTGGAAGAGGCCTTTGTGGTTATCCAATCCAACTCCCTCTTCTTACCAATGTGGAAATCAAGCCCCCTATATAGAAAGAATCATGCCTGTCAAACCCAGGTCCTTTATCTAGAAAGCCAATGACATTTCTACAAGACTACATTACTTCTGCAAACTTCTTCTCTCTAAAAATGTTATAAAATGTCAGGAAAGTGGAAGTCAAGTAAATAATACTACCTTTTGGGGAGCCAAAATCCTCTGTCTGAACTTTTCGACTGTATCTTGACCCATACTAGCCCAAGCACTGGCAAATGCTTCAGCTTTGTCTTGACTGAGATGAACATTCTCTAACTGTTGCTGCAGAACTGCCGGTTTCACATTGTGATAAACAGCCTGTGAAATAAAAGAAAAAATACATATAGTGCCATGCATCTTCAATACATTTAAACATTAGAACAGTACTCTATCCATTACCCCAAAAGCACTTTTCTGGTTTTTAAGGGTTTTTTTAAATTATTATTTCATATTGCTACTAAATCAAATTCTTCTAAAGAATAGTTTACAGAGACTCAGGTTGGGCAGAAAGTTGCTGGAAACAAGGAAAAATCAAGATTAAAATGTTTTTTTGTGCCTGACGGTTTATATGTCCTAAATATATTAGATATTTGTATAATCTCCTTCTTGTCTTTGGCTACATAAATTTACTTTTCCTAACGAGTGAGCATTCCCTAGCTACAATTTAAATCAAGTAAGTACCTATTGACTTCTCTATTAGGTAGAGGTTGCAGAGGAGATTTTCAAAGCAAGTATAAGGTTAGAAAGCAAAGCTAAAGTATATGAAAGCAAAGGAACAACAGGTAAGGGGGGGAATCATATGAAACAAAGAAAGAACAGGTATGATTACAAGTACAATAGGAACTTAGGTGGAGCTAAAGTACACAGAGAAGGTGTCAAGAACAAGGTGGAATGTGAACTGGACCTTGACAGGCAGGGAAAAAAAGATAAACAACATGTTGGACATTTCTGAGGAGTTTGATGGGAGGGAGGCTCATGGAGGTCACACGAGCAAAAATTCAGAGTATTTATTTTAGACGTCCTTTTCCTTAAATTTTACTTTATCTTCCTACTGGAAATAATTCCAGATTTCTTCTTTGTTTACTCTTTCAGATCTGGCTAGCTGAAAACAACAGATCCAAATAAATAACCTTCTCACCTCAACTTATTTACTGATCTTTAACATCAAAATAAAAAAATCTTCATGTATTTGACTAAATAATCTTAAAATAACTACTTACTATTAGCTCTGTTTTGAATAATATGAAAAGCAACTCAAGAAAATCCTACATTATTCCATGGATAAACATTAATATACATAAATACGTGTTTCCTTCCCTTAAATGCTCACTTACATCACTTCTGGAGAGAGACAAAGCAGACAAACACAAGACCAAGGTTTTTACTGCTGCTTTTGCTAATGAGATATGTAGTTAGGTGAATAGAGAACAAAGACTGTGCCTCCTTAACGTACCTTTCCTTCTGAATCAAATTCAGTTTCATTCTAAACCAAAGAGGATCTTGGCATTATCCATTCTGAGGGAAAACAGAAACAAGCCATCCAGGGACCAGCATTTCCCTAGAAGCTTTCAGAAATTATCTGGGACTATCTCAGGCTTTGATCTGGAGGGTGGAATCGAGTGCTTAAAGAAACACAGTCTGTAGAAAGCACTGAAAAGAAAACAATAAAAAAAAAAAACACACAGTCTAGGGGAGGCAGAAGGAGAAGCAGTAGATCTCAGTATTTCAACTGCAGCAGCAACAAGATAACACCCACCAAGATTTAATAATCTGAGATGAAAAGAATTATCTTCAGGAGGTTAAGTAGGAAAAAGGAGAAAGAACAAGGAGAACCAAGCGATGGCAAAGAGAGAGATCAGGGCAGGAGATTGTAGCTGACCCTCTCATACAGGACTGAGGGAAATTCCAAGAAAAGATCTGCTTATTCATTAACAGACACTATTAACATACTCGGCTTACTTTTTACTGAAATGTCTGGTCACCTAAATTTTACCTCAATCATACGGAGGACATGGTATAACTAGAGATAAATACAAGTTTAAATTCAGGCAAAGAGCCAAAGCTCTACCTAAAGGTTAGAAATTTTCCTAACAGAGGGTTCTCAGTAATTGTGATTGTATTCTCAACATTTCACTCTCCTTAAAGCAGGAGAGACTGATGTGAACTGAAGGGCCATTATTCAGTCCAATTTAAAAAAAAAAATAATCTAAGTCGAGGAAGAGACTATGGCTGATTAACGCCCCACAAAGAAGGCAAGTAGGAAAGGGTGATGCCACCCACCCTGCTCAACAGATACTCAAAGATGTTACAGGTAAGCTTTCAGCTCTAACTGGATAATCCCAGCATCTAAAACAGTGCTGAGATCTGCACCCACACATGGAGGTCAGAAAGAAGACTTAACCTTGGCAAAGCAGCAATCAGTCTAAGCCGGGCTTTTGTTAACTAGATGGGATATGATTAAAAATACTGTCAAGTGGCCCTTATTTGAGAGATGTTCTGATCTAATGGAGACATGAGTCAAAAAACAGTAAAAAGCAATAAGGGCCCACAAGGACTGCAGGCCCAGCTATCACTGGGCACCTAGCAGAGAAATACCTCTGAGAATGCATGGGCATCAGTCAGAACTGAAGACCACAGCAGAACTATGCAACAGGCCTGGCAGAGATGCCAACCCAATGGAGAGAAGACTCAACGCAAGCAGAGCAATGAGATCACCAAAAGATGTGAAGACATTACTGTGAGGGAGCAGAGCCCATGAGAGCCATGTGGTGATACTGCCAGCAGACACTGGGGAACCTAAAGCTTCAGAGGCAAGAGCTGCCCCCAAGTCATGCTACCAAAGATTCGGAACTGAAAAGGTCATCTAGTTCAAATCCTTCATTTTACATATGAGGAAACTGTACCCCAAGGTCACACAAATAGTCAGCATCAGAGGTAGCATTTGAACCCAGGTCTTCTGAATGCAGAGACAGAGCTCTTCCCATTACAGCACATGTGCTCTGCTCACACATATTCCCTGTGTCTGTGCCACTCAAACTTGATCCCTCTACATGCCCACTCTCCTCAAAGAGTGTATCTACTTATAGGAGAGAATCCAAGAGAAACTCTCTGTTGAGAGTTCTTATTATGCTATTTCGTTAAACGCCTTTGCTTTAAACTAACTTGAGAGAAGAAGAGATTGAGGATGAACCCAAGATGGCAGAGAAGAAGCAGGGACTTGCCCAAGCTTTCCCAAATTCCCCTCCAAATAACATTAAATAATACCCCAAAACAAATTATGGAATGGCAGAACTCCAAAAGGACACAGTAAAACAACGTTCCAGCCCAAGACAACTTAGAATACCAGCAGGAAAGGTCTGTCATACCAGTACACACTGTGCCAGTGCAAACCAAAAACGAGAGAAGGCCTTGGGAGCCACTGAGTCAGCAGCAGCAGCAGCTGTTTCTGAACACTCAATCCACAGACAGTAAGGGGGTCAGAAGGAGATTACAGGGATCTCTTTACTGGCACTAGGGGGAGGACCCTGTTGTATTGTCCATACCTGCCTCTGGGTTACAGTTCTGGGTCTCAGTCCCAAGACAAGGAAAAGGGCTAGTATGCCAGAGTTTGTGGCCACACGGAAGTGGGGACCGTGGTCACACTTTCAGGGTAGAAAAGAGTGGCTACGGTCCCTCCCAGACCACAGCACTGATCAGGTGAGTAGTACAGACCTCACTCCTTAAATCATACCATCTTGGAAGAACTGAAAGCTTGCAGACCCCCAGAACTAGCTCTTGAATGGCTATACAAAAACCCTGACATTTGGGAAAGTGCACCGACCACCTCAGAAGCAGAGCCCCACTTTAACAAAGAGTTACAAGTCAAGAAATAGGCTGGAAGAATGTGCAAACAGTAAGGAAAAACGCTGACTATGAAAAGTCACTATGGTGACAAGGAAGACCAAAAAACACACTCAGAAGCATACAACAAAGTCAAAATTGATACATCCAAAGCCTCAGAGCAAAACATGAATTGGTCTCAGGCCCTGGAAGAGCTCAAAAAAGATTTTTAAAATCAAGTAAGAGAGGTAGAGGAAAAACTGGAAAGAGAAATGAAAGTGATGGGAAAAGATCACCTAAAAAAAAAGAATTAGCAGCTTAGTGAAGGGGGCCAAAAAAAAATATTAAAGAAGATAAAACCTTAAAAAACAGAACAGGCCAAATGCTAAAAGAAGTACAAAAATCCAGAGAGGAGAAGAATGCATAATCAGCCACATGAAAAAAGAGGCACAAAAATTCAGTGAAGGAAAGAACTCATTAAAAAGAGAATTGGCCAAATGGAAAAGCAAGTTAAAAAAAGCTTACTCAAGAAAATAACTCCTTAAAAATTAGAACTGGGCAAGTGGAAACTAATGAGTTTGTGAGACATCAAGAAACAATAAAAACAAAATCAAAAGAATGAAAAAAAAAAAGAAGAAAATGTGAACTATCTCACTGGAAAAAGAAACTAACCCAGAAAATGGATCCAGGAGAGATAATTTGAAAACTACTAGGCTACCTGAAAGTCATGATAAGAAAAAAAAAAAGCCCAAACATCATCTTCAAAAAAAACTGGCCTAATATTCTAGAATTAGAAGGTAAAATAGAAATAGAAAGAACCCAACATTCACCTCCTGAAAGCGATCCAAAAATGAAAACTCTCAGAAATGTTACAGCCAAATTCTAGAGCTCCCAGATCAAAGAGAAAATACTGCAAGCAGCCAGCATCAACAAAAGAAACAATTCAGATATTGTAGAGCTGTAATCAGAATAACACAAGACTTGGCAGCTTCTACGTTAAAAGATCAGATGACTTGGAATATGAAATTCCAAAGGATAAAAGGATTAGGATTGTGTGGGGTTCTGATGCCATAACAAAGCTCCAGTGACCAACACAAGGCCTTGTGTGTCTGGATATCTACCCAACAGCACCGGCCTTGATGTCCAGGGTTCTAAACTCAAGTCCAGTACTAAGCAGTAAATCAAAACATTAGCTATACCACGATGACATATGTAATGACACTCTATCAATCTTCCTCCCTTTGATTTCTTTAATTACCACAGCACTTTTCTGGGGTTTTTGCAGAGATCAATCCATTACTGAGGCTATTTCATCTGGCAGCCACCTCCGATTGGCCCCTAATATAAGTAATCCAATTGATTAGACTATTACCTATTATCAATCCAGAGCTTCTGGTCTCTTTCTTTGGTATCAAGTGAGCTTCTCTGTTTGGGGATGCTGTGAATATCACAGTACAGGAGGATATCGGACCTTACAATCGGCATTATCAGCAGAAAACCGAAGAAATGTCCAAAGGTACAAGGGATGGATGGGAGGAAGCCCTGGAGGCCTGTGAACTCCATGTGAGATGGTGAGGCCCAGGTACTGGACACCTTTGAGCAAGCCACCATGTGAGTACAGGGATGCCCTAGAAATGCCAAAAGGCCTAGAGACCCTCCTGGTGGAACTATATTCTCAGGTTGGGGAAGGAAGGGAAACAGGTGGTGGCTAATGTGGAATGGCCTTTCTCATGGTATTAAGGGAAGCCACCACCAAGGTCCTAGACTCAGAAAGTGAGATTAGAAGACTGAAGAAGTGCAGTTAGAATAAGACATGGGGAAAAGCACTGGTCTCGTTGCTGGGGATTTAACTGATAAGCTAGAGAAAAAAGAGAAGCATGGAGAAACACTAACTAGCCAAGGTGGAGGAAGTTAAGCATGTGAACAAGAAGGTGATAAGGTGGAGGACCCCTGGAAAGACAGAAATACAGAAGATTCAGAGGATGGTATCTTCCTCCCTCCCTGGCTGACTGCATGTAGAGAAAAAAAGAAAATAAACTCAGTGAAGAGAAGATTATTTGAGATACAACCAGTATAAGCAAGTAGAAGAAAGTAAGAGTGCCAGATCAGGGGAAAAAAATCTTTGCTGGCAAATCTCTCTGTCTTGTTTTCTTCTTCCACATTCTTGAACTGTGGACAGGTTCTGGAGTGTAGGACAGATGAGGGAAAAAAGAGAGACTTATAAAGAGATTGGAATGCTTTTATAAATGTTGAAAATAAATGTCAGCAAGTAATTTGGTCAATACTCTTTAGAATTTATGTTAAGGGAATTAAAAGTATTTCTCACCCATACCCAACCCCCAGAATGACAAATTTATTAAGAGATGAAGGTAATTTTCATTATTATAGAAAGAGGGGTTGAGGGACTGTGTCAGTGACAGTTTCAAGGTGAAGAAAGGTTACAGAATGGAACAGAATTGGCATTTAACCCTTTCCTGGTTCACAAAAAGAGAAAAGGTTTATGTGAATCAGAAAACAACCAAAAAGTAATTCAGTTTAATTGGAAAATCTAGTGTTTTTATTTCATTATATTTGAACACTGAGTTCACTCAGTTATCTTGATATCATGAAAACTTCCACTCAAAATTGGTACCTGGCTCTGAATATTTTTGTTATGGTCTGTGCTGTGATTAGTCAAGTTCACTGTCTTTACATTAACTTCTCAGGAAAAATTAAACTATTCTAATCTCATTTTTTAATTGATTCTATTCTCCATCACCTCCAATATGTTGTAAAATTGCCCAAGCCATGTTAATTTGTCTCCGAACCTAGTTCAAAAACTCAGCTGGCCTGTACTGAGTTAAGACCAGAAAATAAGCTCACCAAATGCCATGGATTCCTCTTCCACCACCCACAAATTGTAACAATTGTGGTAATTTTCTTATTGGTCATGTTGTTTTCCTACCTGTGTTTTTGCATTTTACACTTACAAATGGGACTATCCCTTCTAGCTATACTCAAAAAATCTCTAAAGAAGCCAGGAGAGAGCCACCTCAGGGAACGTGCAGGAAGATATTAGAAAAGAAGGTATGAGCAGCTTTCAGGGGTGGAATGTGGAGTCCTGATTGTCGAAAGTCGTAACAAGGCCACAGTGACCAGTATAAGACCATATGTATCTGGACAGCACTGGCCTAGATGCCCTGGGTTCTGAACTCAAGCTCACTGCTAAGCAGTAAATCAAAACATTAGCCAAACCACAATGACTACGTAAGGACAATTTATTGCTCCTACCCCCTTTGTTTGATTTCTATAATATGTATGTATGTATATATATGTATATATATATATACATATATATATATATATGTATATATATATACATATATATATATATATGTATATATATATATACATAATTCTAAATATAGTTCTATAAAATAATATACAGGGCTTTTCTAGGATCATTCCATTGTTGTGACAGTTTCATTTGGCAGCCACCTCAGACTGGTCCATAATACAAGTAACCCAATTGATTAAACTATTATCTATAATTAATCTGGAGCTTCCAACCTCTATCTTTGGTATCAAATTAGCTCCTCTGCTTGGGGATGCCATGAATATCTCAGTATACGGGGATATTGGACCTTATAGATTGCAACTAACAATCACCTACTCAGGAAAACTGAGTTTTTAATCTTTTGGAGGAAAAATGGACATTCAATGAAATGAAACACTTTCAAGCAATCTTGATGAAAAGATTAGAGCTGAATAGAAAATGTGACTTTTAAATACAAAACTCAAGAGAAAATTCAAGAGAATAAGCTTGAACTGTTTATATCCCTACATGGGAAAATGATACTTGTAACTCCTAAAAACTTTCTCATTATTAGGGCAGTTGGGAAGAGTATATAGACAAAGGGTACAGACTTGAGTTGAATATATGATGGGATGATTATCTAAAAACATAAAAGAAGAATACACTGAGAGAAGGGAAAAAGGAACGGTAGAAGGAGGTAAATTACGTCACATAAAGAGGCACTAAATAGTGGAGCAGAAATGGGAGAAGTAGAGAGGGAAGAGATTGAACCTGTCTTTTATCTATATTGGCTCAAAGAATAAATAACATATGCACTCAGTTGGAAATAGAAATCTATCTTACCCCACAGGAAAGTAGGAGGTAGAGGAGATAAGAAGGGAAGAGAGGGGAGGTAATAGAAGGGAAGGCAATTTGAGGTAGGTATAGACAAAAGAAAACACTTTGGAAGATGGAAAAGGTAAAAGGAGAGAGAGAATAGGATAAATGGAGAGAAAAAAGAATGGAAGGAAATACACAGCCATCATAATTGTGGGGTAACAAATTTACAGCAAGCTTCTCTGATAAAGACCTCATTTCTCAAATATATAGAGAGAACTGAGTCAAATTTATAAGAGGCATTCCTCAATTGATAGCCAAAGTATATGAACAGGCAGTTTTCAGACAAAGTAATCAAAGCTATCCATAATCCCATGAAAAAATACTCTCAATCACTAATGATTAAAGAAATGCAAAATAATACAGCTCAGAACTATCACACACACTCCCCCCATGTCCCCAGCCCCCAGCACCTATCAAATTGACTAATATGACAGAAAAGGAAAATGACAAATGTTTGAGAGAATGTGGGAAAACTGAGACCCTAATGCACTGCTGGTAAATTTGTACAAGGATTCAACTCTTTTGTAGGAAAATTTGAACCTGTGCCCAAAGGGCTATAATAAACACATACTAATACCACTACTAGTTCTGTATCCAAAGAGATAAAAAACAAAAAGGAAAAGACCTATGTATATAAAAATATTTATAGCAGCACTTTTAATGATGGCAAAGAATTGGAAATTGAGGGGATGCCCATCCGTTGGGAATGGCTGCACAAATTGTATATGATAGTGATGGAATACTATTACGCTATAAGAAATGACAACACGATGCTCTCAGAAGAACCCAGAAAGACTTACATGAACTAATACAAAGTTAAATGAGCAGACCCAATTGAACACTGTACACAGTAACAGCAACATTGCATGATGATCAACTGTGAATAACTTAGCTATTTGCAGTCATACAACGATCCAAGACAGTTTTGGAAGACTTATGATGAAAAAAGCTATCTAACTCCAGAGAAAGAACTGATGAAGTCTGAATGCATATCAATGCACACTTTTGCTTCATTTTCTTATTTTTCTTGGGACTTTGTCTGTTTTCTTTTACAACATAACTAATATGGAAATATGTTTTGCATGACTGCACATGTATAACCTATATCAAATTGCTTGCCTTCTCAACTGGGGGAACGGGGCAAAAAGGTAGGGGGAGAGGATTAGAAAACGGGAGGGAGAGAATTTGGAGCTAACAATTTTAGAAAAACAAATGTTAAAATTGTTTTTGCATGTAATTAGGGAAAAAAATATTAAATCTTTGGGAAAAAGTAAACTAACTGTGAAGCTTTACTAACTATAGAAAAAGTAGACATTAATAAGGGCTTGTGAGCTATGATTGCAAATAGATTTGGACCCATAAAATACCTCAAACCTGGAGTGGCTATCTTAGGGGCTCCATATGTGAAAGGTAGGTACCTTAATTAATATGGCAATTAAGCCTGTTCATTACAAATATAATTTTCAATAAATAATTTAAATAAATTTTCAATATTACACACATTTACCTTGCCTTAACAAGTCATATGTTTTATAAACAATTTCAGACAATGAAAGTACCTGCTCCAAAATAAATGATATTGTTTCAAGAACCAGGTGAAGATCTTGTTTCTCTAGTGAAAATGCAGCTTGGAGTTTTTCTTCTTCCTCTTCACTGAAACTGTTCTCAGTCTGCAACATACATAGCAACTTATTAGCATTCAATCAAAAACTTCAAGTCTCTAGCACTCAAAAGGTCCAGTTACTTGAGAAGAAAACTTTTTAAAAAGAAGGTGCAAACTGGAAAGAAGAAGTTACTCCACAGAGATAGGGATCAATAAAACGAATACTCTTATTTCCATTAACAATATAAAGTCTGAAGTCCTATAATGTACAGTACATAATACATCCTGACTAGTCTGGTTGATGCAGTAACACTAAGATACAGTACATAATACATCCTGACTAGTCTGGTTGATGCAGTGACACTAAGATAGCTAAGAACAACATGTGTGGGCTACTGTTTTTTCTGGCCTTTTCAAAAGAATCCCATGAGTCTGAAGATATCACTCCCTAATAAAAAAAAATCCCAAGTTGTAACAGTTCACAATACAATAAGAGTTTATTCTTCATTTACAGATGAGGAAACTGAGACACAAAGATGTTTTATGCTTACTACTAGTAAGGAATGGCTCTGAAACCTATCGTCTAAAAAAATAACTTTTTCCACATGTACCACATCAATTTAAATCATGTTTAAAATACAAAACAATAATTATGTTAACACATTAAATAAGAAACCCCACTCTCCAAGCTGTGCACAAGGATATGTACTAAAGTAAAACTATCTGCGACAATTCCATTGCTTTAATTGAAGAGGTTTGGGGGTAAGGGGTGAGGGGAGGAAAGGAAAGAAGGACTGACGGTCTTATCTCCTCTGTTACTAGCACAGAATTCAGTAAGCAAAAGCACTCCCAGTCTAACAACATTAGATGGCCCCACAAAAATGAAATCCCAAAGGACAGTTAATTGCATAGAAAAGTTTTACAAACAGACAATCAAATCTTACAGCAGAATTTTGTGACTTTACAGTAGCATTTGCTCATAACAGAACACCATCAGTCAGAACAGCTTAAGTCCTTTTTCTTTCTCTCTTTTCATTCTTTCCTTACCAATCTTGTTTACTTCCAAAGTTCAATAAGAACCTCCATATAGATGATTCACAAATCAGCCTCAGCTTCTCTTTCAGCTGGAGACCCAAATTTCCAAATGCCTAGTGGAAATCTCCATCCCACCTGAAGGTCAACATGTCTAAAACCAAGCCCATCAATCTGCCAATTTCATCATCTTTCTGCAAAACCTACTCTTTTTCTATTGATCCTTCTCCAAATCACCCACATTCAAAAACTTTGAAAACTCAACAGCTTTGATTCTTCCCTTTCCCAAATCCCTCACATCCAATCAGATCTATGCTACCACCACATCATTTTCCACATTTTACCCCTCCCACATACTCACTACTACAACTGCAATTTGTTCCCTCATTACTTCTTACCTGAACTCTGACAATACCCAACTAAATTATATTCTGGTACCTTATTTTTTCTCACTCTAATTCATCACATATCCCTGCGCTAGTTTAATCTTCCAAAATACTTATGATCATATAACTCTCCAAATGAAAAAGACTTCAATGGTTTCCCCACCGCCCTCTAAAAAGTTCCAACTCCTTCAACATTTTTCACAACCTGGTTCTAGTCCCTTTTCAAAGTTTTATCTCATATGCCTTGACAAACTATACCTTCAAATTAAAACTGCTCTCTAAGTACCAAACTTGCTTGTATCTTAAACCTCTTCCTTTCCAACTTAGTAATTTCTCTCATAAATAATCTACCACAACTCCAAATGACTCATGATACAAAATGCTATTTACTGCCAAGAAGAAAACTGGTGATCTCCAAATGCAGACTGAAGCATGTTTTTCTCTTTTCTTTATTTTCCTTGCCTTTTTAAAAAAAAATATAGCTAATATCAAAACATTTTGCATAACTTCTTATAAGATGTATCATATTTTCATTTCCAAATTTTCCTTTCTGTAGGAGTCACCCATTGAGAAGCAGGAGGAGAGATTGCAGAAAGGAGAACTTGGAACTGAAAATTAAATTAAATATTAATTACTATTAAATTAAATAAAATCAAAAATCAAAAAATAAAATTCACAGATTCCACATTAAGAAAAGAATGTAGAATAGAAAAGCCCCTAAGTGTGTTTGTAAAGAGAGATTTTTTAAAAAACCAGTATGTATATGATTATGCTTAGAATTATAAAGGGCTATATAATAATGGTTTATATTAATTAGTAATATTTTTACCATTAAGACAGAGCAAATCTATGGCAGACAGCACTAAAGTCCTAAACTTCAGTCTCTATTGATGCCACCCACTTAAACAATTTCACCTATGGAACAAAAGGGATAATAAGCAAAAACTACATGGGAATCTTAAATACTGATTCACACAAAGCAAAAAATCTTGCTATTATTACCCAGAGGAATAATGCCACTATATAAAAAAATTTCCTAGATTTAAAATATCATCAAAAGTGCAGTGGAATGGGAATGTTACAAGTTAGGCAAAAGCAAATACACAAACCTTCAAGTGAAGTTTCTGAAGAATTCGGGTAAGCAATCGAGGAAATCTTCCAGTATCTACTCCATTAACCAGAGATACTGCTTTTTTCATGCTACATGTTTAAAGACAAAAAGTTAATTTAAAAAAACTGAAAGGAAAATATATTAGTTACAGTTCTCTGACCTATTTTACAATTTCCAAGTGTTCTAAGTACTCTAAAGATAGGTGGTTAGTATTAGTATGCATTAGGACAGTACTAAAGAAACATTCCAAAAATACGCCTACTTAAAGACTTTCCATGGAAAAGGCCTGTTTGGGTGAATTTCCTCTTTTCTTTGGACAACTTGTGCCTGGGTAATAGCATAAATTTATGACTAGAAACCTAATAACAACATAACACAAAGTGACTGACAGCAATACAAAACTTTTTGATAAAAAGAGAGTATAATAAATGCACAGAGAAAAGAACTAAAGAATAAAATGCTGGAAAATCGTACAAAATACAATCAGCTGTTGTTACTAAGCACTGCCATGCATTTCAAACCTGTTTCAAACTGTAGTGATTATGAGATCATGCTGGGTAAAGAAACTGATATGTGATGTCACTGTACAAGGCACTGACAATAAAAAAAGAGGGGAGGAGAGGGTGTGTCAGGAAAAATCCAGTTCAGTCTATGCCCACAAGATGCTTAGAGGACGTTCCCTATGATCAGGGGCTCTGATTTCACTCCAAACATCTACTCTAGATCTTAGGCCCAGCACAGCTACTTTCTGGTCATCTTAATGCCATGCTTCCCTATACAACTCATTTTATCCTGAACAGTAGAGCACTGAGCTGAATCCTGTAAGATGAGCTAAGCTGGCAAACAAATATAGATAGACAGATAGACAGACAGACAGATAGGCAGATAGACTGACAGACACATAGATAGATACATAGACAGAAGTCGCTAGTATTTCTATGTTACATATTACGTGTCAGGCACCGGGCTAAGTGTTTTACAAATATCATTTCATTGGATCCTCACAACAAACCTGTAAACTGTTACTACCCTCGTCTTACAGATGAGCAAGACAGAAAGGTTCAGTGACTCGTCCTGGATCACACAGCTCCTAAATGACAAGCGGGATTCTAAGTCAGGTGTCCAGACCCCAAGTCTGGCACTTTACCCACTGCCTCACCCAGCTGGTTCCAGCACAACCCCTGGCACATGGAAGCGCTTCGTCAGTGCTTTTTAATTTATTCTTCCATCCAAGTAGAGGAGGTACAACGAGCTAACGAAAACGTGTGGGCTGAGAGATGAGGGCGAGACGATGGGAGCGGGGGGAGGGCACATGAGAGTAGGGAGGCGCGGCCGAAGCCCCGGGCCCTGGCAGCAGGTGCACGGGGGTGCCACAAAGGGGCAGCAGAAGAGATCTGCCCTCTCAGGGCACAATCTTCTCACGTCCTCCGGACTTGGCAGACGGCACAGCACGACCTTCCACTCCCCACAACAGACCCGGCCTGAGGCGGCTGCCCTGCCCGCTTATGGCCCGCAGGAGCACATGCCTGTGCCGCTGCCCAGGGCCCGCTGCCCAGGGCCCGCTGCCCAGTGCCCACAGCCCCCGACCACGCCTTCGCGCCTCAGCCCGCCAGTGAGCCGGCAGAGCCCGCCTCGTAGGCCCCGACGGTCCCCGTTCGGCCCTCCTCGCTCCCCCAGCCCGGCTGGCACAGCGCCCCGGTACCCGGACTACCTGGGCGTCTCAGGCAGGATCAGCTGGGTCCCCGCCGCAGCAGCCATCCTGTCCCACGCAGCGCTCGGCCGCCACCTCCCGTCAGCTGCTCCTTGCCGGGCCAATGGAGAGCCAGGGACGGCAACCCCCGCCCTCCGCCGGGAATCGGACCGCGAGGATTGGTCGGCCTCTTCCGGGAGCTGGGCAGGGCGGGTCCGCTGCCTGGGCTTGGAACAGCCGATTGGCTACTGCTCTCTTCCCCGCCTTTCCGACTCTGGGTAAAGGGCGTGGGTCGCCTACGTTAGCTCAGGTCAAAACTCCCTCACCTGGAGGCCAGGTGCTGAAATTCATGGAACCGGCCGGATCATTTTATCCCAGGTGGAGAGAAAGTCTGGCTATGGAGTCTTGGGGACTGTGAAATGTATTCTTAATTATTGCTCGGCCTCCAGGCCTTTACCCAGGTCTGGGGCGGGCCTGAGTCGTCAAGGCAACAAGCCTTTAACAAGCCCTGTGCCAAGCGAAGGGGACGTGGAAATAGTCCAAAGATGGTCCCTGCCCTCAAAGAGATTACAGTCTAAAGGGAAGACAACACGCAAGCAAACAACATACGAAACAAAATAAGAGGGAGGGCACCGGAATTAAGAGAAGTTGTGGAAGCCTTTCTGTAGAAAGTGGGGTTTAATTGGAATTTAAAGGGAGTCTGGGAGGTCCCAGGAGAAGAGGAAGAAGGCATGGGAGCCGATAGATTGGAACAGCAAGGAGGCGAGTGTCACTGGATCAAACAGTATACGTTGAGAAATACGATTTAAGAAAACTGGAAAGATTTGAAGGAGGGTAGGTCCTGGAGGGCTCTGCATGCCAAAGAGAGCATTTTGCATTTGCTCCTGCAAACTATAGGAAGCCACTGGAGTTTTGAGTTTGGGGATTTGGGGGGGCGGGGAGGGGAAGGGGGGATGACGTGATCGGATCTGGGCTTTAAGAAAATCCCTTTAGTCGCTGAAAATAGAGAATGGGGCAAAGACTTGAGGCAGACAGACCCACCAGCGGACTATTGCAGTGCTCCAAGTGTGAGGTGATGAGGTCCTGCATCAGGTTAGTAGCAAGTCAGAGGAGAGATACATGAAAGATGTTGCAAAAGTGAAATCGACATGCCTCGGCAACAGACTAGATATGGAGAAAGAGAGATCCTAAGGAATCCAGGATGACTGCTATGTTGTAAGCCTGAGGGGCTGGGACGATGATGCTCCCCTCTACAGTTAGGGAATGTAGGAGGGAGGGAAGGGCTAGGGATAAAGAAAATTAGTTCTTTATTGGACATGTTGAATTAAGATGTCTACTGGATATTCAGTTCAAGAAGTCTGAAAGGCAGTGGGAGATGAGATTGGGGATCAACAGAGAGGTTGAGGCAGGATAAGTAGATTTCTGAATCATCAGCACAGAGAGAGTAATTAAATCCATGGAAGCTCTGAGTGAAGCAGTATAGAGGGAAAAGAGGGCTTGGGACAGAAGGTTGAGGGAAGACGTTTGTAGAAAGCATGATCTGGAGGATCCAACATAGGAGACATAGAAGGCACAGTCAGAGAGGCAGGAAAAGAACTAGGAACTAGTGTCTCAAAAAACTAGAGAGAAGAGTATCAGGGAGGAGGGATCACCAGTGTGAAAGGTTGCAGAAAGATGGAGACTGAGGATTGAGAAAAGGTCACTGGATATAGCAACTAAGAAATAGTAACTTTGGAGAGAGCAGTTTTGGTGAAATGATTATGTTGGAAGCCATTATTAGGATAAGAAAATGAAGAAATATCAGGAAGTAATTCAATAATTCTGCCCAAAATAATTCTGTCACTAAACTGAGCATCTCCAGAGACCCAGCTGTACTACTGGGTATATACCTCAAAGAGATTTTTAAAACACTCATATGCAAAAATATTTACGTTGTAGCAATGAAAAAAGTGGGTTATCAATTTGGGAATGGTTGAGCAAATTTTGGTAGATTAATGTAATTGAATATTATATCATAAAAGTTGTGAATAGTTTACATTTGGGAAAGCAGGCTTATATGAGCTAATGCAGAATAAAGTGGTAAGAACCAGAAGTACAGTTTCTATAGTTGCCACAACACTGTAATAGAGGACAGCTTTAAAAGACTTCAGAACTCAGATCAATGCATTGCCCAATTATGACTACAGAAAATTGGTAGATACTTCCCATCTCTTGGCAGCAGTATGCTGGCCTGGAAGTACAGAATGAGATCTGCATTTTTAGATAGCTCCAATGTGTTGGTTTTTATTTTATTTTTTTGTTTGACTACACTTATTACAAGGGAGGGCTTCTTCTCAGGGGAAATAAAGAACTGATAAGTAGTAACAAGATATGAAAAAGAAGAAAAGTTTCAGGTGAGACATTTTTAAAAATACAGAAAAGAGAGAAGAAAGTTCAGAAGGGGACCCAGACAATCAGGACAGTTTTGTTACTACCAGATTAAATTTAAGATGGGGATAAGGACTGGACCTGTGATTTCATTCTTATAGGGTATGCCCAGATCAAGAAATCCTCTCTAACAATGCTAGTCAGCACCTTCCCTGAAACTTACAGAGCTGTCAAAACACTGAGAAGTCAAGTACCTTACTCAGTCACACATCAGTATGTGTCAGAGATGGGACTGGAACCCAGGTCTCCCTAGCTCTGAGTTTTACACAAATCTAATATATGTGTTAAAACCAAAAATTATGTAACAGATATTAACAGTTTCATATACAATCTTTCTATACCTTACTCCCTGACACATAACTCTTCTATCCAGTGACATAGGCATCCTCGATGGTCCATGAACAATATTTTCTCAGCTCCAGGAATTTTCTCTGATCATCCCCTAAGCCTTGAACACTTTCCCTCCTCTGACTACTGACCTCCTTGGTTTTCTTTTGAGTCCCAACCAAAATCCCATCTTCTACAGGAAGCCTTTCAATTCTGGTGCCTTCCTTCTGTTAATTATTTCCTATTTATCCTGAATATAACTTGTGTTGTATATATTTGCTTGTATGATGTCTCCCTCATTATAGTGTAAGCTCTTTGAGGTCAGGGACTGTCTGTTGCTTCTTTTTGTATCCCCAGCACTTAGCTCTGTGGCTTGCACATAGTAGGTAATTAGTAAATGATGATTGATTTCCATTCTTTGTATCCTGAAATGTCCATGTTTGTTGATAATAAAAATGGTTGATTCGTAATAAAAAAGAAAATAATTTAAACATGCCTAGGTCACAATTTTAAATTTGGAAGAGACTTCAGTGGCCATCTAGTCAAACTCATGTCCCAAAAGAATCTCCTCTGTAACATACCTAAAAAGTGGCCATCTAGTCTCTACCTGGAGACCTCCAATGAGAGAGAAACCACTACCCTCTCTGGCAACTCATTCAACTTTTGGACAGCCTTAACTGTTGGCAAGTTTTTATTGATATCAAGCCTCTTTCACTTGGCAATTTCTATCCAATGCTCCTGGGTTCTAACATCTGGAGTCGATATATCTAACCCCTCTTTTTCATAACAACCTTTTCAGTACTTGAAGGAAGCTAGCAAGTCTCCCCTAAGTCTTTTCCTTTCCCGACTATGTATCTGCGGTTTCTTTAGATAAACTTGATCTGAGATCCCGGTTACCCTCCAACTTAACAACGTCCTTCTTAAACTGTGATACCCAGAACTAAACACAACATGCTGGATGTGATCTAATCAAGGCAGAGGAGTGAGAGAGCTGGAAGCTATGCCTCTCAATGCAACCCAAACTGAAAGTCTACAGAGTCGTTGTGCTGACCTCATTGTTGTATGCCTAATGAAACATGGGCAGTCTACCAGTGCCATGCCAGGAAACTGAATCTCTTCCATTTGAACTATCTTAGGAAGATTCTGAGGATCACCTGGAAGGACAAGGTACCAGACACTGCAGTCTTTGCTCAGGTTGAACTGCCAAGCATTCAAACTATGCTTCAGAGAGTACAACTCCAATGGGCTGATCACATTGTTCGAATGCAAAATGTACACATGCCAAAAAGACTTTTATGGAGAACTCGCATGGGACAGGCGATCACATGGTGGTGAGAAGAAGCGATACAAGGATACTCTCAAGGTCTCTTTCAAGAACTTTGAATTTGATTATATGACATGGGAGACACTGGCACAGGACCACTCAGCATGGCATGCCCACATCAGAAAGGGTGCTGTGCTCTATAAACAAAGCAGAATTGAGACATCCCAAAGTAAACATAGGATATGCAAATTTGGAGTATCCATCCCAAATGTTCACATGGACTATCTGTCCCCAACCTGTGGTAGAGCATTCCAAGCTCATATTGGACTAATCAGACACAATTGGACATAACAAAACTTGAGTTTATCATGGTGATGTCATTTTGGTCCTCAGAGAATAAAGGACAAAAACCAACCAATGTGGGTATACTGACTTTATTCCCAACTCAGTGTGGATGAGGTTAGAAAGCTCTGACAAGATGGATTCTAGGTACAAGTTCCACAAAAACTTAGGTAGGGAGATAGGGGTTAAAGAGAACCAGCTTCTATGAACTTCAGCTCCATCTCCTCACCCTAGACCCCCTAGAAAAATTAGTCTAGATACTCTCACAATTAACACTGCCACCATAATTTATTTTCTGCTTTCCTAACCAGGTGGTTAAATCCAGTTATCCAGTTTTACAACTATGGAACTAGGTGGTGTTGTACAGAGGAGAGCGCAGGGTCTGGGGTCAGGAAGACTCAGACACTACAAGTTATTCAACACTTTGCCTTAGTTTCCTCAACTGTAAAGTGAGGTAAGGAATTAAATGGTAAACCATTCTAGTACTTTGCCAAGAAAACCCAAAATGGGGTCGCAAAGAGTCAGACATGACTGAAAAATGAGTAACAACAAATTTCATGACTACAGAACAAAGAATGGAAGAAGTCAAAGAAGTAAAGACAAAGTATAGTTATGGATAACCATCTTTTCACCTAATCTGATTTCCAGTACAGCTACAGAACAGCAGCTAGTGACTAGAAAGCCAGATACTAAAAAACTGAAAATTCACACAAGAGTTATCTTCCTCATCAAAACCAACGCTAAATTCATGAAAATATCTTCAATTATTGAAGCATTCACCTCAATCTTTCTCTTTACTATGAATACAGAAACTTAGTTTCCCATTTTTCCTCTTTCACTGCTTAAGTGGAAAGGGTAGCATTCTGTACTTTTTAAATTGTCAAAAAAGGGGGCAGATTCAAGATGGTGGAGTAGAAAGACACACATACTCTAGCTCTTCCCCCACAGCCCATAAAATACAAGTAAAAAATGACTCTCAACAAATTCTAGAGCAGCAGAAGCCACAGAATGCCAGAGTGAAAGAGATTTCCAGCCAAAGGTAATCTGGAAGAACAACAGGAAGGTCTATTACAGGAAAGATCTATACCACAAGACACTGAGCAGAGTGGAGCCCAGCCCTGGCCATGCAGCACCAGGAGGAACAGGACCAGAACAGGCCCCTGGGGCGGAATCCCCAGCAGGGAGAGTCTCAGATCCCTCAACCCACAAGTGCCAAAGAAAGCTTCAAAGTTCAATGACAGGGTTTTCCCAACTGGGTGAGAGGGAAGCAGGGTCCCTTCAGTATTGACCCCAGGCGGCAGCAGCAGTGGTGGTGGCAGCTGCAGCATCTACTCCACCTAAAGCCCCTGGGAGAATTGAGCAGCTGATCAGAACCTCAGCCCTAAGCATGGTCCTGGGGAGAGGAGGAGCACTAGGACCCTCCTCTTGGCAAAAGATTCAGAAGTCAAGTAACTGACTGGGAAAATGCCCCAAAAAGGGGAAAAAAAAATAAGACCAGAGAAGGTTACATTCTTGGTGAACAGGTATTTCCTTCCATCTTTTCAGATGAGGAAGAACAACGCATACTGTCAGAGGAAGTCAAGGTTTCTGCATCCAGTACCTTCAAAATGAATATGAAATGGGCTCAGGCCATAGAAGAGCTTGAAAAGTGAGTCAACGGCTTGCTAAAGAACCAAAAAAAGGCTGAAGAAAATAACACCTATAAAAATAGGCTAATTCTATTGGAAAAAGAGGTCCAAAAAGTCAGTGAGAGAAGGCAGCTTTAAAGAGCAGAATGAGCCAAATGGAAAAGGAGGTTCAAAAGTTCACTGAACAAAATAGTTCTTTAAAGATAGTATAAATAAATCATAATGGTTCACAGGATCATAAATGTAGAGTTCAATCAGCACTTTTTAAAATTGCAACCTCACATGCTGCCTCCTCAAACATTTTTCTGAGAATTTGAGGAACCATCACCTCCTTTAACATATCAGGAAATTCAATGGTTCCATTAAACTTAGCAAAGTTTATCACTAAGGCTAATGTGGCTTGGACCTTCCTAGGTTGGAAATCAGCATGAACTCCTGTACCAGAATTGTAACTAGTAGTTTTTGTGACTACAGAAAGAGGAAATAGCAACCTTCCTTGGATCATGGGCCCAGGGAAAGGAAACCTGTCCCAGGGCACCACAAGGTTCTAATGCTACAGCAAGACTAGGCCCTACTGGAAGGAAGTATGTGCTGGATTACTCAGAAGTTTTTCTAGATTATTAAAACATTCTGTTCGGTGGTACTCCTTGGCATCCTCTAAATTTCCTCCCTTGAAACAAAGCTGCAATGAAGCTCCTGAGGCTCCTAGTTAGAACTCTGAAATAGGCACACATGAGCATATACTTACACCAGTACAGTACCATACACAGGTCTAAACCACTTCATGTGTTCCTAGATTTTCCATTTTGACATTTAATAAAATGAAACTCATAGATGCTTTTATACATATTCATGAGATACACTGACAGTCTTGAAAGATAGCCAAGTAGCAGAGGGGAAAAAATCGATTAGACAGAGATTATACTGACTAATCTGACTGTCTAATTTCCTGAGCTAATGTAATTAGATAATGCCACTGTAGTTCTTGTTAATCTGAATATAGTACAAATAACCTAATTGTTTTATTCACACTTTTTTCTCACTTCATCTAACAAGAATCGCAGACCTGCAAAAAAAATTATCTCAATTTATATAAATCTTTTTTCTTAGTATTTGTTTCATACCTGAAACTTTTTAAAGCATTGCCTCAAGTTTGGCTCAAGAAAAAAAATCTGCAATAAAAGAAATTGCATTTCCTTCTCCCTGAAATGTTTTTTCAGTACTTTACCTGTGTTTTCTACTTTTGAAAAAAAGGTATAAAATCCATGCATGTAGTACTTGTGCATGTTCTGTTTGCTTAAATTTTACTGTTCATGAAGTAAAATAAAACTGTACCATAATCTTCACCTAAAACACAAAGACCATTTTCAAGGGTTTTTAAAACCTTACTTATTTGAAATCTATTTTTTTCCAAAAATGAAAAGAATACAACTCATGGTACAGCGTAAAAGCATTTGACTGGGGGCCAGGAGGCCTTCATTCCAGTATTCTGCATCCTACCATTAATTAGTTTTATGACATCTTCCTGTACCTCAGTTTCACTATCTGTAAAATGAGTGAATTGAAGTAGATCATTTTGAAAAATACTTCTAGTTCTAAAACTGTGATTCTAAATGATGTACTCCCTGAAGTTACTTTTAATAATGACTTTTTTCACCTATTACAAATCTGTACATCACCAATGAACACTTCAAAGGCTCTGGCTTTGCCACCTTTGCTTTTTTCCCCTACTTTTACATACAGCAATCTGTGACAAATCACGTTGAACCCTGAAGAAAAATTAATGTAAAAGCCAAACAAGCCACTTCATTAGCTACTCATTCTGCAGCAACTATAAAGTTAGTGTTACTTTACTAAGGAATACTGTTAAAAGTTTTAATATGTCAGGAAGCTGCCTGGTTCAGGACTCTTCACGCAGGGGGAAAAAAACTACAAACAGCACACACACTGTAAGTATTATTTATTTATTTGTCTAAATACCACAACTTTAAGAGTTTCTATCCAATCACTCTACTCCTATTTCTTGAAACCTTTACTGTAACTCAGAACACACAGAAGATGGTGATAAAACACAAAAGAAACTCAGAATAATTTCCATAATACCTGCAACAGGAGGTAAAAAATGTTTCAGTCAAGTACTTAAGCATTACTTATTAACA
>CM053772.1:125506406-125544514 GCA_028658325.1 Potorous gilbertii | reverse complement strand
TGTGCTAATAACATCACCACTCTCAGTTACAATATCATCATAAACCCATTTTCTATTACAGCGACACTCTGGTCCACATTTGTTTGAGTTACACTTGGGACATGGATAGAAACAACCTAGGCAGTTCTTCTCCAGGCAGTCGCATAGGTCTGCATTATTACAAAGCAGCCGGCCATTCTTGTCATATTTCTTCGTCACTCTGCAAGAAAAAAATCATGACTATAGTTAATTCTGTTTTCAATATTTAAAGTGAGTTATCTCTAGGTGAACTTCGTTTTTTAAAAATTCCCTTCACACTGTGGTAAAAACATTATGGTTAAATAGTACAGTATTTCTGTATACAATCTGACAGAGATAAGAAAGAAAATTCAAATCAACTTAAACTGTCCACAGGGAAACAAGTCAACTACTTAGTCACATACAGTAACACCTCATTAATCCAGCACTGTTCAAGAATTAGGTGTTCCATTTAAAAGAATTATTCAAAGAAGACAGCTTAAGCTTACACCTTCAAATTCCAATTTAAAGTTTGGATGGAAATCTTTCAAAAATGCATTACACATATACCTAATTTCCTAAAATCATGGATAATAAACTTAATTAAGCCCTTTCTCGATGATTCAGGAATATAAATGAAGATACAAAGATGGAATATGATAGTTTCTCTATTACTTCTGGGGCTGGGCATCATTCCCGTCAAGATCATTTGACTCTTGTAGAGCTCACCTTTTTAAATTCTTTTAAATATATTGTAGTCTGAGAAATCAGAAAGCCAAGAAAGACAGCATTTTCCTACAGAGCATCTGAGTATGAGACCTTTAGTGGATTTGTAACCACGAATAATATTTCCATTAACAGAGAAAGTTTCATAAAAATAATTCCTCATTTGACAAAACCTCCCTAATATTGTGAAGATGTGCCTTTTATCAGCCTAACAAAAGTACCTCTAAAAAACCTGTAGTTGTTCACTCCATAATAGTCAAAAATAGAAACAGATTTGAGCTAGTTGTTCCTTTGTCTCAAGTCTTATCCTCTAAGCGACAAGGCTTCTACTTCCCCTCAACTTACAGGGCTTAATGCTTCTCTCCTTTCTTCATTTCTTTCCCCTTAAAATAGAGAAGGACCTGACAGCAATTATTTAGCTTTCTGACTCTTATTTTGGTATGAGTTTGTCAATAGTAACCAGTATGGTTAACTTATCACATTTAATTGTGAAACATAACATTCTGTCCCCTGGTTAAGGAATTTCAGCTATCAATAAGTAGATGAGGTTATTTGATGCAAATGTGCAAGAAACAGGGAAAGGAAAGAGATCCCCAAAATCATACTGGAAAAGGGAGGCAGAAGAGAAATCTTCAAAATTCAAACTCTACTTCCTGTCTAAGAGCTGGAAGAGATCTTAAAGATGTCCAACACCTTCCTTTTACAGATGAGAATACTATGCTCAGAGAAATTAAATGGCTCAGAGAAAAAAAAATGCCTGTCAAACAGGCAGTAAACAGCAAAGCCAGAAGATGTAAACGCTTCCTACTTCATCTTATCCAAAAGGACAACAAGTAGTTCTCTACCATCCCAGAGGAAGGCTATTCTTGAGCAGCCAGGGGCCAAGACGCTTTTCTTTCTTCCCATCAGTGTCTTCCATGCTCTAGACCCTTCCTGGACCTACAGAATGTATACCAGGAACTGTTCTCCCTCCTGATATTAGGCCTTCTCTGTATAGTCTCTGCTAATGAGGTTTCTAACCAGAAGTATGTAACTGTAAAACAGTTCCTTTAATAGAGGCATTATTGTATTACAAAGGCTCAGACCTTTTTTTTTCATTTACTTCCTGCTTCTTGGCTGTTTTCCAGATGGTTGAGGATTCCGTAAGCCTGACCCTCCAGATAAATGCGGTACTACTGTAATTTTTAAAAGCTTCTTTTATAAATCAAAAACCAAAAAACCCCAAATTATAAACCTTTGGTAAAGGAAACGCATTCCACAATCTCATACTGTTCTACGGTAAATTATCATCTTACTTGTTCACAGAGAAATACTCATTCATCCTTGACATGTGGGCCTTCTTTTTCTTCTCTCTGGTTTCAGGGTTGAAGTCTGCAACCTGAGGTCCTGGGTTTTGAAATGCTAAGGATTTTAACTGTCGCTCGATTTGCTGCTATAAAACAAGTAAGACTTGTTAGTAACTACAGCTTTATAGTTTCACATTGTTTTATTTTTGCTCAAATTGCGTTACTCCTATTTCTTATCATAATAGCACGAAATATATAGATGTTTTATACACCAAATTCTCAAGTGTCTGAATTTTTCAAGAAGTTAATCCTTGTTACTGTTAGAAACACAAACTCTGAAGACCTTTGGACTTTCTCTCCATATATATAGTTTTTATTTTAAAAGGTATTAATGTAGCCAAGTACCCTCATGAAAGAAGAAAAAATCCTTATGCCACAGACAAGAATTACTAACCTCTCCTAAAACAATTCCAAAGGTCTCATGATGGAAAATACCATCCACACCCATAGAAAAGAACCATGGAGTCTGAACGCAGAGTGAAGCAGACCATTTTGTTCTGTTTTTTCTTTCTCATGGTTCTTCCCATTCACTCTAATTCTTCTACACAACATGACTAATATGAAAATCTGTTTAATAAGAATGTATATGTAGAGCCTATGTCAGATTTCATGCTGTCTTGGGGAGTGGGGAGGAGAAAATTTAAAACTTATGGAAGTGCATGTTGAAAACTACAAGTAAACTTTAAAAAATTAAAATATATTTTTAAAAGACTTGCTAACCTCCACAGCACTGGTTACATTTATCCCTTTCTTTCCACTTACACAGCCTACTTCAAAGCCTGGGTTATTATAATAGCCTTCTAATCCATCTCCCTACATCCAGTCTCTCTCCTGCTCTAATCCATCCTCCACACAGATACAGCAAATATTCCTGAAGCCTGCGTGTGACCTTGTCACTTCCCTGCTCGAAAAACCTCAGTGGTTCCTATTGTCTCTTTCGCTCTACATTTAAAGCTCTTCACATTCTCATCCTAGCCCAACGCAGACTATACATTATTTCTCATCAGCCAAACTAACCAACTTCTAATAGGATCTTAAATTTAAATTTAATGCCCAACCCCTCATTTTACAGTTGGGGCACAGAGAGGTGAAGTGACCCACAGATACTAAGTTCTTGAAACAAGATTTGAAACCAGGTCTTTCTGGTATGAAGTCTAGCACTACACCATGCTGCCTATACCTGACCTTTCATCTTCCATCACCACGGTTTTTGCACAGGCTGTTCCGAGCCTCCTTCCTTTCTGCCTCTTAGAATCAATCCCCTGGCTTCCTTCAGAGTTCAGCTCAAATGCCACCTACTTACTCCAGGAGAAGTCTTTCTTGACCCTCTCAATGGCATATATTTTGCATTTAATTTTTTATCTTACTGTAATCTCCTGGAGGACAAGGACTGGTTTGTCCCCAAGAACTTTGGTTTATGTGAGTTATATCTACCAATATTTACTGTATTAATAATTAAAATGCCATTATATTATTCTGAAAATAGTTTTGACCTCACAGAAGGTTTTGAGACCTGGCCCACAGTAGGCACCTCATGCTTGCTGAAAAGAATGAAATATGAATCCAAGGCTCAAAATCAGTGCCAGCATCTGGTGCCTATAACAGGTAGTACAGCAGTGGAAGTTTCCCAATATAATCAGGAGTTTTGACTGACATCCCTATGGGAGAGGGAGAAGATCCAAAACCTGTGAATTCTTCGAATTGCAATCATAGACAGATGGTCTCCTCCCAACATGGGAGGGAGGAAGACCATCATGAGTTAGAGCTGGGGCAGACTTCCCCTCCTTGGCTGCCATCTGCTCTCTTCTCTTACAGTAGGAAAATCTCCAGGTATGGCAGAAAGTCCAGCCCTGCCTTTGAGACTGCAATAGCATCATTTTCTCACAAGGCAGAAGGAAAAGTTTCTTCTGTTTCTACAATTTTCTACAATTCCTAGAATTCACAGGTAAGTTTTAGAATTCTCACTGACCTACAGCTGAAAGCAGTCCAAAAACAGAGCTGAACCATCTAAGCATTCACCAAACATTGTACAAACTGTCAGCTGGTGGTAAAGACCTTCAGTGGGCAGACAGTCACAAAAAACTCAAAATCTATTACCTCACTCCTACTCCTAGAATGGTTCTAGAACTGGTTCCAACCAGCACTAGACTTATCTAAAAAAAAAAAATTGAGAGATATGGAGAATACAACTGAACTGATGGACAAACTTAAAGTGAAGGATCTATTCTACATAAGACTCAGAGGACAGGAAAATTCTCATTTAAACTGGTCATTTGACCAAACTAAAATCATTCCTCAGGTAAAGATTATTGGATTTTTAGTTTTTAAGTTACAAATTAACAAAGAGGAAGAAATTCAAGTATTTTTATGTCTAGTTTGAACACCAAAGTAGAAAGAATGCTATTTTGAGGAATATTGAGAATATCAAACTAAGCACAATAAAATTTAGTTTGACCTTTATCTTCAATAGAAGAGAAACTATCAAGGGATATTCAATTTATCATATGGGAATAAAATCATACAAGCCATTAAAATATGGCTTAATTGTTAAGATAGTAAATCAGTCTAAAAACATTAAATGAGGATTATTTTTGCTCTGGCTTAAAAAAAAACAACTTGTGACTACTGTAATGCTTAAATCTGATCAACTTGTAGATATGACCACTGCAGTCATAAACAATACTTTTTAAAATCACATCAGTATAGTACCCTAAGTAAAAATAGATGAGATCATCAATTTCAAAAGCACGAATATACCAATGTTTTAGAAAGCATGATTTTGCTGCACTGGACTAGAAATTACAAGTTTTATTTCATTTCTCATATTGCAAAAAATCAAAGAATCAAAACTGAAAGACATCTTAGAATTTATCTAGTCCATCTCACTGAAAATATTACACCTAAGGTATTTTATTTCGGATGCCTCCATGTGTATTTAAGCAACACACCTCCTGAGGGAGAAGCTACTTTCTCCTTAAAAGGAATTGAAACTCTCCCAAAGACTTAATTAGTAAGTACAGAGGACTGAAGTTTGAACCACTGATGTAGTTTCCTGATTGTCTGAATACAAAAGCCAACACAAAAAGTCAGTGGCTCCTCTTTTAGGCTCAACGCAGGTTTCTAACCTGAAGGCCACCACAGCAAATGCCAAGGCATGGAAGCCCTGCCCAACTGCATCAATGCTGGATCCCTGACGAACATCCCCTCCATACTACTGCCAAGAAACTTCCTTTTCATTAAGCAAATTTTTAAGGAAGAAAAGAATGGCCTGTAGGTGTCTCTTCGCATCTCAGTCCCAAACCTGGACCATCAGATAAGCTGAATCAGATCTGGACTAGAGCATTTGGTTTCTCTCTAACCCAAAACAAGACTGAATAGGTGAACTAATGATGTTCCTAATTATGTACTACTTGGTGTCACTTTTCACGACATTCCTAAGTTACTAACAAATTACATTCCAAAAAATTATTTTCAAGGAGCTCAAACCCCATTTTCTCACAGGAATAATGTTGCCAAGGAGGGTCAGGTTCCCAAACCAGGCCACAAAAAGCTCATTAAACCCATAATGTACCAAAGTTTTGCACCCATAATGCTTTGTAATACGTAACATTTTTTGAGGAAACCCTGGGAATTTCAATTTGGGACATGAGGAGTCAGTCTCCCTTCCCACGAGGCAGCCCTGGTAAAGCTCTGTTTTTACCACCACCACCTCCTGGGAAGTGGAAATAGAGACTAGCCAAACTCCTACACACTGGGAGACTCCTATTATCGAAGGCAGGGACTCCTAGGGTTGGAGAAGGAAGGAACTAGATCAGAGGCAGTAGCAGGATCTGCTGCATCATGTGGACAGAAAGAGATGCAAGGAAGGCGATCTCAAGCAGCCTGTAGCTGTCAGGAAAAAAAGTGCCTGGCACAAAGCAAGTGCTTAGATCTTAAGGAGAGATGTTAAATTCAAGAGAAATCTATAGCTTAAGGTTACATGAGATAAGGAATTCTTGGATGACACTAATAAAATTCATAATTCGTACCAGTTGCTTCTGTCCAATTTGAGAATCTCTCTCAGAAAAACTTGGGTTTGCATGTTCTTGAGTGGAACTGCTTTTTTCTTTATCGACTTCAGATGGTTCACTCATTTTTGAATGCTAAAAGAAATTCACAAAAGTGACACATTAAAATATGATAAACTTGGTAACATTATATGAGAGATAATTTATCTATTATCAGCTTGAGCTAGCATACCATTTTTTTCCTTCGTTTTTAATCACTGAGTCTCAGACAAGGCAGTTGGGACTCACTCCCTCTACTTCCACCTTCACTACTCTCACCCTCCCCTCTCAAAGATTTCTAGTGACTCTCTACTAGAAAATCCGTGTCTTCATTCTCCTTCTCTCACTCATCTCCTTTCCTCCTCATCTGCTAAATATCAGTACTCCCCCTTAGCCCTCTTACATTTGCCTGTTGAACTCACTCTAGTGGCTTTAACTTTAAGGGACTGACTTTATATTGTACATTTGTAGCCCTGATCTCTCACCTAGGCTCCAGTCTAAAATCTCCAATTCTCCGTCAGACATTTCCATTTTTGCATTTAGCTATCCTCCTAAAGCAATTCTGCCTCCCTCTCCCTAACTCAAGCATAGGTTCTGATCTGTAGCATTATAAAAGTGCTGCCGAGGCAGAGAAATTACCAAAATACTTCTCAAGCAATCCCCTGGCTACATTCCTCAACAATGTGCAGTATTAAGATGTAAATACCAAGGAACTGTGAGGAAGGAGGGATCTTTGAACATGCCCGAAAGGTGCTAACAATCCAACCAAACAAGAAAAGTCACTAGGATAAATTCTAAGCTGAAAGTTAGCTTCTACTACTATCTAATATTGAATGAACTACATTGCTTGGATCAACTAGGTTACATCAATTAAATCTGCATAGCAACCCCCAAGAAATGCTTTGAAAATGAATTCTTAAAACTAGAATTTTCAATTAATGGTCCCTAAATGGCCAAAAGGTTTTCACAAAAAGTTTTGAATATATCGTTCATCTTCCTCTCATCCTCTAATACCATCACTAATTCCCACCTGTGCTAACTAAAAAAAAGGCGTGGCATTTTTGAAATTTGTGGCAAATCCCATCAAAGAAGTTTTTGCAAAGGGATGTAGGTGATCACTACATCATTTAAGTGATGCTCTAGAGCAGATGGCTCCCTCAGAGACCAAGTTCACAGATGTATACACCCACAAAATTGCTCGACAACCCCCTGCAAATATCTGTTGCCATTATGAAAATGCTCATTTCTTCCCGTACAAGGAATGTTAAAATTGCTGGAATAAAACACAACACAAAAAAAGAACATCAAATCAATAATTTCAATGCAATATAATGCTGATAATAACTTTAGCCAAACCCTCTAAGTGGACTTCCCTATCCAAGTTTTAAATGTCCTAGAGACTTTTAAGGTTTAAAAAAAATATTGAGTAACAAAGATTTCTGTGCTCCAGAAGCCACATAGTAGTGAAAAGAAAAGAATTCCGTTAGATGCTTACCTAAGGACCAAAAGAAAATCATCCCCCTGTCAACAGGTATCTACTAAATATGCTTGGGAAATCAATTTACCTTAAATACATAAATAATAACCAACAATTTACCTTAAATACATAAATAATAACCAAAATTTTCCTAAGTCCCTGCAGGGATGGTAGAGTTCCTTCACACTCATTTTCTTTCACTCTATATTTATACCGGAGACTCCTAAAGTGCCCCTTAATTTTCTCACATTTGCAACGACAATTCACATATATTTTTTAAAAAATCAACATATTGTGATTTACTACCACCCCAACATTATCATTTTTAAGAGGAATAAAGATTAAAATGAATCCATCGTAAAAGAAAATAAAAATTTAGAAGCTAGCACTAGCCACAATATTAGTTTCTATATTTTTAGGACTTCCTGCTTTTCCCCTACATTTTTTCTTCTCCAGAGACTAGAGTAGCAAAGGAAAAGTCATACATACCTTTAAGTCTGATTCAAAAGAACCTGTATGTAGATGAGAAAAAGGCTGCAACACCTCCTATGGAAAGAGAAAGAGAGAGATTGTATTTGTTTCCTTTGTTTTGCCAGGAAGCCACAGATTTCTCCAGGGAAAAACTCTAAGGCCTCTAAGGTGCTCCTACAATTTAATGCTTCCATAATAATGGCTTAGGAGAGGGGGGGAAATATATAAACTTTTAATTTGCCTTGTTTTTCACTAGGAAATCAGGTTTTCAAAATCACAGCAAACCAAGTTAGCTCAACCACTTCTCCCACAAGATCAAGTACTATTTGCATAAACAAAATCTGTCCCATTTTGCCAACTAAAATCACGAATGCACCTCCAAGCAAAAGTCTGCCAAATGTTTCCACAGCCAATCTAAACCTACAAAAAATATCTTTCAGCCATTTTCCCCCAAAGTTCAGCAAGATCAACTCCTTAGAAAATATACTAACCTCCCAGTCCCTAAAACACCAGAGTAACAATGAAGAAATCCTAACCATCTCTTTCCTATTTAACGGTCATAATCATGATAAAATTAGAATGACAAATTTGGATAATTCAATTTCACATATGTTTAAGATTCTCGTAGGGGCAAGTTTGATCCTAGTGAAACAGACAAAATAAACAAGCATCACCCTCAAGGAGCTTCCACTCCACTTATCTTTGCTTGTTTGTCTTTGATAATTACTTCTGTTGTGTATTTACATGTAAATACACACCTCACTCGCCGCCTTCGAGTTCCACTAACTCCTCGAGGGAAGGCGGCTCGGTTTTTGAATTCACCTCGGCCCTATCCCCCACCAAGAACTAGGCAACCCCAGGAAAGTGCCTTAACACTTGTTAATCCACTGTGTAGAACCATTAGCTAGATAGAGCTACCTGGAGGAAATCCCACCGCGAAACTGACTATACAAATGTAACAAAGGGCTACCAGCTTCTTTAGACTTGCCAGTACCCACATATATGAGTATATACACATATATATGTATACATATATATACATATCTATGTATTGAAAAGCTATAAAACCTATTTTCTTCCCCCTCAGACACTTCATGAAGGGCGGGTAGGGAGCCTCCCTTCCCCTCACACCCCTTCCCCCCACATCCCTTCACCCAATAGGGGGAATTCATTCCTCCAAATAAAACCAGGGCCTCGCCTCCTCTGTCCCTTCCAGGGCTGGCTGGGGCCCCAGCCTCTTCTTCCCCTTCCAGGACCCACAGCCTCCATCTTGCCTTCTCCCCTCCCCCACCCCAACCCCTCCAACTCCCCTCAATCCCCACTTCCCTCGACGGGAGTTCCATAAAGAGAAACCCTCGGGGGACAGGAAAGAAAACATAACTGAACCTTACCGAAAACGTAAAAAACAAAAAGGGGAAGGAAAAGTCAAGGGAAAGGAGGAGGTGGGGGAGGGGAGGAGCAGTTTACACCACAGCACTAACCAGACTCCTCCAGGACTGAGGAGCCTCACCAACTACAGCCTCGGGGCCAGGACGGTGGGAAGGGCTTCCACTCGGAGGGCGGGGCTTCTGAGGCACGAAGACGCATGCTCCCTCTGCCCTCTCCTATTGGCTCCCTCCAGGACAGACACGTGCACTGGGGTTCCACAGCCTTGTGGAAAAGGCAGGTGGCGACTTGGAACGGTCGACGGTTACTTTGTTTCCTTTTTTTTTTTTTTTTTTGCTTGTTTGTTTCGATTAACTCAAGAAAACAAATCCCTCTCACAAAAGAAAACTCAACAGTTAAAAGCCTTTTGTCTTCTGAAATTCTTGTGTCTAGGCAGCCTGGTCAAGAGAGCTAGAGTCCTGGAGCCCAGAGTCCAAATTTGAACTGTTATTGGCTCCATGAAGACATGTTATGGTCTTCTCTGGGCAAACTTTAACGTCCCAAGCGGTGTTTGCACCAAAAGGAGAAAAATAACTTGCAAGCAGCGTCTGTCTCTTGTTCCCTGTTTCTTAAAGAATTAAAGGGAACGCTGGCAATTCCCTCCCAAGTTTGTAAAACTTGACCTCCCTCCACAATCCTGCTTGCCAAGAACTTAAATTAGACTGTGATACAGTAGCCAGTCCAGGAGTGTGAGGGAAGGTACATGTGTTCTCAAAGCACGTAGATAGCCTGGAGTTGCTACAGTTAGTATCAAAACCATTCAGGGTGAAATCAATCTACATTGTTTGCACTTTGAGAACCAGGCCTTACCATGAGGTCATTTTGTTTTGTTTTTTAAACCAAGTACTGTCTTCCTATCTCCCAAATACTCGCTGAAGAGGAAGATGTTTGTGCTTCAAGTGGCATGTTGTTTTTGTTTACTTAACATGGTTTCAGCAAGAGTGTTTCCAAAGTGTCCCATTACTTATGTAAGCTTTGTTCCAAAATAAAGCATATTTTTTTATTATTTGCCATTCATAAGATCCATAATATTCATAAAATCATTAATATAATATTAATAATATTACAAAATCCTCTGTACCTGCTAGTGGAAATGCAACAGTTTTGTTCTAAAGAAAAAAAAAACCATAAACAGCCTGAGCCTTTATTCCCCTGAACCAACCAAGACTTGAGGATGGTCCAAATACCTTTTAAGGAAAAACAAGCCTGACTTTGTATAGAGAGCAGGGATTAGGACATTGCTCCCACCAGAGAGATGTTGGTATAGCAGGTCAATTTGACCTCCATTCTCTTATCTATATAGCCTTTTAGTTGGAAAGTCCTAGATCAACTTTTCACTAGATTTCCTTTAATTGTGTCTGAACCTGAAGGGCTATTGCCCTTCTTTGTTTTCTTGGACCATGCAAATGTTTCTGAAGTAGATGAAGCTGCATTTCTGAGAGAGTGAACCTCTTGTCAGGATTGTCCTATCAGCTCATGTGCTCTCACATATTGTTTTAATCTGTATCTGACAAATGTTGCCACTTTGTTCTATGATCATTTAAGGATAGCCTTGAGTCAATTTAGGCTACTTGTCCTTTGGCTTCTTAGTTAAATCTGTTCATGTCTTCCTTTAAAGAAGAAATCATTCTTTTCCATAGTGGTCTCCTTAGGCCCATGCCTGACTTATCTGTGATGGGAATTCTACTTCGTGCTGAATGATATCTGAAAGCACTATGTCATCTGATATTTCGGAGCAATATGACATCTCAACATCTCTTAAACATCATGGATACATGATTCTAAACATCATGGATACACGATTCAGAGGTTCTGTACCTTACATCCCATAACGACTTAAATATAACACCTTTAGAATTTCTTGGCAAAAATTTTTTTAATTTTATGTTTAATTTATGGAATAAAACAACCTTGTCCATAACAGTATAATAAAAAAGATGATTGCGCATGAAACTGCTAACCTACTATGCACAACTCACTATTCCCTTCAAATATATAACAAAATTATCATGTAAATTTCTTTTTGTTCTTCCGTCCCCCTCTACCCTAGAGATGGCTACCCTTTATCACAAATTGGTACATACACACACATGTGTAAAATCATTCTATACATATTTCCATTTATTAATTCTTTCTCTGGATGCAGATAGCATCTTTCTTCATATGTCTTCTATAGTTAATTTGGGTATTTATAATAGACAAAATAACTTATTTTCTCCAACTCATTCTTAAAACAATACTATTACTATATACAATGGCTGGTTCTGATCATTTTCCTCTCCATTATTCCACACAAGTCTTTCTGTGTCTTCTGGAGATCATTGACCTCATCATTTTTTATAGTGCAGTAGTATTCCATCACAATCACATACCACAACTTGTCCAGCTATTCCCCAATTGATGGGCATCCCTACAATTTCCAGTTCTTTACCCCCACAAAGAGAGCTGCTACAGCCATTTTAAAACATATAAGTAGGTCCTTTTTCTTTCTTCCTTAATTGTCTTTGAAAATAAACCAAGTACTGATATTGTTGGGTCAATAGGTAGTTTAATTTTCTTGCAAAATCTCTCTTTATGTCAGGTCACATATCCATTTTGACTTTACCTTCAAAAATTATGTGATATTGGTCTATATCCAGTTTCTGCCATACTGCTTTCTAGTTTTCTCAACAATTTTTACCAAATATGAAATCTTATTCCAAAATCTTAAGTCTTTATACTAGTCATATACCAGATTCTTATATTTATTTGCTGCTTATAACTTATTAACTTCTTTATAATACAGTTTAAGATCTGGTACTGCTAAACCTCCTTTCTTTATACTTTTTTCATTATTTCCTTTGATAGTCAACTTTTTGATCTTTCAAGTGAATTTTATTATTTTTTAAAATTCAATAAAATAATTTTTGGTCCTGGCAAGCAATTGACCTCAGCCTATCATAGCTCTGTTGTACTCCCTGCAGCACCAATGACACATTCACAGAACCTATAGGGGCTATGAATATGCCAGCACGGTTCTAAATTGCAAAATATAACAGACTCTCCACATGGAAGACAGAACCAAAACATTTATTCAAACACCAGAAAGTCAAATCTCAACACCAGAAAAGCAAATCCTTCATGGCAACAAAGAAATCTGTACACAATAACAATGCAGAGGACAACACCATCCCCAAGCCTTCCCTCTGTTAGGCTTCCCACAAACAGGTTCCCTTAAACAAATCACAAACAAGCTCTCTTATGCAAGCTAGTTGCCATCTGCTCTTTCCCTGCTCTGACTGTTCTGACCAACTTCCTCTCAGTTCTGCTCCAGTTTCACCCCTTCCTGTTCCACCCATTTAGCAAGCTCCTTCCACCACAGGCTTCGTGTGACTCAAACTCAAGCATGTGACTTAGACTTCCATGTAACTTAAGCAGGTCACATGGGCCTATTAATGGATGGGAAAGATATCATTCCATTAAAAATACATTAATTTCATTAAAATACATTAACAATATACTCCCATGCTCAGAGCTCTACAGATTCTTACCCAGGAGGACAAGGGATCCCTCCTGAGACAGTTCCTACCTACCTTGGGCTTATTTTGCTATCTGTACCATGATATCTTGCCCTGGGCCTGCTGACCAGTAATATTTGTCTGTACAGCTCAGAGGTCCTAGCCTTCTCCTGACATCCTATGGTGCTCTCTTTTTCTACTATAACAGACCTAGCCATAGACTTTCTTGCAATTGTCATACTTCCTAGGGAGCTAACTCATCACTTGCATAGAGAATATGGGATCAGCATTGCTCAGAAATGAAGAGTGATTTTGTTGGCAAAGGTCATGCCTTAGTTTTCCATAGGTGAAAGCCTAAATATAGTTGTAAGCTTGTATATCATCTGTCATGCTATATAAAATTAATGTTGCAATACTTCTACAGCACATCTACTCTCTTGAGAGTATATTGTAAGCCAGTTTCCAGGTACTGTCTCAAATCTGAATTTTGCCAAATATTTTTAAATTGTCATATGAGTCTGGTAATTCATGAAGCATATCTTTAGTAGATTCTCCTAATCTCATCTCAGTATACTTTATAGCCTTCCTGCCCCACCCCATTCTTTTAAAATTTTAAATTTTAAAATTCAGCAAATGCAACATTAAAATTTTTCTATAATGACGTATCCAATAACATTCCTCAAAAGTAGCCAATGTTGTGCTAATTCCAACTTTAACCTTGAGTTTAAAAAAAATAAATTAACATTTTTGCACCAATAATGTAGGAAATCCTGCTTAAAAATAAGTCAGACTAATGAAAACAGTATCCAAACTCCCAGAGTAAAATGAAAACTATCATAGGCTTCAACTTTGCAAAAAGCAGGTTCTTCTCTCTGGTAAAGTTTAGAAGTTTAGGGAAAGAAACAGACCCTCATTCTGCAGATGCTGCTGTTGCCCTGTAGTAAGTGGGTGAGGTCTTTCTTCACCTGTTGGGTCACCCAGGAAACATAACTGTTCCTTGGACTACCCCTCTTCTCTACTCCTCACTTTGGAGACAAAAGCCTCGCTGAGATGCCTACTCTGTGAGCCAACCAAATTTGAACCATTATGACAGGATTAATATCCAACAACATTTCTCCATATGAGTTAGGCCCATCCCCTCCCTCACTGGGGTAATATGGATTAGCTTTCCCTAAAGGGAAACAAGAACAGCTAGGCAGGGTAGTAGATAGAGCACTGGGCTTGAAATCAGGAAGACCTCTTCCTGAGTTCAAATCTAGCCTCAGACACTTACTAGCTGTGTGACCTTGGACAAGTCATTTAATCGTGTTTGTTTCAATTCATCTTCTGTAAAACATGCTGAAGGAGAACACAGCTAATTGCTCCAGTATCTCTGCCAAGAAAACCCCAAAATGAACTCACAAAGAGTTGTTTACGACTTAACAACAAACAACCTACAGGAAGCTTCTTTTCTCCCACCTAAACCATGGCATAGGGCCAAGTCCTTAATCCTTTCCTCTTGTGACATGGATTAACTTTTCCTAAAAAGAGACAAAGCTGTCAGAGGGAATTAATTGATCAGGACTTCCTGGTTACCTAAGGGCATGTGGAGTTGGGGCCCTTTGAACTTGATGGATTTCTGAAGATCCCTCTGAATGACCTCATCCTTCACCATATGATGAACAGATTCATTTCCATATAAACAGGAAGGTGCTAATTAAATACTATTGTATCCTTGTCATAGTTTTGCTATGTTAGAACAAAGTCAGCCTCCTTTCATTAACTGTTCACTCATAACTGATTTATGAGTGCCTTATGGCATCCCAACATGAAAACTGAACTAAGGAAGTGCTGATGTTAGAACTGACTCTAACGTTCACCAAAGACTTCATTAGTCAGTCAATAAGCATATTAAGTGCCTATTATGTTCCAGGCACTAAGCAAAATGCTGGAGATAGAGAAAAATAGTCCCTGTCCTCAAGGAGTTTATGTTCCAATGGAGGAGACATGTCAATAACTAGGTATACAAGACACATATATGCAGAGGGGATGAAAGGTTTCTAAAAGAAGGCATTAGTACAGGCTTGCACAACACACAGCCCACCAGCCACTTGCAGCCCATCGAAGGATTTCTGGCAGCCCACAAAAAATGTAGAGGATATAAAAGAAAGTAAAGACATAACAAATGCTTTGTCCATGACCTTCTTAACCCGCCTTCCACTGGTTACTATTATACCTATCATGTAACTTGGCAGGTGGGTTGCCATTGAACACTCTCTCCTGTTTGTCACATGGCCAACCATCATCGTACCTACCAACCATCATTGTATCTTTACTTGGAACATCAGTCCCTAAAAACCTATCTGTGAACTGAAGAAGTTTAGCCTGTTTTAATTTGGGCCCCTATCTACTGCCAAGTTGTGCAGGTCTGCATCAGTAGCAGCTGGAGGGCCTGGAAAAGGCTGTAAATAGAAGGTAGAGTTTTAGTTGAGTCTTGAGTAAGCTAGGGAAGCTAAAAGGTGAAGGTGAGGGGACAGAACCCCCTGGATTAGCATTATAGACCTGGAGGACAGCTAGTGCAAAGGCACAGAGATGGAATATCATGTATAAGACAGTATGACTAATCTATAGAATTTGTGATGTGTAAGACTGGAAAGGTAGGAAGGGGTTGAGTTTGGAAGAGTTTTAACTAAGGACTTTATATTTGATCCTAGAAGCGTTAGGGAACCATTAGACCTCATTGAGAAGGTGTGACATAGTCCGAACTACATTTTAAACTACCGAGTCACATAGTTCATCTAGTTTTACTATTTAGGAGCTTACTAGAATTATTAATAAAGTCCAAACAATAAGATTCTTTTACAATTGGCTGAGCCCCCATTGAGGGAAAGAAAACCTTAGTGTTCTGGAAAATGGCTTATAACTCTGACCTGTTCAGTTCCACAAATACCAAGCTTGTCACTAGCACTACCACCCTACATTCAACATACAGACATGAGTCACAGATCACTTATAATTGGACATAGTTTACAGGAGACAAAAATCAAGGAAAAAAATATTTTTTAAATAGAATCAATCATGGAGAAATCACCTGCTAGTCATAAGAATGTAAGAAAAGAGGAAAACTTTTACTGTCCTTGAATTGATCCCAAGGAATGACCACCACCAGCAATGTCAATATTTTCCCACCATCCTCATCCGAATTTATTGTTCTAGAGCACGTAGAGCATGGAGGCACTACATTCTCTGAATTCCTGTTCCAGAATGCCTGTAGCAACTTCCCTCTGTCCCTCAATGAATACCATGACGTTCATATTTGTTGTTACTGCCAACAACTCCGACTCAATCCTTGTCAACTCCTTTCTCTGCTTGAGTCCTCTTCAGAAAACCTCACAGCACAGCAGTACTTTATATCCTTGTATCCCTTAAGGTTATGAGACAATGTCTGCACATAGTAAGCACTTAATAAATGCTTGATTTTTTTTTATTTTTGTCTTCATCTAATGCTTCCATGTATTGATAGATCTATAATCTCATTGATGTTGATGGATCTCCAGTTTGATAGGCAATCTAATTCACTCCTCTCCCATACTTTTCTTTGGAGCCTCCCAATTACTGAACTAATTCCAGCAATGAATGCATCAACCTCATCATCTATGTGTACATCTCTGGAAAGTTTACTGCCAAGGTAAGTGAACTTATCCATAGTAATCAAAATTTCTCCATTTGCTGTAATCAGTGGTCACACATACAGATGGTACGGTTCTGACCTGTGTTTTCTTGGTATTAATTGTAGGCCAAAATTAGCTCAAGGAGAAGACAATCAATCCATTCTTTGTTGCATCTCAGCTTCAGAGGCTCCACTGAGGGCACAATCATGTGCTGACAAAAAACCATGCACCAACTCTCCCTCCACTTCAGTCCTCTTTCATCTAAGGTCTACAGAGCTGACCTCATTGTTGTAAGCCTGTGAAACCTAGATAATATACCAGCACCGTACCAGGAAACCAAAACACTTTCATTTGAATTGCCTTAGGAAGATTCTGAAGATCAACTGGATAAGGTACCAGACCCTGAGGTCCTTTCTCAAGCTGAACTGCCAAGATTCACATCTAGGGCAGAGAACACAGCTCTGATGGACAAAACATATTCAAATGTCCAACATATATTTGCCTAAAAGACTATTTTTATGGAAAGCTCACACAAAGCAAGTGCTCACATGGAGATCAAAAGAGATACAAGAACATTCTCAAGGTCTCTCTGAAGACCTTTGGAATCCATTGTGCTACAAGAGAGACACTGGAAAAGGACCGTCCAGCATGGCATGCCTGACTCAACAAAGACACTGAACTCTATGAGTGAAGCAGAATTGCAGTAGCTCAAAAGAAACATGAGATGTGCAAATTTAGAAACAGGTCCACCCCAAATGTTCATGTGAGCTATTGTGCCTGACCTGAGCTCATGCGATACACTGTGCCTTGACTGCAACATAGTGAAGTCATTTCCACCCTGTTCAAGGACAGCAACCAACCAATCAGTGTGGGTCCTCCCTATGATGATACAGATTGCAACTCACCCATATCTTCTCATCTTGCATAATTCTTGTCCATATGTACTCATAAATCTCCAAAGGAGATCCATTCAAAGTGGTTGAGACCTTTCTTGATTTTGTGGGAGCACTCATTAATTATCAATAATCAATTAATCAACAAACATTTATTAAGAACCTATTATGATTGTGATAGGCACTGAAAATAAAAATGTAAGGAATGAAACTACCCCTACCTGCAAAGAGCTTACATTATTCCTTTGCCTTGTTACATGACTGTTTATATAATTTCTTTTGATTGGCTTATTGATTGACTAATCAACATACATTAAGGGCCTACTATGTGCCAGACACTATATTAAGCAGAGCATACCAAGAGAAGCAGCAGGTAATCCTTGCCCTTAAGAAGCTTACAATCTAATGGGAGAGACAACATGTACACAAATATATGCAAAGCAAACGATATACAGGATAAATAGGAAATAACAGAGGGAAGGTCCTGGAATTAACAGGATTTACAGAACACTTCCTGTAGAAGATGGGACTTTTTAGTTAGGACTTAAAGGGAGCCAGGGAAGTCAATAGCGAGACTGGGGGAGGAAGGGTTTTCTAGGCACAGCACATCCAGAGAAAAAACGTCAGAAGCAGAGAGATGGAGTAATGGCCAGGAGGCCAGTGTCAGTGGGTCAGAGTACAAAGAATGAATCCCTACTTTCAAAAAGCTTACATTCTACTGGTAGATACATGCATACATACATGTATATGTATGTATGTATATGTATATATGTATATGTGTGTATATATATATATATATACATATATATAAATATCTACAGTGTAAATATAAAATGATTAAATACAAATAAGTACAAAGGAACTAAATACAAGGTAGTTTGGGAGGGAGGGCACTAGCAGTTAAAAGAGGGACTCTGAGACAGAGGAAAGGAAGGAGTGCATTCTCAGCCTAGAGGAGGACCAGTACAAAGGAAAATTAATTTCCATGAATAAAGAAGCCAGAGAAAGACCATTTTTGGTAGACTTCAGAGTAAGGGAGGTGGAGTAATGTTTAATAGAAGGGTAGTTTGGGGCTAGACTATGGAGAGCTTAAAAGCTAAAGAGAATTTTATATTTCATCCTAGAGTCTGACTCAAGCCAAGTCAGACTTAGACACCAACATGTATCAGGAATATGTGAAATTTCCTGTTTTATGTGACTACACGTACACAATCTGTATCAGATCGCATACCATCTCAGGGAGAGGGAAAGGAAAAGAGAGGGAGGGTAAGATTTAGAACTCAAAATAAAAAGTGTTTTAAAAAATTGTTTTACCATCTAATTGGGGAAAATAAAATATATTTTTTAAAAAGAATATGTGCAGTTTCCAACAAATTACTTCATCATGAAGTATAGAGCTTTTAGAACTACAGGAGTACCCTGATGGCAAGATAAAGTAGCATCACTGGCACAAACTATTGTACTATATTATAAAAGTTAATGCTAGGACTTGGGTAACCTCTCTAACTCTGCCAACAGTCCAACTAGGCAGTGACTTTAGAATAACTGAGGTATAGACAAGGGAAGAGGAAATGAGTGAGGAAAAGGGAAATCTAAGATAAAAGGACAATGAAAGGGAAAAATGAAGAGGTTAAAGGATCAGGAGATGGGTGAGGGTTAGGACAGAAAGAGAAATGAAGGAAGAGAAAGAAAAGAAGAGGAAAGAAATATTGAGGTGAAAAGCAAAGGAGTATTCAATATTTGTCTTATGATGCGATACAAGGGCAAGTGTTGGATTTGGAGTCAAAGGATCTGGGTTTGAATCCGACCTTTGTCATGATCCATGTAATCTTAAGCATGTTACTTAACTATTTAGTAAAATAGGATATCCATCTCTAAACCTATGATCTTCAGTGGCACCGGTGAAGTTTGTTGTCTACTCATACAACTATTCTGATCATCTGAAAAATATATAAATGAGAATTTAAGGAAAAAGTTTCATTGTGTCAATAGAAATGAATTTTGACGGCATGAGCATTCTTGTTGCTTAAATATGAAAATCCTTGGTTTTGTAAACGTATCTTTAATGATACCTAAACAGGTTTTGTTGTGCTCGAGTCTTGGATGTAGCCCCACCATTTGTATGTTGTGAAAATGTGCCTTTGTGAGAAATGCAAACTGAAAACAACTTAGAGGTTTTACCTCACAACCATCAGATTGGCAAAGATGACAAAAGAGGAAGAAGACAATTGATGGAGGGGTTATGAGAAAAAAGGAACATCAATTTTTTGTTAGTGGTGCTGTGAGTTGGTATAACCATTCAGGAAAGGGTCAAGTCCTGAAAAATATTAAACTCCTAAGTGGAGGAATAAGACATCTTAAATCAAGATAACAGGGTTACAAACCTACCACTCTGGATGATGTCCCATCAGGAGTCTTATAAGAAAGGTTCTTGTACTTTCAGGAGAAAAGAGGAAGGGGATCATATTAGGTAGCAAGGCTTGGTCATGAGACCCCAGCCACCCTCAGCAATCTGGGCAAGGAAATCTGGCTTTTTTACCCTTCATGATCAAACTCACTATAAATCCCTGTGAGGGAGACAAGGACACTAAAAGCCACTTTGGCAGTTGATCAGGTTCAAGCTGGTCTTGTTTACAAGCAGTTCCTAGGGTGGGGACTTACTTAGCTCAACCTAATTGAGAGTAAATGCCTCCAAGAGCATGAATTCAAAGACATTACTAGAAGTCTGACATTACTAGAATTTTTCAGAAGGAGTAGTAAGGTCATAGATAATGTTACATTTGATATTAGCAATTTTCTGTCATTATATTAACAATTTTTCCATCACAATTTAGAACTCTACTCAAAAAATCCCTAAACTATATAGACCCTTTGACCACTAGATATATGTTTTAAAGAGGGTCAGTTTCATAGCTTGAGACCAGTTCAAGGAGTAGTGTGATTCTGTAGTTAGTAAACCCTCTATTCACTGAAGAAGAGGGTGCAACCCTTTCATTCTCCTGTTTTACCTTTGCTGTAGTTTGATGAGGTCTTCTCTTCAAGGCCATCTGCTATTCTGTCATCCTCTGGGAGGGTTACTGGGATCATTTAGCCCCTCCCTTGCAGGTGCAATTAGACCTTAGACCTTAGACCAATTCTGCTTTGTCCACTCTGAATCACTTCATACAAGTATTCCCATTATCTTTTTTTCAAGAACTTAAAGACCATCTTGTTTAGCTCCTGTGTGTGTGTGTGTGTGTGTGTGTGTGTGTGCTATAAATATTTAAATGATCTTTTCTTGATTTTTCTTCTATCACTGTCATTTCCAAATACCACCCACCTCAGTATACTGCCCCCTCCTCCATAACAAAGAAAACAATGAAATAAAACAAACAACATATTAATCACATATGACTGAGTATTCAGTAATCTGCATTCATAAGCTACAACCTCCACATTAAAAAGAGGGAAATGTGTTTCATTATCAGTCCCCCAGAACTAAGAGCAGTCATCTTTTATGTGATTTTAAAGTACCTTAGGTTGCTCTCCTTTATAGTGCTGTGAGCATCATGTATGTTGTTTGGTTAGGTCTGATTTTTTCCCCTTGCATCAGCTCATAAAGATCTTCTTCAGTTTCTCTGATTTCTTTATTGGCATCATGTCATTTGACATAATATTTTCTTACATTCCTCAAATTATTTGGTCATCCCCATGCTGATAGACATACACATTTTTTTCGTGCAAAATTCCAATATGATTGAAGTAATTCACAGACCAGCTAGCTGTGGACCTCTTTTCTTGTGCATCCCTATAAATGTAGAATTTTTTTGATAATTTGAGGGTTATGAGGTATTGCCTAATAACTGTTTTAATTTACATTTCTCTGAACATTATCCTAACAGCTACGTGTTGAAGTGGATAGAGTAACAGGTCTGGAGTCAGGAAGACTAATCTTCCTGAGTTTAAATCTGGCCTCAGACATTTACCAGTTGTGTGACCCTGAGCAAGTCACTTAACCCTGTTGGGCTCAGTTTCTTTCTTTGTAAGATGTGTGTATGTTCACCCTTCATTGCCGAAGATCATGCCATCAGAGAAATAATGACATGACTTGCACTTGACTTGTTTTGAGTGAGAGAGGGCTGTGCAGGTCACCAGTCTCCTTCTTCTCCAGAGTCATCTGCATCCAGTGACCAGATATTCATCAGGATGACTGGACATAACCCAGGATGAGGCAATTGGGGTTAAGTGACTTGCCCAAGGTCACACAGCTAGTGAGTGTCAAGTGTCTGAAGTGAGATTTGAACTCAGGTCTTCCTGACTCCTGCACTGCTGCTCTATCTACTGCACCACCTAGCTGCGCCCTTTGTAAAATGACCTAGAGAAGAAAATGGCAAATCACTCCAATTTCTTTGCCAAGAAACTCCATATAGGATCACAAAGAGCTGGATATGACTAAAACAACTGGATAATAAGAAGAACATTATCTACATGGGACATTTTTCTTTATTTTTTTTGTTACTATGAACTTAAAAATATGAACATTTCTGAACATTTCAGTATAATGGCATGATGGGACCTGGACCTTGTAAGTGGTGAGATATTTGCTATTTTTCTTTCTGAAGTTCAGTTTCCTAGGCTCACACTAAGTTATAAACATATGAAGGATCAATCACCTTTTAACCCTGGAGATTCACAGCTGTGCTGAGTCACATGCCTTCTGGCTCTGATCCTATTAGTTGAAAACTATATATACTGGGAGGCTGGTATTTTACTTGGGGGTCATTCATGGGAAGAATGTTTCTTTGTGATTTGGCCAGACAAGACTCTGGGTAACCATTATTAAGAAGCCCCCCAGCTTTGAGAACCCAGATGTTCATGCTCCCTAGTCTGGTGATTATGTATCTATTACTTTGTTTAGACAATTGGAGCTCTGTCTATTGGATCTTTTCTCTATGTTTCTCTGCTTGCATTTTTTTCACGTTCAGGGTGCTGACCTTCCCCCTGAACTAGTGAATGACATATATGTTTAATTAAAGTAAGAATGTTGACCCCTTTGAAGCCGTTTTTCCTTTAGAAAAGCCGATCAAAGAACCTGTGCTAGCAGGTCATCCTGGGTGTGCTAGGGTGCCTTACTAATACAGATTCCTAAGGGAAAAGACCATGTCTTTGAAAGCAGCCCAGTCCTGAACTTTCCCACACAACCCAGTCCCTGGAGTTTCACCTAACTCATCTGACCCATCCTACTGCACCTAGACACTCATTAATCCTTTTAAGTGCCCTGTCACTGTGGCTTTCTGACCACTTAACCCCTTTTACTGTCTATACATGGCCTATCCCAGGCTACTTACCATTCCTTAATTTTCCTTAATTCCATCAATATCTTTTCACTGACCCTTTTTCCCTTTTCTTGTATATAAGTATCAGTCCCATCCTCATCGAGTTGCAGATTTACTAGGAATCTTACCAGCTCTGTTGGTATTGTCATAAGCCTTGCTACATGGACTGAAAGAAAGCTTGAGTGATTGAATTCTTTCTAGGCAGATCCCGCCCCCTTATATTTTAGGATTCCCAGCATCCCAAACCACGGAGAGAACAGAAAAAAGAAATGTATACATGAAGCTGGGAATCTCTATTACTATTATTTCTATTTTATTTTTGAAGTGTATATTAGATTTAACATGATAGTAACACATCTCCCTTACTTTTGAGAGGGTGTCCCTCTGACCCTCCTGTTCTCCTCTGTGTATTTTTAAATATTTTTTTGATGCTTTTTTATCCCCTATCACTACCACTACCCAGCCACTCTTTCCCTCACCCCCAAAAGAGGAACTCTCCACTGTAGCAAATAAGTATAGTCAAGCAAAAAAAATTTACACATTGACCATATCTGAAAATATTATATCTGTACCTTTTCTCTATTACTTCTTAACCAAGAGATAGGAAACATGTCTTCTGAAGTCCTCTCTGTCCATAATATTGATCAGAGATCAGAAAGTCTTTTAAAGTTTTTTCCCTTTATGTTTTTTAAGTTTAATCATTCCCTAGATGATGGGCAGCCATCTTATTTCTAGTTCTTTGCTACAATAAAAAGTGTTGCTAGGAATATTTTGGTGTCTGAAGTTTTTATAAATGTTTTTTTCCAGGCTGTTTCTTTTGTTCTTGTTAGTGTAATGCCTGTGTTGTAAACAGTGCTATTGGAGATAACTGCTAATCCTGAGGGGTGATAAGATATACTTTGTTATATGGTATACAATTGTTTGCAGAGAATCTGGAGAGAGCTTTGATTCTTTCCCCAGCCCTCTTCCCTGTTAAAGAAAAAGTTAGCTCAAAGCTTGTGCAGCCCCCTCCATCCCTCTCTGCCTCCCTCCCTCTCTCCCTTTCCCTCTCCCTTTTCCTCTCCCTCTCTTTCCCTCTCCCTGGATGGATAAACTGTAAATAAGACAGAGTGAAAAGAGATAAAGCTGTTTTTCTCTTTATTTTAGAAGAGAATTTATTTAGGGATACCATTAAAAGGGTTAGTTTGAGAGAAGATAAATGTTTAACGCAGACAGATATCAGACACATTCCTACTTCCATGTAACTTAGGAACAAGGAACATCCTACTCCAAGAAAAGCTCAGGAAAGAATCTCCATTGATCCCATCTGGTAATCCCCAAAGCAACAGAAGCATACTGGTATCCTGTCCCTAGGTAAGCACAATTCCATAAACTGGAACCTTAGAAGTGGCTGAAATAACCCCTTGGGACAAAAATGAGCCATGTCAGGGAAGGATTGATCTCCTGAAGGGATGATTGTGTTACATATGGAGTGCTTGCTCCTTATACCTGCTACCAGGAACACAAAACCCTAAAAGGGGGAACCTGATATCAATGCCAACAACACAAGGACCTTACATGTGAAGGGCTAAAAAAGTGCTATACTAGCATATTTGCTTTCCTTTATATTTTTATATAGTGAGATAGTATATTTGGTCTTTTATAATATCTCCTATGTTGTATCTAGCTACAAATTCATCTGCTATCCACAGGGTTGAAAGTTATGACCTCACATTTTTCTTTTAATGGTATGACTTTTAATATTTTACTCATTAATTCATTTGGTATAAAATGACGTTCTAAATGAATCCTCATTTTTTATAATACATTTTATCACTGTCTTTGGTCTTTACACTGCAGTCATTTCAAATTATTCCCTCACCCCATAGTATACCTTGTGACAAAGAAAAGCAATTAAAATAAAGAGAATGAAATCATATAAGTGATTTGCAGGGGGTTGGACGAACGAAGTCTTAATGATTTGGGCTGGAGACATTTGAGAGAAATTGACTGAAATTTAAAGGAGAATCATCTCCAGGTCCCGATACTGGTTTAGCTCCTATTTCTAAGTTCAGAGAACAGGATCAAGGAGGATTAAGGAGTGGACCTTGAAAAAGATTAAAGAAGGAAAAGGAAAAGGTAGTTGGCAAGACAAAACAAGGTATGTAGTAAAAGAAAAGTAGAATCACTGGAGAGTAAAACAAAATGAGAGAATGAATGAGAGAATGCAAGGCAAATTGGTAAAATAGATTGGTGCAAGGTTGAAGATGAGGTGGATGTGACTGTGGAAGTATTGAAGAAAAGAAGTTGAGTGAATAGGCATTCAGGGTTGTGCTGTAAATATCTACCAGTATTTTGGCTGAAAATAACTGAAAATCTCAACCATCATGGAGAAATTGGGCAATGACTTGCATCAAGTGGCTCAACATAATGAAAATAATTTACAATTCATAAAAGTAACAAAATTATTGTAACAATAAAAAGGCCTTACATTAAACACAATGCTCATTAAATATAATACATACTTAAGATGATTTTTAAAAACTATGAAGGATCTTTCAGGCAGTAGACCACTGGACTTGGAGTCAGAATGGGTTCATAGTTTTTAAAAAATCATCTTAAGTATGTATTATTTTATATTTCTGATATAAAGGCAAATGATAATGAATATTTATTAATGATATTGGTATATTATAGAGTACTCCTCTGCTTTATACCTCCCTGGTTTAGAAATTAAAACTATGATTTATTCATATGGCATAAAACTTTGAGAGGGAGAATTTACATGTTAGATGACAATCTAGGAACAAATCTATACAAATCTAAGGCAACATTACAGTAATACAACTCTATGCTCATAGTACCGATGCCAAAGAGGACAAAATTAGTTGACAACACTTTCTAGAAATATCACCAAAAAAGATGCCACATTGATCATAGGGGATTGGAATGTTAAAGCAAGAAATCAAAAGATAATTGGAACAACAGAAAAGTTTGGCCTTGGAGCCAGGCAGCTAATAGAGTTTTGTCAAGATAACTTACTGGTCATAACAAACACTCTTTTTCAACAACTCAAAGGTACACATGGACTTCACAAGATGATCAGTGTAAAAGTAAGATTAATTTTACACTTTGCAATCAAAGGTAGAGAAGCTATATAGTCAGTTAAACAAAGACCTGAAGTTTAACTGCAGCCCAGATCATGAATTTCTTATTGCAAAATTTAGACTTAAAGAAAGTAGAGAAAAACCATCAGACTCTACAGGTATGACTTTGAAAAAATCCCTTATGTATATGAAGTGGAGGTGATAAATAGATTTAAGGGATTATATGTAATAGATACAATACCTGAAGAACTACAGAGCTCTGTCATAATATGCAGGAGGGAGCAACCGAAAACATCTCAAAGAGAATTAACAAGAAAGCAAAATGTCTTTCTGATGAAACTTTACAAATAGCTGAGGGAAGAAAGAATATAAAAGGTAAAAGAGAAATGGAAAGATACATTCAATTGAATGCAGAATTCCAGAGAATAGCAAGGAAAGATAAAAAGGTTTTCTTAAAAGACCAATGCAAAGAAATAGGGAAAAAAACAACAGAAAGAGAAAGACATGAAATCTCTTCAAGAAACTTATTAGAGATATTAAGGGAACATTTCATGCAAAAATGGCCATGATAAACAACAAAATTGATAGGGACTTAAAAGAAGCAAAGTAGATTAAGAGGTGGCAAGAATATACAGAAGAACTGTACAAGAAAGATCTTAACATCATTTATAGCCACCATGATGTGGTTACTGATCTAGAGGCATACATCATGGAGAATACAGTCAAGCAGATCTTAGAACACATTGCTAACAATAAGGCTACTGGAGGTGACAGAATTCCAGCTGAGCTATTTAAAATCTTAAAAGATGATGCTGTAAATATGTTGCATGCAAAATGCCAGCAAATTTGGAAAACTCAGCAGTGGCTACTGGAATGGAAAAAATCAATTTGTATCCCAACCCTAAAAAAGGGCAATGCCAAAAAATGTTCAAATTAGCAAACAATTGCACTCATTTCACATACCACCAAGATTATGCTTAAAATTCTGCAGGCTAGATTTCAGCAAATCATGAATTATGAGAAGGGCAGTCTGGTATTTGAAGAGGCAGAGGAACGAGAGACTAAATTGTCATCATTTGCTGGATTGTGGAGAAAGCAAGGAACTTCCAGAAAAGAAAAAATACCTACTTCTCCTTCACTGACTACACTAAAGCCTTTGACGATGTGAATCACAACAAAATATGACAAGTTCTTTAAGAATTGAGAGTGCCAAATCATTTTACTTGTCTCCTACGGAGCCTTTATGCAGATCAAGAAGCAATAGTTAAAACTGAATTTGGAATGACTGATTGGTTTGAGACTGGGAAAGGAATATGACAAGGCTCTATATTGTCCCCTTAATTATTTAACTTGTACATAGAGAATATCATGCAAAATGCCAGGCTGGATAAATCAAAAGCTGGAATTAATGTTGTCAAGAAAAAGATCAACTATCTGAACCATGCAGTCGATATCACCCACTCTGATTGCAGAAAATGAAGAAGAATTAAGAAGCCTCTTGATGAGGGTGAAAAAAGTGAAAGTGGCTTAAAGATAAACATTAAAGAAAAATTAAAATCATGGCAACTAGTCCCTTCACTTTCAGACAAATAAAGGGAGAAGAAATGGAAGCAGTGTCAGACATTATATTCATAGATCACTACAGACAATTATTGCAGCCATAAAATTAAAAGACACTTGCTTCTTTGAAGGAAAAGCATAGCAAATCTGGACAGCATACTAAAAAACATAGATATCACCTTGCCAACATAGGTTGATATATTTTTTACAAGTGACACACTCGAAGCAAATAGACACACACAGAGTTAAAAATAAGGGGTTGGAATACATATTATGCTGCAGCTGAAATAAAAAAGGAAGGGATAGTCTATATACTCTTAGGTAAAGCAAAAACAAAAATAGATCCAATTAAAAGAGATATTCTGGGAAAATCAATTTTACCAAAAATTACCACAATGAATTAATATCAAATAATTATCAATTAATATCAAGACTGAACAAGTGGCACAGCATCCAAATTCTATTTTTAAAATTAATATTTAGTTTTCAACATTCACTTCTACAAGATTTTGAGTTCCAAATTGTTTTCCTATCTCTCCTCTCTGCCCACCTCAAAATGGTGTGCATTCTGATTATCCCTTCCCCTAATCTGTCCTTTCTTATATCATGCCCACCCCTTCTCTTATCCCTTCCCTTCCATTCTCCTATAGGGCAAGACAAATTTTTATACCCCATTACCTGTATATCTTATTTGCCAGTTGCATGTAAAAACAATTTTTAGCATTAGTTTTTAACATTAGTTTTAAACTTTGAGTTCCAAATTCTCTCCCTTCCTCCCTTCCCACCTACCCTCACTGAGAAGGCAAGCAATTTGATATAGGTTATACGTGTGTAGTCATGCAAAACGCTTCCATAATAGTCATGTTGTGAAAGACTAATTAACTATATATCTACATATAACTATATATGTGAAAGACTAATATATTCCTCCACCCTATCCTGCACCCCATTAATTCTGTTCTCTCTCCTTTGCCCCTCTATCTCCTCAAAAGTGTTTGTTTTTGATTTCTCCTTCCCCCAATCTACTCTCCTTTCTATCACACACCCCCCATCCCTTTCCTCCCTACTTTCCCATAGGGTAAAATAGATTTTCATAGCCAATTTTGTATGTTATTCCCTCCTTAAGCCAAATCTAATGAGAGTTTCACCTCCCCCCTTCCCCTCCAATATAAAAAGCTTTTTCTTGCCTCTTGTATGTGAAATAATTTGCCCCATTCTACCTCTCTCTTTCCCCTCCCAGTACATTCCTCTCTCACCCTTTAATTTGATTGTAGATATCCTCCCTTCCTATTCAATTCATCCTGTGCTCTATGTGTATACACACACACACACACACACACACACACACACACACACACATATATATGTATATATATGTATGTATATGTATATATGTATGTATGCATTCCCTCCAACTACCCTAATACTGAAAAAGATCTTATGAGTTACAAATATCTTTCCATGTAGGAATGTGAACAGTTCAATTTTAATGAATGAGTTCCTTAAGGCTTCTCTTTTCTGTTTACCTTTTCATGTTTCTCTTGATTCTTGTATTTGAAAGTCAAAGTTTCTATTCAGCTCTGGTCTTTTCATCAAGAATGACTGAAAGTCCTCTATTTCATTAAATATCTATTTTTTTCCTCTGAAGGATTATACTGTTTTGCTGACTAGTTGATTCTTGGTTTTAATCCAAGCTCCTTTAACCTCTGGAATATCATATTCTAAGCCTTCCAATCCCTTAATGTAGAAACTGCCAAATCTTATGTTATCCTGGTTGTGTTTCTGCAAAATATTCAAATTGTTTCTTTCTGGCTGCTTGCAATGTTTTCCCCTTGACCTGGGAACTCTGAGATTTGGCTACAGTATTCCTAGGAGTTTTCCTTTTGGGATATCTTTCAGGAGGTGATCAGTGGATTCTTTCAATTTCTATTTTACCCCCAAGTTCTAGAATATCGGGGCAGTATTTCATGATAATTTCTTAAAAGATGATGTCTAGGTTCTTTTTTATTTATCATGGCCTTCAGGTAGTCCAACAATTTAAAAATTCTCTCTCCTGGATCTATTTTCCAGGTCAGTTGTTTTTCCAATGAGATATTTCACATTGTCTTATATTTTTCATTCTTTTGGTTTTTTTTTTATATATATAATTTCTGATTTCTCACAAAGTCATTAGCTTCCATTTGCTCCATTCTAATTTTTGAGGAGTTATTTTCTTCAGGTCTGGTGCTCTATTCACAGAACCACCTAGCTTCCCAAAAAACTATAAAATTGTTTCTTCAATTCTTCTTCTATTCTTCAATTAGGGAATGACTGAACAAGTTGTGGTATATGATTGCAATGGAATATTATTCTGCTAAAAGACATGAGGGAGGGGATGGTTTCAGAAAAACCTGTGAAGGCATATATGAACTGATGCCAAGTGAAGTAAGCATAAACAGTAGAACATTGTACACAGCAATATTGTAATTATAATAAATGGTAAAAGACTTACTCTAATTAATACAGTGATCCATGGAATACATGAAGAACGTCTGATGGAAAAATGCTTTCCACTATCAGAGAAACAACTGATGAACTCTGAGTGAAGATTGAAACATTTTTTTCACTTTATTTTTTGCAACATAGCTAATGTGAAAATATGTTTAACATAACTATATATGAATAATGGGTCTTGTATTTCTTTACTTCTCAATGTATATGGCAGGGAGTGGAAGGAAGGAAAGAATTTGAAACTAAAATTTAAAATAATTTTTTGAATAGCAAAAAAATCATTTTTATAAAATTGAGATGTAGCTAAATAGCACTTTTTCTTTAAAAGACATGATTATTTTTTGTTTTTCAGTTGTTTCAGTCATGTCTGAATCTTTGTGACTCCATTTGGGATTTTCTTGGCAAAGATACTGGAGTGGTTTGCCATTTCTCTCTCCAGCTCATTTTAAAGATGAAGAACTGATGCAAACAGGGTTAAATGATTTGCCCAAGGTCACATAGCTAATACGTATCTGAGGCTAAATTTGAGCTCAGGAAGACTCATCTTCCTGACTCTGGGCCCAGAACTCTATGTGCTGCACCACCTAGTTGCCCATGATTATTTTATCAGACTGTAAGTTCAAGACAAGTCAACACTGATAATGGCACCCAAAAGAAAGTTGTGATATTAGCCTGCATTAAGGAAAAAGAAAGCATACTGTTCAGAATGAAGACGATGATACTGTGTTCTATCTTGGTCACACCATATCTAGTGTACAGTTTTCAGTTCTGAGAACCACATCTTAAAAAGAGAAACACCATAGGAAAGTGACCAGAAACATGAAAGGCCCCAAGATCATGTTCCATGGCAACTGCTTTAAAGAACTGGAGATATTTATCCTGGAGAAGAGATAGTTTAATAGCATCACAATAACTGACAAGTGTCTTAAGGAAATTAGGAAGGAATTAGACAGGAATTAGACACATTCTGCTTGGGTTCCAGAAGGCAGAATTTATCATGCAAAAGAGAATGGGAACATGCATGACAATTTGGAATTTTTAGGCTAGCAGGCAAACCTTACCCTATAGAACTGCTCCCTATGTTTTGCTATTACATGTTCAATATACCCTTCCTGGAAATATGCTCATCATCTTTCTTGATAATTAAGCATGCTATATATGCTTACCACCTCTCCTGTCCTCACTCCCATCACATTCTAAGATATAGAAAGGGTTTGAAAGATTGTCTTCTCTTCTTTGTTTTGGAAAACAGTTTATATACCTTAGGGATTTGTCTTTAACTGTTAAACAGAATTAGCCTGTAAATCTCTTTAGATTGGGAAGGTCCTGCTAGTTCATTTATATCTTGTTGAATTTCTCTTTCTTAGATCAAATTTTCAATTATTTTATGTTTTATCAATTTTGTAATTTTATAATTTTTATAGATGTTTCTAAGTTTTCAATTTTTTGTCATATTCTTTCACACAATAGTTTTAGAAAACTTTTAAACATTTTCTCTTCGTCTTCCTAATCAAATAATACTTTTATCAATTGTGTTACTTTGTTTATTGAAAGCTGTAATATTAATTCAATTTAAAGTATCCTCAATCCTGTTTTTAATTTTGAAAATCTCTTGTGCTTGTCTTGGGAACATTAATTTTTCCCAGGTTTTTTTTTTTAACTAATGCTTCAATTTGTTAGCCTTCCCCCCTGCCCATTAATATAGGTGTTCACTGATATAGGTGTCCATATATATATATAGGTGTTCATTTAGTGACTATTTTAGCAAAATCTCTTCTATTTTGGTATGTTGTCTCACTGCCAAAATTCTCAACATAATTTTTGTTTCACAGCTTAGTGAAACTTCCTTAGTTTGGTATTTTTCAGACTCTTTAAATCTGCTTGCATATTTTCTCTTCATTGATTATAATCTTTATTTTATTATGATATGTGAAGTGTAGGTTAAAAATTTCTGACTCTCTGAATTTGTTTATGAATCCTTTGTTCCTTAGCATGTGAACAATTTTTGCCCAAGTCTCATGGGAGCCTGAGAAATTGTATATTTTCCAAAATTCCTATTTACAAGTACACATAGGTCTAGCAAATCTAGTCTTTAATTCCTTCCTGTTTAATCTTTCTTTTGGATTATCATGCTTTCACAGAGGGTTTTCTAAGTCACCTGAGATTAGTGTCTTACTGTTGAGGTCTTTATTTATTTTAGCTAGCTTTTCCTTTAAGAATTTGGTGACTGTTCCAATCAGTGTAATATTAAATAATGTTAATAGCTTCCATTATCAACGGTCCTTTTATGAATGTCATTTTTCAGCATGTCTCTCTTAATGGTGTTTGTTTCCTATTGCCTTCTCCAAAATCATGTTTGTAAATTCTGAGTTTTTTATTTTCTAACTTTAATAGAAGCATAAATTTTGTTCTAGTATTTAATTTCAAATCTGTCTGAGTCCCTACATTTTTGATATATTTCTTTTTCTAAACAAATTGTTGGATTTTGTTTCATATTTTAAATGCATTTTGCTATTTACTTCCTTTTGTTGGTGAATTCAGTACATTGACATTCAAAGTAATAATTGTTAAATGTTTCCCCCTTTACTAGATCTTTTAATATGATTTTTTTCTTTTCATCAGTACAATAACCCTACTATTTGTTTGGTGATCTATTCTTATTGCACTAATGCCTAGATATACACCCCATTCTCTTCATGTGAAAAACAGATCTTAAAATTCTATTTGTATTATCATCTTTTTTCCCTTTTTGCCTTTTCCAGTGTAGTCTATATAAAAGTATGATTTGGGAGATGTGTTCTCTTTTATACCCCCTACCTCTCTGATCACCATTCATTTGTGGCATGTCATTTCAAGAAATAATCTTCTTCCCCCTTCCCCATTCCCAACTGAACCCTGTTATTTAATCCTCCAGATGATCTACTTCTATCTGTTTTCTTGGATTCCTAGCTTTTGTATTTTCTTTTTTTAAAAAAAATACATTATTTATTTTTCAGTTCTCAACATTTACTTCCATGAGAATTTGAATTCAAAATTTTCTTCCCATCTCTCCCCACCCCCTCAGAATAGTATGCACCCCACCCACCCCTTCCTCCTGTCTGTCCTTCCTTCTGTTACGTCCCCCTTCTTTCATCCCCTGTCCCTCTATTTTCTTGTAGGGCAAAATAGATTTCTATACCTCATTGCCTGTATATCTTATTTTCCAGCTGCATGCTAAAATAATTTTTAACATTCATTATTAAAGCTTTGAGTTCTATATTCTCTCCCTTCCTCCCTCCACATCCATCCTTATTGAGAAAACAAGAAATTCAATATAGGTCATACATGTGTAACAATGCCAAAAACTTCCATAATAGTTGTGTTATGAAAGACTAACCACATTTCTCTCTGTCCTATCCTGACCTCCATTTATTTCATTCTCTCCCTTGACCTGTCCTCCTAAAATAATGTTTGCTTCTGATTATACCTTTCTCCAGTTGTCCCTCCCTTATCCACTTCCCCCTTGCCTTCCTGCAGGGTAAAATAGTTTTTCATATCCAATTGAGTGTGTCTTATTCCCTCCTTAAGCCAAATCCCATGAGCGTAAGGCTCAATTGTTTCCTTTCATTCCCCCCTCTTCCCCTCCATTGTAAAAGCTCTTTCTTGCCTCTTTTATGTGAAATGATTTGCTACATTCTACCTTTCTCTTTCTCTTACTTCTAATATATTCCACTCAACAGTAAATTTTATTTTTTAGGTATTCTCCCTTCATGTTCAGCTCATCCTGTGCCCTTTGTCTATGTATATATAAACATACACACACACACACACACACACACATACCCATGTACATATGCATACCTACATATATATAATATTTATACATACATACCCACACAAACACACACACACACACATATATATATATAAAACCACATATAGGTGTATGTGTCTATATATACATATACATATATACCCTCTAACTACCCTAATATGAGAAAAGGTCTCATGAATTACAAATAATATCTTTCCATACAGGAATGCAAACAGTTCAACTTTAATGAATGAGTTCTGCAAGGCTTCTCTTTTGTTTACTTTTTCATGTTTCCCTTGGTTCTTGTATTTGAAAGTCAAATTTTCTATTCAGCTCTGGTTTTTTTAACAAGAATGTTTGAAAGTCTTTTATTTCATTAAATATCTATTTTTTTCCCTGAAGTGTTATACTCAGTTTTGCTGTGTAGATCATTCTTGGTTTAATCCTATCTCCTTTGACCTCTGGAATACCATATTCCAAAACCTTCAATCCCTTAGTGTAGAAGCTGCTAAAATCTGTGTGACCCTGATTGTATTTCCACAATATTTGAATTGTTTCTTTTTTGGCTGGTTATAATATTTTCTCCTTGACCTGGGAACTCTGAAATTTGGCTACAATATTCCTAGGAGTTTTCCTTTGGGGATCTTTTTGGGAATTCTTTCTATTTCTATTTTACCCTCTTGTTCTAGAATATCAAGGCAGTTTTTCTTGATAATCTCTTGGAAGATGATGCTTAGACTCTTTTTTTGATCATGGTTTTCAGAGAGACCAATAATTTTAAAATTTTCTCTCTTGGATCTGTTTTCCTGGTCAATTGCTTTTCCAATGAGATACTTCTCATTATCTTCTATTTTTTTCATTCTTTTGGTTTTGTTTTTATAATTTCTTGGTTTCTCATAGAATTATTAGCTTCCATTTGCTCCATTCTAATTTTTAAAGAACTATTTTCTCCAGTGAGCTTTTGAACCTCCTTTTCCATTTGGTCAATTCTAACATTCTTCTCCTCATTGGCTTTTTGGACCTCCTTTGCCATTTGAGTTAGTCTATTGTTAAAGTTCTTTTCTTTTTCTTTTTTGTCTTTTTTAAAATTAATTTTCTTTATTTTCAGTGTTCTACAATGACTACCATATAACTTAGATTTTTTCCTTACCCTTTAATTCCCCCCTCCCTCTCCAAGACAGGATACAATTTTATATAGGTTCTACACATACATTCCTATTAAATACATTTTCACTAAGGTCATGCTGTGTAGGAGAATTAAAATGAATGGGAGAAATCATATAACAAACCAAAACGTAATACACACACATACACACACACAAATGACCTGCTACATTTTGTGATTGAATTCCATAGTTCTTTCTCTGAATGTGAAAGGCATTTTGCCTTAAAAGACCATTGGGAATTTTTTTAAGTCCTTGCATTGCAATGAAGTTCCAAGCCCACCAGAAAAAACTCTCACACACTGTGGCTCCCTTCTAACCCACGTGAAAGAACTTTATAACTGACCTTTTGAACTCTTTGATGTTTGTGGTTTGAGAAATCTGGGAACCACTGCAGCTGCCTGGGATTCTGCACCCTGAAGTCTGCTCCAGTCCTTTCTGTGCTGCCCAGCTCACACGGATTGCTTTGCACTCTGCTCTGAGCCTGGTGTGATAAGACCTTTCCAGTCGGCCTTCCAGGCTGTGCTGGGCTGGTAATCTGTTTCATTCTGTTATTTTGTAGCTTCTACTGCTCTAGATTTTGTTTAGAGTCATTTTTACAAGTATTTTATGGGCTGTGGTGGGGAGATAGAGCAGGTGCGTCCTTCTCCTCTGCCATCATGGCTCTACTCCCTTGCCTTTGTATTTTCAAAGACCTTTATATCAGGTGTGATTTGAAAGCTGCTCTATTACCAATCACCTCAGCAGAGTATGTAAGTATTGTGTCGTTCTTTACACATTATTGCATTCAAGTCTAGGCAGCCCTTTTTGGGCCATCCCTTGAGTAACTATTTAAAAAGGTCTATTCATTGAAGGAGTGTATCTCACTCAAAGGGAGAATCTGATAAGACCTTAGCCTAAAAGGGCCAGGGTCTCAACACTGCATCCAGGCCATCTCCAGTTGACCTGATGAATATCAGGCCACCAAACACAGATGGCTCAGGAGAAGAAAGTGAGGTTGGTGACCTTGTATGGCCCTCCCTCACTCAAATCAGTCAACTGCAAGTCACATCATCATCTTGATGTCATGATGCTCTATAAGAATGAAGGACAAACACAACCAAGGCAGCCCTTTGAAGTTGAGCAGCTTGGTTACTTTGAATGCTGAAGACCTTTTCCTATTGTGGAAATAGCATTAAGTTTTTTAATCTCACTGAAGAGTAATTTCCTTATTTTGACAGACTATGTTCATTCCTGCAAGATAGGGAATTGTAGTACACAGGGCAATTTTTCTATGCTTTTCGATATAATGCATTCCAATCAATCTTCACTGATTTCTCATCCCTGAAGAGTAGTCTCATAGGATTCAAGATGAACCTTTTTAATATGTGAATTACTCTCTCCTGGCTACTTATAATATTTTTCTTTAGTCTTGAAACTTTGGAATTAAAGACTACATTTCTGGGTGATTTAAACTTAGTTTCAATAGTCCATAGATTTGATTCATTTTTTACCTTGCTTTCTATTTCTGACAGCTTGGGGTAATTTTCTTGTCTGATTTCCTGGTGTTTGGTATTCACATTTTTTTGTTTCTTGAAAATCAATAATTCTCTATTGTGTCATCAAATTTTGGACCTGAAACATTAAAAAATTTTGTTCTGTTGTTGTTCTAAGGCAGAGTACACCGGTTCATTAAGATTGTCCATAATCTTTTCTACATTGTAGATCATTTTACAATCCTTCCTTCAATGATCTTATTTCCACTCTTAATCATTGCGCTAGAATTTCCTTTATGTTTACCATAATAATTCTAAGTCACTCTTGGAAGTCTCCACATGGCAATTTTAGAGACATGATTGTCGTTACTGGAGTGTTTTTCTTTTATCTCACAGCAATTAATTCTTCATACTATAACCTCTTTTTTTCCTTTTCCCTTTATCTCTTTCCCACTAGTTTTTTTATCTCTCCCAAGCTTGAAGTACAGAGGCTACTCATACACCTAATCCCATTCTTGACTAACACAGAAGTTTGATCTACTCCACTTCCAATCTGGGCTGGGTCACTCTTCCTTAGGTAGCCTGGTTGCCCTCCCCACTTTCAAGGGCTTACCATATCTATGCTGAAAGTAGTGTAGACACCAGATCAGTTTTAGTTCTACTGTTGTTCAGCTTAAGTGATCCACAAACTTCAACCTCTCCCAGTAGCAGGGATTAGATGCATGCACCACCATGCCTGATAGTTTTTCTTTACTCATTTCTTGAGTCTTTTCCTAGAGGTTAATTTCCTTTCCCCTCTTTTGATTGTTCTTTTACTTTGTCATTTTTTGTTTTGAAATGATAGAGGAAAATTGAACTTACTTATTAACTACTTGATCTGCCATTTTGCTAAACTCCCTCAAAGGTATTTTATAGCTATTACATTTCTGTAGTCCTTTTAACACTACTCTGAGATAGAGAGAAGACAGTTTTATCCCTATTTACGTGTAGGAACCCTACATACAGTTGGTTGGTGGTTGTTGTCCTTTGTTCTGGAAGAAGACAAAAAGGACATCACATTGCTGGAGTCAAGTTTCAATGTGTCCAACTGTGACTGATCAGACTTGGGCTCGGAGTGTTCTACCATAGGTTGAGCACCCATAGTGCATGTAAACATTTGGGATGGATACTCTAAATTTGAGCATTTCCTTTGAACTGTTTCAATTCTGCACTGTTCAAAGTGCACAGCACCTTCTCTGATGTAGGTACACCATGGTGAGAGGTCATGTGCCAGTGTCTCCCATATCACAGAATCAATTCTAATCAATTCTAAAGTTCTTTATTTTTTTATTTTTTATTTTTTGTTTTTTTTTATTTTATTTTTACATTCATTTTCACAAAATTTTGGGTTCCAAAATTTTCTCCCCATTTGTCCCCTCCTCCCACTCCAGTACACTGAGCATTCTAATTTCCCCTATCACCAATCTGCCCTCTCATCTATCTTCCCTCCCTTCTCTTGTCCCCATCTTCTCTTTTGTCCTGTAGGGCCAGATAACTTTCTATTCCCCATTACCTGTATTTCTTATTTCCTAGTAGCAAGAACAATACTCAACAGTTGGTCCTAAAACTTTGAGTTCCAACTTCTCCCCATCCCTCCCTCCCCACCCATTCCCTTTGGGAAGGCAGGCAATTCAATATAGGCCATATCTGTGTAGTTTT
>CM053772.1:125489617-125505906 GCA_028658325.1 Potorous gilbertii | reverse complement strand
TTCATGCTTTTCTTGCATCTCTCTCATTTCTCTTCCCAATTTTTCCTCCACCTGTCTAACTTGATTTTCAAAATCCTTTTTGAGCTCTTCCATGGCCAGAGCCCATTGGATATCTATTTCAGATGTTTGGGGTACAGAGGCCTTGACTCCTATGTCTTTACCTGATGGTAAGCATTGTTCTTCCTCATCAGAACGGGGGGAATCATCTGGTCCCCAAGAAAGTAACCTTCTATGGTCGTATTTTTTTTCCCTTTTCTGGGCATTTTCCCAGTCATTTACTTGACTTCTGAGATGCCTGTCCACCCCCCCTAGATCCACCCAGCTAGTGCTTGGGGTCTGAGATTCAAATGCTGCTCCCCAGCCTCAGGGCTTTTGGCGGGCGGGCCAGCTGCTATTCAGGGTAAGATTAAATCAGGTTCTCAGGTGGGGGCAGGGCTACCTCCCAAGCTCAGTTCCCTCAGGGGGTTTATGCAGAGACCTTTTGTAATGGAGCTCCTGCCGAGGTCCTGCCTGCTCCAGGAGCCTCTGGTCACCTGCTGCCTCTGCTGCTGCCTCCCGAGGGGGCTCGAGTTATGGAGATACCCTGCTCCCCTCTCAGCCCATCCAGACGTCTCTCTCACTGACCTGTGCATCTGTGGGTGGAGGGACCTTCGCGGCTGCCTGAGATTCCATCCCTGAAGCCTGCTCGGATCTGCTTGCTCCTCTGGGTGCCACGGCCAGGGCAAGGCTGGGCTCCGCTCCCGTCCCGTGCATGATGGACCTTTGGGATCGGTTTTTCAGGGCTCTCTGGAACAGAAATCTCTTTCACTCTGTTTCTGCGAGACTTTCCCTTCTCCAGAATTTGTTGGGAGTTCTTTTTACAGGAGATCCATGGGCTGTGGGTTTGGAGCTAGCATTTGTGAGTCTTTCTACTCCAACTTGGCTCCACCCCGCCAATTCTAAAGTTCTTAAGAGAGACCTTGTCTCTCCTATCCTTGTATCACTTCTTCTGACTATCATGTGAATGACATAAAGTAATCATTTTGGCAAGCGTACCTTGTGCTTTCAAACAACATGCAACATGGCATGTGTGTGTATGTATTTTTGTTGGATAACTAATGAACTACAGTGATTATCTGTACTTAAAGCAAAATGAACAATACAAGATCATTTGAATTATGGGAAGCAGCATGGCAGTGGATAGATGGTGGGACTTGGATCCAGAAAGACCTAATTTCATATCCCACTTCTGACCCTTATTAGCTGTGTGAGCTAGGTTAAGTCATTCACATTTTGAAGGCTCAGTTCCTTCACTTGTAAAATGAGAGAGCTGGCCTAGATGGCCTCTAAAGGCCCTTCTGAAACACTTTTTTCACTTATTTGTATTCAATTTGGTCAGGTAAAAAATAATCATTTAAAACTGTTTTCTGATTATGTATCTTCTTCAAGTCGCTGAACATAGTCATAAGCAAATTGCCTAGGTAACGAATAGGTTAAGCAATTGGTTAAGCAATTTGCCCAGAGTCAAGCAACTGGGATGTGGCAAAGACTGGACTTAGATCTAGAACTTCTTGACTCAGTAAGCAGCCCCTCATCTACTACATCACACTGCCTTATATTGCTATTTATACATTTATTAAATACATGTATTAAGGGATTTTTCACTACTTTAAGATATTGCTTTATCCTGGAGACAGGCCTAAATCTTTCCACCCTTCCCAATGATTTCTATTGTCCATAAATCTTTATTGAAAGGGTCTTTCCCTACTGTTGAATACACACATAATGATGCAGTACCCCATGGTCCTATTTAGTGTAATTCTTGAAAACAGCTTTTCTGAGGTGATCTCGAGAGATACCAACAGAGATGTGCTCTTTGAACACAAATTTTAAACCCACTCACTACATTTACTTTACTAGGGTGAAGGTGGGGAGGATACTGATGAGCCAAACAACTTCCATTCCCACCTTCAAAGAAGCTAAATTAAATATGCACCAACACACACACACACACACACACACACACACACACACACACACACACACACACACACACACCCATAATGTCATGCTTGCTTGAAAACAAAACCCTGTTTTGCTTTCCCTTTCCTTCTGGCATCTAGAAGTAAATGTTACCTAACACTGTCATGTTATTATTTCTACCAGTGTTCCTGAGAAACATCTAGATCACCCCCCCCCCCAGAAGACTGTAGACATTTCCCTATAGAAAATAAATGTTCTTTTCATTAGTGCCAATCCAATGTTTCAAAATTCCTGTGAAACTGAACAGAAAAAAACAGACTGTCAGATTCATTTTAAAAATAATCTCTTAAAAACATCCCATAAGTTTATTGCAAATGAAAATCTTCCCTGAAGTCACCACTGAATGAAACAATGGCTTTTCTTGTCCTTTTCACTAATAAAATCATTAGTATGCCCTGAGCTAGAGGATGCCAAATCCAAAACAGGCGTCTTTGGTTGGAAGCAGGAAAGGTGGACTCTTTAGAGTCTATAATTCATTTTTTTTAAAAAAATCTTTTAAAAAAATTCTCCAAGTTTATTGCAAGTTTATTCCCTGAAATCACCACAGAACAAAACAAAGGTTTTTCCCATCTTCTTTGTTGATAAAAATCATTAGAGGATGCCAAATCCAAAGCAGGATTCTTTGGTTGAGAGCAGGAAAGGTGGACTTTTTCAACATTCAATATGATGGGTAGTCACACTTTAACCACAGGACATTGCAGAATAAAAAAATGTTGCAAACCACCTTGTGGATTACAAAGGATTAATCAGCCATATTTTCCTTCAACCAGTTAGCGATCTGAGCAATCTTGCTGCTATTTTGCTGATTCCTCTTCACTATTTCTTGTAAGCCAACACGAAGTGTAATGCTGTCATCCTCTCCTAGCATGTTACCAAAAAATTGCTCTAACTAGAAGAGAAAATACAATCAATTAATAATATCAATCTAATTTCCTACTTGGTATACAAGGAAGGAAATGAGTGTTTATGAAGCCCCTGTTATATATGCCAGGAACTGTGCTAAATGTTTTAAATTATTAATTATGATATCCTTTAATCCCTGACTAGCTAGAGAAAGGAAAGGGCTGTGAGAAAAGGATCAGAGTTAAATGTACTCAGAGACCCACAACTCCAAAATTACATCTCATATAGCACAATGTTTTGTAATGTAATTTTAAAGAGGAATGCCAGTGGAGGTGCTGCTCATTAATTCAAAGTACACAAAATTCAGAAGAGGATCAGACATAATACATACAAGGACCTCAGACAGCCATACTTAATGTGCAGGTCCACATACCACAGGCTAGAAATATGGTAAGAATGAGCATAGATTTGTCATGTCTTTTGAGGTGCTCAGATGTTAATGAGCTAGGGAAAAAGCTAGATTGTATCCATAGTCTCAAAATTCTATTCTATGGCTTCTTAATCTCTTTTTGTCATGGACCCCTTTAGCAGTCTGATAAAACCTACGGACCATCTATCAGAAAAATGTTTTTAAATGCATTAAATAAAATATGTAAGATTACAAAGGAAACCAGTTATATCAAAATAATTAACAAAATATTTGAAAAAATAAAACAAATTAACAGACTCCATTTTAAGAAATAAAGATGCATTTGTTAAATGACTACTATGTGCCAGGTATTATTCTACACAAAATACATTCATACAAATATTTATATGTCTATGTATATATATACATATATATATAAATGTTCTAAACAAAAAAATTATACACAAAAAATAAGGCAAAAACTCTCCTCAAGGAGCGCATGTTCTAATGGAAATTCTAATGAATTTAGCAGGGAATTCTCACACTCAAACAGTGATGTACCAAACAAAATATGTACAGGGCAATTTAGAGGCAACCTCAGAGGAAAAGAACATTACAGGGGACCAGGAATGGCTTACTGCTGAAGGTGGGACTGAAGACCTCTCAGCTGAGATCTGAAGGAAGCCAGAGAAAGCAGTAGATGTGAAGAGTGAAAGACAGGCAGTGGAAATGTAGAATCAGAAAATGGAATTTTTCATGTGCAAGGAACAGCAAGGAAGTTAATGACACTAGCATTAGTATTCAGGGGAGGGAGGTAATAAATAAGACTGGGAAGATAGGAAGGGGCACTAAAAATCAAAGCAGTATTTTGTGTTTGATGCCAGAGGTATCTAGGAGCCACTGGAGTTTACTGAATGGGGGATGACAGGGTGAGATCTACACTTTAGGAAGATGACCTTGCTCGTTGAGTGTAAGATGGATTCATGTGAGGAGAGATAAGGCAGAGAGATAAATGCCGCTACAACAATGAAGGCATGAGGTGATGATGGCCTGCACCAGGTAATGGTAATGCCAGAGAAGTGAAGGGGGCATAGAAGGCAGCTGTTGTGGAGGTAGATGGGACTTGGGAAATAATGATATACTGAGTGAGAGATAGTAGAGCTGAAGATGCCAGCATGGGAGAATGGTAGTACCCTCAACAATGCAGTTAGGAAGAGAGGAGACTTTGGGGGAAAAGATAATGAGATATATTGAGTTTAAGATGTCTGTGGGACATCCAGCCCAAAATATCCAATAGGCAGCTGAGACTGGAGGTCAAGAAATAGGCTAGGACTAGATAAGTAGACCAAGAATCACCTGTATAGATATGATAAACTATGAATCTCTGTATTTTATGTATGCTTCTTGTAAACCACCAAGTATTCTCTCCTCTCTCTTCTCCCTTTCAAGACGCTGAAAGGGGACAGAGCCCTCTACTAAAGGACTTAGTTTCACAGAATGCAATAGACCTGAGTATGAGTAAACACCATCGGATCATACAATGGGGTAGGCAAAGTTGGGCAGAAGGACAAAATGGAGGAGAGAGTGAAACTGACAAGTTTGTTGAGGTCTGCCTCACTTAAATCCAATTCACAAGCCAAGTCAAGATATCACCCTCCTGATGTCATTGGCCCTTTCTGAGAACAAAGGGAATGCAACAGTGGGCTGGCATAACAACAGTGTATGAGAGTTATAGTGACTCAGTGGATGGATGAACCAGTCCCACTGGTGGATGAAGCCAATCACTTGTTGGTTAAGTGGTAAAATGGACTTGAAACAAACAGAAGAGTGCGTGAGCGATCTGCTATCTGACCATCTTGTGCTTAGGGCAAAAACTGGTCATGATGACGCCTGAAGGAGGCGAGTAAACTCCATCTCCACAGAAAGCAATTATAAGAAGATGGAAGACCCTACTTTCAAAGTCCACCACTCCATTCATGCTACTGGAACCTTCCCCATCAATGTTTATTTGGGAAAGGAAACTAATAATGGACAAAGAAGTAAGGGACTCATTGAAATATAACCATTCTTTTCCTAACTAAGGCTTAGATGCAATCTCATATTTATTCTTTGCCTCTTGTAATAAATGTGCCTTATGTTGAAATTTTAAGGGCATTTTGCTTTTTGAGAATAGCTAACATTTATATCATATTTTAAGATTTGCCAAGTACTTTACATCTGTTGTCTCCTTTGACCCTAAACACAAACTTGTTAGGACCTGTTACTATCCGCATTTAATTATGAGCAAACTGTCTTGCACACGACTAGTCAGTGTCTATGAGGTTGACATGACTAAACAAAAATGTTACATTTTAATATCAATATAGAACTCCTTTTGCTTCAGTTTTCCCTAGCAAGGAACATCATTATCTTCAGTCTAGAAAGGCAAGGGCTAACCGACACATTTAGAGAATTTCCCCATCCATGAGCCAATGAAATCACAGAGCTGGTCTCTTTTCTGTTCCCAGGAAATGTGAATATATTCAAGTTGGAACTACAGCCAAAGCTCTCAGAATATAGAAAGAAGCCCTTGTTTTATTTAGATCAAAGGATTAATAAATAAAAAATTTTTATTTAGATCAAAGGAATAATAAATAAAAAATTATAATCATTTTCCTGATAGGAATAATAGTGCTACTGAGGTCACAAACATTTTGGAATGTCACAATATTCATGTTATTGAGAGCCAGTATAATGTCCGAGAAAGAGTTCCAGATGTAGAGTCAGGAGAGATTTGAGTTTGAATTTTGTTTCCAACACACAGCTGTGATTATGACCAAGTAACAACTTCTTAGGCTCAGTTTCCCTATCTGTAAAATGGAGATAAATACACCTATGTAATTTACCTTGCAAGATTGGTGCAAGATCAAATGATATAATAATATATGTAAAGTGCTATGTCTTATAATATGCAACTTATACTATTTTCAAAAATGTAAAATGAAGTCTCCAAATAACCATCAAATGAGATAATATTTGTTAAGTACTTAGCACAGTGCCTGGCACATAGCAGGTGCTTAATAAATGCTTATTTCCTTCCTTCCCCTTCCACATCGTATTTCACAGTTCACATATTCTTCAGACAGCAAGGTGGCCTAGGTGAATCAAGTACTGGACGTGGAGTCAGAAGACTCAAGTTCACATCACACCACTGTGTATCCTAACCAAATTACCTGAGTTCTCTGAGACTCAGTTTTTTCATCTATGGATAGAGATAATGGCACTTACCTCCCAAGACCATTAGGAGGAGAAAATGAGATATTATATATAGTATACACACACACAGGTTTGCAAACATTCAATTGCTCCATAAACATTATCAATATTGCCATTTTTAGTATTATTCAAGATACTTACCTCTTTGACCTGTGAATCTGTGGATACAGATTCTGCAATACTCTCTGCTAGAATGAGTAAATAATCTTGTCCATACCTACAAAGCAATGAGATTTCAATCAGTAACAGGGAAAGTTATGCAGGACAAAATGACATTTTACATAGCATGTGTGTGGTAAGTGAATCTTTAATTCATCCTCGTCTTCCAACTCCAAAGAAGTATATCCCTTAGCAACTTCCCTCTAAATGAAGTCCTATTTACATGTGATCTTCCAGGGTTTTGAGTTATCATAAACATAATTTATGAGAAAAAAATTTACTTAAAAATTAATTTTCCTTTTCATTTGAAATTCTGTTTTCCCTCTTCTCTCTTTTTAATTTTTCCAGTAACAAGATTTTTTTAAATTTATCTGTCCCTCCCACTTACAGTCCCCCAAAATGTTCAAAAATAATAAAAAAAAACCCTCAACACATAGCTCTATAGTTTGGCAAAAGAAATTCTCAAATTAGCCACATTTGAAAATGTAGGTCTCTTCCTTCATTCCAAATTCATCACCTCTCTGCCTGGGCATGAATGGCATGTTTCATCATCATGTTTTCAGACTCTCACTTTCTCTCTAAATACAGTGGTTGTAATACTGCCTTGTGCCTCCTGTTCAGAAAATTGACAAAGCTGGTAAATAGTATAGAGGCATTTAAATCGTGCCAAAGACAGTGTATACTCAAACAATATTCAAATCATTAATGAAACTTTAGGTCGTAATTTTGTACACTCTATATGGGAGCTTACTACCAGAATCATTTTATAATAAGTTCTCATAATCAGTGTCAGGAAGTGTCACAAACATCATGCCCATTAGGGGGTATTTCTACGTAAAGTTCAGCAGTAGGATTTTATGTTTCAAAGGGGTGGCAGACTCAGTTTACCATAGCCAAGTTCTACACAGGTTTCCAAGTGTCAGAGACTCTAGACTCCTGGTATACCATTCAAGTCAAATTTCAACACTTCCCTAGTTAATTGAGTTCATGCCTACCTCCCTACAGAAAAATAAACTTCATGGAAAGCAACTAATTTCATAGAAATGAAAAAGACATCCTTATATCGATGACTCATTGCCTGATACAGACAGCTTAAATGAACTGTCTCATGCAGACTAAAGAAAAAAGTTTCTTTCCAAATCCTATGTTCAGATAAAACTAGGATTTCCCATAAGCTCTAATTCTCTGCTGAAATAATCAACAATCAACAAAGCCCCAAAATCATGAATTGTATTTTTATCCCTTTTACTAGATGCCCATAGACATTCCATTATGTTTCCCAACACTCACTTACACAACTGTACACAGTACTTTTCTCCACTGAGTCAATGTCTTAATGGTAACCCAACTGTGATCTAGGGTTATCAAAAACTTATGTTAACTGAGCACAAGCTCTGTCAGTTTCTACCAAAAGGCTTAAAGTATTGCTGTCCACAATATGGAATGTTGTATAAGGCCCAACTCTCTATCCCCTATACCAACTTTTGCCTTGCACACAATATAGCTACACAATCTATCCTAAAATACCACTTCTTACTAAATGTGTATACTAAAATGCACTTAATACATATTATGTTTAACATAATTATATTCTCTCTTTTCTAAAATTTTTAAACTTAAAAATAAGTATCATTTACAAAGCAATGCATTTGCTTTTCCAAGCACTTAACAAAGAACATTTTTTCTCTTCACAATGATCCAGACCTGAAAAATCCACTGACAAGTATTTGCTAAGCCCCCAAAGCATAGTATAGGGCATGTTAAGTCCATGTCACAAAGAATGAAACTGAGTCAGGAGTAAAAAGAAGGCTTTCCCCTTTTCATGCTGCTAAATTGTGGTGTGACAGGATAAGAGTCTCAAATTTTTCTTTAATAATTTCAAAGGATTTCTGGGGCCACTCTAAACCACAGCAGAGCTTCCCACATGAAACCAATGACCCAAACAATGTAGTATCCACTAATTCCAAACTTACTTTTTCATTACAGCTTGCCACTTGTCAATTAAAAATTCCTTTGCTACAAGCCGACCAATTTCAGTTGTTGACACACTTTCAATGATCTTTGATGACTCGGAAGCAAACAAGTCTGAATCCAAAGCATATTCCATATACCTGTCAAGAATTCACATAAAAAATTCAAAACAAGTCTTAAGTAGTTTGTTTAAATTAATGGAATATGTTGTGGAATTTTAAAATTCCAAAATGTACTGCATCTTATAGTGCCCAAACACACATATTCGTTTCACCGCTGATCTCGTTGGTTCATTTTTTTTCCCTTTTTGGGAAGTGGAATGATGTTACTAAAATAATTTATTCAGTCAAGAAACTTGAAATGAAATAAACTGACAAAAATCACCTGTAAAGTATCCATGGATATTTGCTGCAGCTCAATGAATTTATTATTTCATCCCTATCGGCTTGAAATTCACCATTTTCATAAGCATGCAACAAAAAGTCCCATTCTCTGTCACTTCCCATGGCAATAGCGTAACACATAACTTCATATTTAATGAGATCAGAGTTTCTGTAAATATAATATACAATACATCTCATAATTATTTGTTCTTAGAAGTTGTCATGAGGTTGATATTACAGTGAGATGGAAAAAGTAACTTAGAGGCATGCTATTTGATAAAGTTAGAAAGGACAGGGTCTAGGGAAGGTTTAGAATTATCATTAAGTTGAAAGTAAGAGAATCATATTAGAAACGTATAATTAATTATAATATAATCATATTCTATGGTTTACAAACCAAGTTGCTGTTTAAGATCAAGTCAGATCTGTATGGCACAAAAGAGAGAAATATCAAATACGTGGCAAAATGAGGCACTAGAAACACTCTATTAGAATAATCTAGGTAAAATAAAATCCTGTAAAAATAAATACAAATATAGCTCATGGCACAGTGTTAAATCCCAAAGAAGTAAAATAACATAGGTGGAATCATTGCCCTTTGGAAAATTATAATCACAGACCAAAACATTGCTACAAGTGGATAGTAAAGCAGGCTGCAAAAGCACTGGGATCAAACCCATTTTGGTCAATCAGCATACAAATGAACACATAAAGTATTAGTAGGAGACCAGGGAGAATACTAGAAGAGACAAGGATAATTTATTGGCTCATTTTCAAACTTCCATAGCACGTAACAAGTTCACAATGGGGTTTTAGAGAGACAGAATAAGGGTTAGCCAAATGAAAAGAGAAAAACTAAATTACAGGGCTGAGGAATCAAGAAATAAGCATGATGGAATGTGTCAAAGTAGCACAAAATTTAGGAGAAATTATATTACTCTTACTTAATGGTCTCTGAATGATTCATCCACTTAGAGAACATTTCCCTAGACAGCTGTAGACAGTCTTCAAGTCCCAACCAACATGCTGCTCCAAATACATTTCTCAGAGTTACTCTTAAAAGAAAAACCCAAGAAAAACAGTTCATTTTGCATTACGAAGTCCTTCTTTCGACTAAGAATGCAATTAATAAAAGGATGAGCAATTCAAAATAGCCTTCTAATAACATCAAGAAAAAAAGAAACAGACTTATGAGTAAGAAATACGGAGACGGTTTGGGCTAGTATTTGTTGAGAGACTCTGGGACACCAAAACCAAAAAACTTTAAGACTAGTATTTTTTGGAAGTTAACAATGAACCACTGATCCTCTCTTTCCCTTCCCAAACAGTCTATATCCTTTGTTAGTTCAGTTTCTTTCCCCTTAAAAAATGAATTATATATAAAATATGTATCAAGTATTTGAGACAACATTCTAAAAACTAAAATCCTTTCATACTTTACTTAAAACTGAGTTTTATTTTTTTTCCACCAAGTTTAAGGTGTTAAGGAGAATGGAGACAGGAAAGGGAACCTAAAAATGAGTGCTCAGCAAACTCACTAATACTCTCCTCTAGAGCCTGCCTACCTTGGCTTACTTGACATGATTCATTCCTTTTGAAGTCTATTCAATGTAAATAAATCCATGTTCAGAGCCATGTACAGAGCTCTTCTGTCTGCCTGAGTATGGACAAGAGATTGAATCCAGTCTCCTTTTCCTATCCCTCTCATCCCCTATCCATAATGGATATCCATAATGGATGACCAACTATAATATGTAGCCTGACATCCCAGTTTTTTGGGGGAGGGTAAAAGACATGGGGCAAAGAATCAGCGTTGTAAAAATGGACCATTTCAGTTCATTTAAACAACATAGATTTCAACTAACAGTGGAAATAATACTACATTTGGAATCAGAGGAACAGTTCACATCCCAGCTTGGGTACTTATTACTATCTAAACTTGTAAGACCTTGAGGGAGTCACAAAAAGACCTAAGTTTTTGTCGTCTGTAACATGATAGGGTTATACTAAATGATTTTTAAAATCCCTTTAAGTTCTAAGTCTACAGTCCTATAATCTTTGCTTACTTCTCACCATTTCCCCTACAAAATCACTTACTTACATACTCTCTCACATACAGGTCTTGTCTTCCACCAGCCTATCCTTTCATCCACTGTATCACTTTGCCATGAACCATACTCTAATATCACATTTAAGACAGAGAGAGATGAAGGCAAAACAAAATGTCTAAGGAGAAAACTTAGAGCATGGTGCTAACCAGATTATATGCAGATATGTGTATGTGTATCTATATGGATATCAATATTGATATCCCTCAAATACCTGTAATAGATCAATAGATCTATTATATTATATATTGATCTATATAGATATATGGATATCCCTCACCTGTAAGATGTAGATATAAATACATATACACATGCACACCCTTCTGTAAGAGGGAGTCTTTTACACCTACAAATTCCATTCCCTAGTCCTATCCATAAATGCAAGCAACAAATTTCACACATGTAGGACACTGGTCATGGAAGGCCAGAGAAAAAGAATGTGAGTGGCTTAACAGGGCAAAAAGGAGGGAATTATGTGATGTTTATCTTCAGTAGCTCCTTATGACCTGCCCCTTCAGCATCTATCTTCACACATGGTAACCACCATTCTACGATTTTTCCAGGTTACTGACATCTTCAGGTTCTATCCTTTCTTTTGCTTTGTCCTATCAAAATACCTTTCAAAAGAACATACAAATTTACATTAAAGCATAAATGCAATGTGTATTAACTTCCTAGAGTTATTTTTATAAGAATAGAATTTTAAGTATCAAAGATAAGCAAGGGATTTGGCATTCCAAATCACACTAGAGAGACTGATCCTGCTCCACAAACAACTTGGAGTATATATACTTCCTGGCTGTGGTTTAATAGTACAAGGTTTATTTACATGTTTAGAACAACACGCTTTTATGTGTGTATGTTTATCTCCAGAACTATAAATTTTCAGTCTTCCTCCCCCCCCCCCAATAAGAGTGCTTCTGTGGATGGATGTCAATGAATCTCTCCATTAATTATATATATATGTAACACTCATTCAAGTCAATAAATGTATGTATGGTATAGGCTACCAATTCAAATCAATCACTTCCTTCAATCATCTATATTTAAAATAATACTTACATAGCCACAATGTCATCTTGTAAGTTATTTTCACGAATTTTAGTTGAATAAATATGCCACATTGGGGTAAGTCTCTTTAATAAATATTTCTAAAATGACAGAAGAAAACATATTATACTAACAAACAATATAGAATTTGCCTAAAATTACCTTTTTACCAAAAAAGTGATGGCCAGAATATTAAAGGTCTGATATTTTTCTTCTGAAATTTCTATTTAATGTGTTAAGTAGTCAAAATCCTTCAAATGTTTCCAATCATGATACTTCCATGCTAAGGAGACTAAATTTAATAACTGTCTGAGATACTCTAAAAAGGGAATTGTTTCTACAAGGGCCAAGTTCCAGCTAAACTCCTATCTTCTACAGTAAGCTTTTCCTAATCTCTCTTAATTCTTCTAGTGCTTTCCCTTTGGGGATTATGTCCTATGTATCCTGTGTATTAACTGTTTATACATAGTTGTTTGCCTATTATGTCTTCATTTAGATTCTGAGACCCTTAAGAGCAGAGACTGTCTTTTGCCTTCCTTTGTGTCTAACACAGTGCCTGACACATATTAAGTGCTTAAAATATATTTACTGACTCTGACTGGCACTGACTGATCCATCCTTGTTCAATTTTCCACTAAATAGAAGCTCTTCCTTATTGATTATGGATAAAGCCAGTTAAGAAGCTTATGCCCAAGTAAACAGTCTAGAAGTCATCTTGAGACAAGAGAAATGAAATTTTTTTTACAACTGTTGGGCTTATAGTTCTTTTTTCACAGTTTAGACACTTCGATGTATGTGTCTAATTCTTAAAAGAAAGTTACATGGACTCTCAAGAAAAGCAAAAAGTTAGGAAATGTTGATGAAATAACTAATTGTAATTTTCTTGTTAGAAAATATAGTAGACAATTTTAGTTTTAAGTGACGGGAACTTTTAGTACTCTACATCTAGCTCTAAGGGAAATGATACTCTACTACATGTATGGCTCTATCTAACAGATATAGTCTAAGACACTAAGTTCCCAGAATTGTCACTGTTCAATGATAGCTCTCTCATATTTTCCACTCAAATTAGTCTTCTACCAAAGCTTTAATTTTTGGGGGGTGGAGAGGATGGGAATCGGTGTTGATGGGCTATTTAGCTTTAGTATCGAGGAATACTGAACCAAAAAGTCACCTTGAGAATGACCTGCCACAAACATGACAGCTGGAATAGGGGAAGAAAACCCTTCATGTGTATCAAAGAACCGTTACCTTAAATAAGGGATATATATTATGGTTGTTGAAACTGGCAAAGATCTTAGGAGTTAGTAAGTTGTGCAAAACTGTATTCCACACTGTGATTTCTTCTTCTTTAGCAAGGTACTTGGTTAAATCAAGGGCAGTTTCAATGTCAATGTAACCATGCCTGTTTTGTTTAGGAAAAAAAAAAGCAACTTGTTAAATGAGTTAAATATTTTCCTCCCACATTTTGTCAATGCTTCTATCAAGTGAGATAAAATAGGTAAAGCACTTTACGAACCTTAGATTACTATATAAAAAGTTATGGGTAAAATATAACTCAATAAATATTGTTGACAATTGTTCTATTTCAAGATTTTAAAAATGCAGAAAATCTCAGCCCAATGACATTAATCAGTAGGAACGTCCTTATTCCTGAACTAATTATATTTTCCTTAATAGTTACAGATAAAAATCACATATACCTTTAAGGTTTTCCAAACACATTTATGTACATGATTTCTTCTGAACCCTCAATTACCACTGTAGTATCTCCAAATTTTAACACTTCCACGAGTGATCCCTTCACCACACAGATCACAACTCCTTTATACATTAACAGAGGTTGCATAAATTGTTGCAGCCAAAAAATAAAAATCAGCTAGTAGGCAAAATTCTGGAGAATGAACCTCTCTGAACTTAACTAGGTTTGTTCTCTGTTGACAGACAAGTAGCCCCTTGTTGGGCTTGAAAGTGAAGGTTTCCATTTTAAAGAATTACTAAATCTTACAAGTTGACTTAGGATTGTGTCACCTACTGCAATTCACATCTGAGCAGGATGACCGTGAACAACATCCCTGACAAATAGTCATCTGGATTCCAAATGGTTCATTCTATATTTTAATAATTTCATCAGGAATAATGACGATGATAGCTATCATTTAAATATGCAAATATTCTCTCACTTGATCCCTACAACAACACTGGTGGGTAGGTGGTATTATTGAGGCAGACAGAGGATAAATGACTTGTCCAGGAACACATAGCCAGTAAGAGGTTTGAGGCTGGATTTGAACTCGAGTCTTTCAGACTCAAGTTTAGCACTCTGTGCACTTGAGGATATCTTACACTGAATTGAAATCTTCCTTGATGCAATATCTACCCATAGCTCTTATTTCTGTTCTTTTCAGTAAACAAAAAAATTAACTCATCCAAATCCAGTGCGGAAGATTAAATGCTACCAAGGAAAACAGGAAGATTATTACACATTGAGAAAAAAAGTGATGAATTCAATTTGTGAACAGATAGAAATGAATCACCTTTGTATAATATTAGTATAAATAAAACTAGTATAGATGAACCCTAGTAAAAATGAAACTTGATCATAATGGATACTTTTTTGAATATATTGCTACAGTCTTTTTACTAGGATTTTAAAATTTTTGAATTGATATTCCATAGTGACATTAATCCACAGTTTTTGGAGGTTTTTTTATTTGTTTTATTTTTTACTTTATCCCTCCATAATTTAAGCATTAAGACTATGTTTGTCTCATAAAAGGAATTTAGTGGAGTGTTTTCTTAATTTTTGAAAGTGATTCATCTAAATAAATTCATTATTCTTTAAAAGCATGACTGAATTCACCTATACATCCAAGATCATTGGTTCTGGTAGTTCTTATACCTAGTTCAATTTCCTTTTCTGAAATTACATTACTAAAGATCTCCATTTGACGTTCTGTTAAACTGGGATTTTATATTTTTGTAGATAATTATCTTTTTAGAAAGACTCTGTCATGGTTTTACATTTTTGTGTTATTAATTTCATTTTTTTTCTTCCCTCTTCTTTTGAATTAGGCTAAAGGTTAAAATATAGGGGACACATGCATAAGTTAAATTTCCCAAACTATAATTTTCAGCCTTCCTCCCAGTGAAAAGTGCCTCTTTGCATAGATGATGTCCATGAATCTGTCAATTAATTTTACATGTATGTGCTGTTTGTGGACACACAGAAAGCTGTTTAGTCCAATCAGTCACTTCACTCGAACATCTTAAAACTTTTCCCTAGATAAATAGATTCAGATTGCTAAAGCAGGAAAAGACCTTTAGAGAGTATTTTGCTCAGTTCCTTACAGATGAGGAAATTTGGATTGAGAGAGTTGAGATGACTAATCCAAGGTCACATAGGTAGTAATTGGCAAAACTGGGAACCAGGTCTACCTACTCCTGGGTCAGTACTTTTCCTCTTTATTGTATAATATAGAACAGTTTTCCATTAGAAAAGTTAGGAGTCGGGGGGGCGGAGCCAAGATGGCGGAGTAGAAAGACTCACATTTGCTAGCTCCGAACCCACAGCCCATGGATTTCCTGTAAAAAGAACTCCTGACAAATTCTGGAACAGTGGAAGCCGTGCAGAAACACAGTGAAGGAGATTTCCGTTGCAGAGAGCCCTGAAAAACCGACCCCAGGGGTCCATCGAGCCCCAGACGGGAGCGGAGCCCTCCCCTCCCCCTGCCCCGGCCACACGGCACTGAGAGGAGCGAGCAGATCCAAGCAGGCATCAGGGACCAGAATCTCTGGCAGCCGGGAAGGTCCCTCCACCCACAGACTCACAGGTCAGTGAGAGAGACGGGCTGAGAGGGGAGCGGGGTATCTCCAGGACTCGGACCCTCTTGGGAGGCAGCTGCTAGGGCAGAGGCCGAGGCAGCGTGGCCAGAGGCTCCCAGAGTAGGTAGCCAGAGGCTCCCGGAGCAGGATCCCAGAGCAGGCAGGAGCTCAGCAGCAGCTCCATTACAAAAGGTCTCTGCATAAACCTCCTGAGGGAACTGGGCCTGGGAGGCAGCCCTGCCCCACCTGAGCACCAGCAGATAA
>CM053772.1:125457124-125489117 GCA_028658325.1 Potorous gilbertii | reverse complement strand
GCCAATGACTTTCTGAGAAACCAAGAAATCACAAAACAAAACCAAAAGAATGACAAAATGGAAGAGAATGTGAAATATCTCATTGGAAAAGTTAGGAGTCATCATAGTAGTCAATCAACAAGTATCTATTACAAGCTATTATGTGCAAAGCACTATGCTGGGCACTGTATGTCCTAGAAACAGCTAAGGTCATAAAAATGAACCAAATCTACAAAGGTGGGAGCATAGAGAGAGTAGGTCGGAGAACCAAGGAATCAGCCTTGGGATCACACAAAGGAAGAGGAAGAAAAACAGTACTCATAGAAAAAGGGATAAAAGGACTGACCATACAATAGGAAAGAAAAATAATCACCTATTAAGCACCAGTTATATATGCCAGGCACTGTGCTAAGCACTTGAGATATATTATATCCTTTTATCCTCACAACTATTGGAGGTAGGTGCTGTTAAAATCTCCATTTTTCAGCTGAGGAAGCTAAGGGATCCAGAAGGCAAGTGACTTGTTCAGGATCACACAGCTAGTAAGTGTCTGAAGAGTGATTTGAACTTAGTTAGGTCTTTATCACTCCGGGGCCAGCTCTCTATCCAGTGAACCATCTAGCTGCTTTGAAACACAGTGCACTGCATAATTTGAACCCTAAGAGATCTTAACAGAAGGGAATAGTAGACTGAAGCTAACAAGAAGTTCAATCATGATAAAAATATAAAGTCCTTAATTTAGATTAAAAAAAACCTTTCAATGACAGGATAGGTAGAAAGCAGTTCATATGAATAAAAGTCTATGGATTTTAGTGGACTATAGGCTCAGCCTATAGCAATGCTTGGGCAGCACTAATGGCTTCCAGAGGTATAGAGATGTTGCCATTGTACTTTGCTCCACTTAGAAAACACAAATAAACAAAAAGGCATTGAGTGCTTAGTATGTGTTGGGCACTGTACTACAGATACAAACACAAAAGCAAAGACAGTGCCTTCCCTCTAGGAGCTTATATTCTATTAGGGAGAGACATATCTGGGATATTGCATCTAGTTTTAGTTGGCACATTTCAGAAGGAACACCGACAACCTGGAGGGTTGTTAGTTAGGAAACTACCCCAAACAAGAACTAACTGCAAGAACTAGAGTATTAAAGAGAAGAGGAAGGAGAAGAGAAAGAAGAGAAGCCCTAAGGGGGGAAAGTGATAGTAATCTTGAGTTGAGGTACTGGAAAAGATGTTTTCTGCTTAATGCTGGAAAAGAAAACTAAAAGCAGCAGATGGGAGAGGCAGATTTTGAATGAAAGTAAGAAAAACTTCCTAGAGTTTATAGCTAAACCAAAGTGGAATGATATGCCTGAGGAATGAGTGAATCCCTTTCATTAAAGATCTTCACAAAGAAGCTGCTTGATTATGCCTAAACCAGAGATAAAAAGGATTGCAGGATGCAAAAACAGATAATTTTGATTGCTTGAAACTATAAAGTTTTTGCCTAAACAAAATTAATGCAGCCAAAATAGAAGGAAAACAAGAAAGGGAGGACGAGGGAGGATTTGACTGCAAATTTCTCTGAAAAAAACCTCATTTCTCAAATATCAGGAAACTGAACCAAATTTATAAAAAGAAGGGCCATTACCTAGTTTATACATTGTAAAAGGATATGAACAGGCAATTTTCAGAAGAAAAATTAAAGCAATCAATAGTCCCATAAAAATGCTCTAAATCACTACTGATTAGATATGCACATTAAAACAACTCTGAGATACCACCTTGTAATGGCAATTTAAAAGGGAAGACCTTTCCCATTCATTAATAGGCTCTTGGGACCTGCTTAAATCACATGGAAGCCTAAACCACATGTGATGAGAGGAGCTGGCTGAAGAAGCAGAACAGGAAAGGTGGAATAGAGCTGTTAGGGAGAGGAGAGAGGACACAGGCCAGCAGGCATAGCAAGGCTCATATCTGCTTGTGGGAAGTCCCGGGAAGGACGAGGGGGAATGCTTGGGAATGCCTTTGTCCCCAGCAGTGCTAGTGTGTATCTCCCACACGTTGACTTCTTGGCTACTATGAGGGATTTGGCTTTCTGGTGTTAGAATAAAGTCTTTTATACTTTGTAATTCATAACTATGCCAGCATATTCATAGCCATCCTCAGTGCTGTGAATATTGTCTGAAATATACATACCTTAAACATGTTAAATTGACTAACATGCCAGAAAAGAAAAATGAAAGTTGCTGGAGGGGTTGTAGAAAAATTGGAACTGCTGGTGAAGCTATGAATTAATCCAACCATTCTGGAGGACAATTTGAAATGATACTCAAAAGGCTATAAAAGTGTGCATAGCCTTTGACCCAACAATATTAGGTCTTTATCCCAAAGAGATCAAGAAAAGGGAAAAGAAAAGCTATTTGTACAAAAATATTTATAGCAGCTCTTCTTGTGCTGGCAAAGAATTGGAAATTGATGCTCATCAATTAGGAAATGACTGAACAAGTTGTAGCATATGATTGTGATGGAATACTATTATGGTATAATAAATGATAAGCAGGGTGGTTTCATGTAAAATACTGAGAAGTTCATTTCTACCAAATTCTCTAAATAAAATAAGTATCATTCTGTAGTGTTTTGAGAAATATAAGTTAAATTCCATAAATAAATGCCATTATGACAACGGTCTCATTAAAATAATTGTTTTTCTTAGCCACAAGTGAATTTCCTCTATTTCAAGCAATTTTTCATACAACAAAATGACAATATAACCAAAAATGCCATCTTCATTGAAGAGCTAAAGAAATAAACATGAAAAGTGATAAATCTTTTTTTAAACAAGGTCCGTTAAAATATGACAAAGACATTAGGAAAAAACATACTCACCGAGACAATCTAAAGGCATCATCAAATAGCTTTATTCTGTCAGTGACTGGAATAGCCTGTATAAAACCAGAAATTGCAAGTTAGAACAAAACGTCAGGATGAAAAAAATCATTTTTTAAAATGTCAATTAATACTTAATAAACATTTATTGTGTTTGTTTTTAATAAGTGGTTGCATCATTAACATGGTGTCATTGAGAGAAAACTAGTCTTAAAAGTCCTAGCCCTGCCATTTATAAGGTAGGTGATGTTTGGATCTCAGTTTCCCTCATCTGTAAAAGAGGGTGATAATATGTACCTTGCATATCTTATTGAAAAATAAATCTATTTTTTAAGACTTCAGTGGTAGGTATCTGCATCAAAGGGTTGTGAGAAAAATGCTTTGAAAAACTTTAAGTACTCTATAAAATGTGAATTATTACAATGAAATCCAATGGGTTATTCAATTTAAGGGATGCACAATAAATACTTTGTGATTAATTATAATTGGCCCATTAATTGGATCATGCAATTATTTTTAGGGTGCTTATTTTCAAGGTATTTGACCAATATATATTATGAGAGAGTAGGATAATGTTATACAATAGGAAGTGTTGGACCTGAATAGTTGAACCTGGGGGTAAGGAGACCTGGGTCCGAACCCCAAGTTGAGCTCTATCTAGCTCTATGAAAGTCTTTTAATATTTATCTGTCTCAGCTCATATTTACATAGTACTTTACAGTTTGCAAAGCATTCTACACATACTTCTCAACTATACATAAAAATAGTACTTGCACTTTCTCACTGCGTTATTTTTTATAGAGATTTGTCAACTTGGAAAGGGGGCAAATAAATGGTACTGTGGATAGAGCACTGGGCCTGGAGTCAAGAGGATCTGAATATAAACTTGGATTGAGAAACTTACTAGCTGATGACCCTGGGTAAGTCACATAACCGCTCAGCTCCTCATCTGTAAAATGGAGACACACTGGAGAAGAAATTTCAAGACACTCCAGCATCTTTGTCAAGAAAACCCCATGGATATAGTCTATGAGACTCCAACACAACCTAACAATCAAATAACAACCTGGAAGTCCTATGGAAATGTGAGCATTTAGCATCTCCCACATGGGGAAGCAGTAGAGGAGCTAGCTTCTAGATGGTCAGGTTCTCTTGTCAACTGGTGCTTCTATGTCACTGGAGGGTTGGAGGAGTGGAGATGTCCTTCTTTAATAACCTGGAATACTCAGTATCACTCACAAGTTTTCTCCAAATAACCTAGCAAGATACTAAAGAGTTTCCCTTCATAATATCCTTTTAAGTTTCTCTCTCCAAAGTCCTCATTGTACTTTATTTGCATTTGTAATAAACATTCTCCTTCATTTTATCTTATATACAACTGCGATCTCCCAGAGAGGAGAAGCCTTGTTTTTTTCTCCTCCAGACAGTGATAGGTTAAATTGTGAGTGATCAGGTAAATATCTGATGAGTTGAACTGACTTGGAAACGATAGCAAGTAACTCAGTCGAGCTTGGTTTTTCTGATTAGAAGATCCACTATAGCTTAAAGAGAAGTGAGTGGTGATAACATTTCATACTTTTCTTACATTATTATGTTAACAATATGTTATTGTTTAGTCTGTTTCAGTCATATCTGACTCTTCATGAGCCCATTTAGGGCTCTCTTGGAAAAGATACTAGAGTGCTTTGCTATTTCCTTCTCCAGTTCATTTTACAGACAAGGAAACTTGGGTTAAGTGACTTGACCAGAGTCACAAAACTAGCAAGTTATCTGAGGCCAGATCTGAACTCTGATCTTCCTGACTCCAGGCCCAATGCTCTAGCCACTATGCTACCTCTTACATTCAATATTTAGAATTATGGAAACCCTTAAGCAGATTTCTCTCCATCTTCTATTATTTATTCAACCAATTGGTGTTTTTCAAATAAATAATTTCATTGAATAAACTGACAATTGAAGGTGAGAAGCCAGTAATGTAATGACCAGTTTTGTATGGAGAAGGATGTTTTTACAAATTAATAAATGTTTGACAATTTTGATGAATGTTTGCAAAACTAATGAGGTTTTTATATGCTTTCTTTTTCAAATTCAGTAAAAATAAATTAAAATTTTCAATGAACTGGAGAAGGAATTTTGAATTTGGTTGTAAACTAAAAATAAATTTTTAAAAAGATTTAATATGAGAGTATTTTAGAAAAAAGAAGCTTGGTTTGTTTTGTTTTCCTAAATGGATCTCTTGGAATACTTCTATATAACAGAGTCAAGTGGAAAGATCAGATACAGAGGCAAGAAACTTGGGTTCACACTTGAGGTGTTCTGCCATTTATAAAATGATAAATGCACATTATCTCCCCCATAAGGGTTTTTAAATGGGGAAAGCACTATGAGTAGTAACTATTATCTTTGTGGGGGCAGAGGGGTGGAATAAGTCTCAGGAAATGAGGCAGGTAAGAAAAGAATCTCTCATCTCCATTGCTTTTGTGTAGAAACAAAACAATTGTGTGGGTCTATTATATCATGAACCATCACCAAATAGGGGGCGCTTAGATCATGCTAGAGGCTAAGTGTAAATCCATGTTCTACATCTGTTCAAATAATTGTCATATCATCAGGAAATTCTATCATACTAACTTTGAAGAGTTACGGTAATAAAGCGCCTTTGTCAACAGCCTTTGGTAGTCTGATCCTGACAATACAAAGAATAATACTTACCATTTTATGTAGCACTGTAAGGTTTGCATTTATTTCTAGAAATTTACAAAACTTTGTATTTTTATAAATATTCTCTTATTTTATTCTACCCTGGGAAGTAGGTGCTATTATTCCTCCATAGGAGATAATATTTCCTCATATCTCCTGAGGAAAACAAAGGTTCAGCGACTGGCTAGTATCTGAGACTGGATCTGAAGTTTGTGGTCTTCCTAGCTCCACCTAGCGGCCTCACTCCAAACTACTGAAATCATATCCAAAAACAATTAAAAGGTCAATAAATTTTGAAGGAAAGAAATGTAAGCACCATTTTACAAGGTCAAGAGGAAATCAACTGTCAGGTGACCAAAACAAATTCTACTCTCCCAACAATATCCCTGGTAGATATATTCCTATGTAGTAGGAGCTCCTAACTGTGTCATGGCATTATGCCACTGGCAGCCTGGTGAAGTCGATAGATTCCCTCTTAGAATAATGTTTTAAATTGCAAAACTAAAATATATAGGATTTCAAAGGAAAAAGAATAGCTATCAGAATTTTTTTTTAAGTTTACAGACCCCAGAGTAAGAACTCCTACCTAGCCTCCAACAGATAAAAGAACATGTAAATAATTTATGTAAATAATTAAATGTTTATGTAAATAATTAAAATGTACAAATGTGAAAATTGTACAAAAAGTTGTACAAATGTGACATTGTTTTCTTACCTTTGGTTCTTTTTCAAGCAATAAGCTTATTTTCTTCCAACCCAATTGATCATAATTAACCATATAATATCCAGTTGTATTCAAATTTAAAGTCAACCAGTCATGTTCTGAATCTGACAGTTGCATTTCAGGAAATATGTCTGCAAAAGATTTTTTAATATTGTTTTTAAACATACTTTCTCATCAGTATTCAATGTACATACTAAAATTTACACACTGTCAGTTTTGAACCACAGATGTACCAAAGTGAAGAGAGTACAGCTGGTAACTCAATGACTTCTTACTTGATTAAAATGGAAAACTCTCCATTCAATTATCTTTTTTGTTGTTGCATATACAGTACTTTTCAATGGAAGTTACATGCTATTTTCATTTCACATATATATGTGTGTGTGTGTGTATATATATATGTATACACACACACACACACACACACACACACACACACACACACATATATATGAACTATTTTAAAAAAAAAAAAGTGGGGAAAGATACTTACTGCTGCTGTTATCTAACCAGACTAATGGTTGTACAATTCCACTTTTCATCCAAGTAATGGGGACAGTCCATGTTTTACTTATTGGAGGAAAAATGAGTATTTGGTTAATTTTCAAATAAAATAAAATACATTCCAAATCAACAGAAAATGAAATGTTAAAGAGAAGGTAAGTCACCAAATTTTAACTCTCCATGTCTCCTTTTTGCCATCATGATGTTCCTACCTTTCTGAGAAAGCATCCTACCTTCTATTTGTGTTTCCCTTTTCCCTCTCATTCCATTCTGCATTCTTCTCTTAACTTTATATTATCTCAAACTTGGTTATAAGCAAGAAGGTCACCAAGGACACTGTTAGGAGAGCTATTTACATAGGATTTTTGCTGGTTAATTTCCAAATGGGGTTTATGCTACATATTCACCTAGCTGGCTTCCCTGAAGGATGCCTGTTGACTGCTGACATACACCAAAATACCTGTGACAACTAGATTGAAGACGGGAGGGAATATGTCTTATTAATCACTGTATCCCTTTATAGTACCTTGTATGCAATGGGTTCTCCCAGACATTTGTAGAATGGAATTGAATTAGATTCCCTCCCCACCAAAAACAAAAAACAAAAAACAAACAGGAGGGGCAAGCTAGTTAGGAAAAAACAAATCAGTCTCACCCTAGCTTCAAAATATTTATCAGCCTGAAAAATGTTCAATAGGCCTTTCCATATTCGTTTATATGAACAGAATAATTTCTCCAATGGCAAATGAATAAATATCACTTTTGAAGACATACACTAATCTTATTTTATAGATTTTGCCTTCTTATTAAAATTCTTACTCTCCAGCTTTCTGTGGGACTCAGCTAATTTGCATGGGTATAATTAAGGTTTCCACTTATTCTCTAAGATACTACTGTTCCTTTACAGAGAGGTCTTAAAGAAACAATACAGGTAATACTATCTGCCTATTTCATATTCCATGGGACGCAGGTAAGGCAACTCTTTATTGGGTACTGATGAGAGTGGGGAAAATACCCAATGAAATTTAATTGAAATGTATTCATTAGTGTCACTGTTTTATAACAATTGGAACTGAGAAACAAAACCAGCTCAAGAAATAGTAATGAACTTTCACAAATTCCAATCATCTGTGTCTTCTTTTATATTTGTCTATGCAGTCTCATTGTTACTCCTAGTGGTCAGGGGAAGAAAGACGAATTACCTATACACCTCCTTTAAAAGAGAATCTTTTGTCTCTGAGAAAAAGTAAACTATGGTCACTCATATCTCTCTATGCTGCTGCCTCTACCCCCATGTGATGAATTATTGCTGTGTGAAAGAGGGAGAGACACTGGTAAAGTTCTAAGCTGATTTATATGCCTCTAGCTTCACTTTGCATTGACCCCCAAGGGAAGAATTACATCTCCCCCCTATACCCATGCTGACGATGTTCAACCCTGCAGGAAGAGGGTCCTGGTCCATGGCCTACAGAACAACAAACAACTGCTCCAAACCCCAGAGAGTAAATAGTATTTAATAAGGATAATCTTTTCTCATCTTTAGCACCAGCTAAAGTATCCATCTAAGCAGAACTCAATCCCAAAGAAAGATAAAAAGGTCAAGCTAATATACTTGTGGGAGGGAGTCATCTGTTTTTTATCATGAGCATGGAAAAATGGTTCCTGGTTGACCATGCCAATAGACACATCTAATGTTATAATTGGAAATCCACTCTGGTGTGTCCATTTCTCCATTATGCTTTTTACCGATGCTGGCAAGAGAACTTCAGTCTGGTTGTCTAGCACCTGTTTTTTAAAAACACAAAACCATACAAATATGATGTAATAATAATGTTTAGCAAAGCATCCTCTTTAAGAACTTCCTTTTCTGTCCTACCCAACATTCACCGCACATCAATGAGTTCTCTGCGAAACCCTACCATTGGATTTAGTCCTTGGGTTTTTTGGTCAATGCTGTCTGTCTTTCCTTATATACATCTTGATATTTTTCTCCTATAGTCTTTTGGTATGAGAAAAACTCCACAGATACCTTTTGGATGTTAAATTACTGCATCATATCAAATTACTATCCAAAGGACCATAAGAATTTTCTATCTGACTTACAGCTAAAGCCATACATATGTTATCTTTCCCATTAGAATGAGCTCCTAGAGAGTAGAGGCTGTCCTATTTTTTTCTTTTTATGCCCCCACCCAGTACATAGGGCATGGCACATAGTAAGAGCTTAATTAATGTTTTTTTTTAATTTTACTCATTCATAGAAATGTAGCAAATGTAAATCACTGGACATATTAAAGATTATATAAGTAAAAAATAAAAATTACCATTTGCATATGATTCCACAGATCATCCTGCTCAGAATTTGAGAATGCAAATGTTTTCAAATATGACTGTGGAACAATAGAAATTATGATTAAATGAATGATAACAGATACTCCCCCAAAACAGCATTCACTTTTCAGGAAACTTCAGTTTTTCCAGACTTACTTCAAGTCCTCTAAAGAACAGATTCTCACCAAGAAAATTTGACATCATCCGGATTATGCAACTTCCCTGAAGCACAAGAAAATCAGGATATATTATCTGAATAAAATTTAAGTACTTGTGGCCAACAACAGTCATTTTGTAAATAAAATTAGATGCCTGAGTATTCAATATACTCAGTATATGCTAAAAATGAATCTTGTTTTCCCTCACAGTGTCCATATTATCTTTTAAAAAGCTATGAGAGTGACCTAAAGCTATCCTTGAGTTGAAATTTAAACTTTAAGTATCCTATACTTAAAAAGAAACCTAGCATAAAAAAAATTTAAATGGCAAAGTAGTTGTTAACTGTTTACACGATAAAGAGATTCTCTACCTTATAAAAAGATTCATCATATATTTCCTGGCTGCTTTAGAATTTATAATTAGTGCTGGGTACATATTGAGTAGGTGCTCTGTAAGAGGGCTACATGGTATAGTGCACAAAGAATTGAACTTGGAGTCCAGATGATGAGTTCAAATGCTGCCTAAAACAGTTATTAGCCGTGTGCACATGGACCAGTCCCCTAACTACTTTTAATCTGTTTCCCCTATATGTGAAAAAAAGGATAAAGACAGCACCTATCTCACACATTGGTAAGGATCCAATAAGATATCATATGCAAAGTACTTTTTATCTTTTAAAGCACTATAAAATACTAGTTTTTATTCCTGATTATATTTGCAAAAAAAAAAAATCAGTTTGTTCCTAACTGTCAAGAGGTCATCTATTGCATAACATGAGGTACATCCTCTGTAATGAAAATTTTACAATAGCCAATTTGTTCTGTAAACTATCAAAGCCATCCTTTAACTGGTCTTCTTAATAGGTACATAACAAAATGAAATAAATGATTTCCTTTACCTTTTTATAAATATATCGGTCAAAGAGGTTACTTATTTCTCTTGTCGCTGTGTAATTTTTGACTTCTGTGGATACAGTTCGGTGTTTCTTTGCATGGTCATCACTGAAAACATCTCTCATAAAATAATAATAAAAGAACTCATTCTGAAACTTGAAAAGTAAAAAACAAGTTAGTTCCGAGAAACATGAGTCAAAGTTTCTGAAGTATAGCCTTAAAGTGAGATCATTGCAGGGGAATAATACTCCAAATGTTAAGAGTATTATATATAAATATAAATAATTGTTTCTGACATAGAAATTCTAGTAAACCACTTAAATATAATGTCCTCTCTTCCTAAATAGGGCCAGAAATATCAACATCAAAGGAAGGAAAAGCAAGGTTCTAGAGAGCAGTGGCAAAGTGAACAATGGTTTATAGATCTTATAGTTATAAGTAATTCGATTTTATCATGGGTCCTTACATCTTCTATGCATCTATCACCTATATAAATTAAGGGTGATGCCCCAACAGGGACAAGAAATACCTAGATACAATGAGCAAAGTAAAGCAAGGCAGATGGACCTCATCATATTTACATCTTATATCTAGTAAATAGGTAGTTTTGCACAGTAGGTAGCCAAAAAAGTAAAGTAAGTAAGCCAGAACTTACTTATGGCAAATATAGAGGGCTGTGACTGGCAAAGAGTATGCCTGGCTTCCTTCAAGTCCCAGCTATAATCCCAACTTGTAGGAGAAGTCTTTCTGGAATGAGCTTATTATTTAATGCCTTTCCTCTGATGATTTTCTCTAATTTATTCCATATATATCTTGTTTCACATAGTTGTTTTTATACTGTCTCCCCTGCCCCCATTAAGACTGTGAGCTCCTTGAAAACAGGGACAGTCATTTTTTGTCTTTCTTTGCATCTCTAGCACTTAGCACAATGCTGGTACATAGTGAGCCCTTACTGATTGACTGTTTTGGCAACAGCATCTAAAAGTTATGTATGTGAAATGATCTCTATACTAGGAGGAAGCAAAAGGGATAGAAGAATGCCTTCTCTATGTTTCAGATTATCAGGAAGAATGAAGTATTCCCTGAAAGAACAGATGAAGTATTTCAAGCAGGAAACAAAGGAAAAAAGAGGCAAAAGGGATTCCTTTCTCAGAAGGACAAAGAGTAGAAGTATGTGAAAACAAGAAAGAAGGGGAAGATGCGACAGAACATTGGAAGCCATAGCAAAGAGATGACTCTTTTGTATCATCTCCAGATGAAACAGGAACATGGACCCACAGGTACTATCAAGTGAAAGATTATGCAATAACATTTCAACTGGAACTTGGTAGTGATTGATGAATCCATGCTGAGGGATTCTGAAGCAACTATTTATTAACCATTTGTAATATAAACAAAGACATCAACAGTATACTTGAGTTATGTATCCAAGATGGGATAGAGAGACTTCCAAGAACTGTCAAACTCACTATCCACTTCCGGTGATTAGGGGGAGAGGGGAAAGGAGGGGAAGGAAATGATATCATTAAAATAAGAGTTCTTAACCTCTTTTGTGCCATGGGCCCCCTTTAAAGTAGTCTAGTGAAGTTTATGGATACAATAATTGAAAGAAATGCTAAGTTTCAGTTAGAGAGCTAAACTTAAAAAATAGTTTTTCCAATCCAAGTTCATGCCTCATGCTTACACGGATATGTATGTGTGTGTGTGTGTGTGTGTGTGTGTGTGTGTGTGTGTGTATAGATAGATAGATAGAGATAGATAGATAGAGATCACTAGATACAATATAGAAAAAAGAGCTAATGAATGAACCAGTGATTCATAAGAGAAAATATCAAAGAAGTGAATAAAATTTATGACCTCAGGTGTCTACATAGAAATGCACAAAGTGGAGAGTGGGGGTTGGAGGGAGCCGCAGCTCTTTATACAAGCTCTTTATACAAGGATGCCAATTTGATCTCAAAAATATCCCCAAGATACATTTGGTAGGATAGGACTCAGGACTGTAATTTGAGTCTCAATCTGGATATAATATAATATAAAAAGAACAAGATAGATAGAAGGAGGTGTGGATTATAATTGTGCATTATTGTAAATAGCTCAATTTACATAGTACTTTCAGATTTGCAAAGACTTTTCCTCAAAACAATCTTGAGAAAATGTAAAGATTATCGTGCTTCTATAGATGAAGAAACAGACTTTGAATAATTAAGTGAAGTGCTATGATCACACAAGCTAGCTGGGTGTCTCAGGCAGGTTTCAAATACCAGGTCTTCTGACTCAAAATCCCTACCACGCTGCCTTTCATGTACTAAGACCAGATACTCGTTAAGTATATCTTCTCCCTTAAGGGGAGACATAACAAAGGAGAGTATCTGTGTAATGATTAACAGGTAGAAAGAAGCAATAGGTTTCGGGGGGTTTACCTCAGACTCCCTAGGCAAGAAGAGGAAATAGATGAAAATTCAGGAAACAGGTCACAGAAAATTTAGAAAAAAAAATATGCCATAGAAGCATGGTAGGAGAATGATAAAAAATTTTAACCATCTGGATACCTACTAATTCACCATCTTTAAGAAAGTTTCTCTGATAAGGGTCTCATTCCCAAAATATATAAAGAACTGTTTCAAATTTACAAAAACAAAAACCATTTTCCAGCTGAAAAATGGTACATGGCTATAACGAGGCAGTTTTCTAAGGAAAAAATAAAAGTGATCAATAATCATGAAAAACTACTCCAAAACACTAATAATTCAAGAAATTCAAACTAAAGCAACTCTGAGGTTCTGCCTCACACCTACCAGATTGGTCAAGTTGATAAAAAACGGTGGAGGAGCTGCAGGAGAATAGGCACATTAATGCCCTGTTGTTGGAGCTGTGGATTGATCCAACAATTCTGAAATCCAGAAATTTGGAACTATGCCCTCAAAGTTACTAAAATGTGTATTTGGACCAGCAATACCACTACTCATGAAGATTAAAAAAAAGAAGATTGGGTCCCCTCTGTACAAAGATATTTATAGCCAACGCTTTTGTTTAGCAAAGAGACAGACTCTAAGGGATCCCCCTTCATCAAATGGAAAATGAACAAATTATGGCACATAAATGAAATGGAACATTCTTATGTTGTAAGAAAGGGTCAGTTACTTCTATGAAATAATGCAGAATGAAGTGGACAGAACCAGGAGAATATATAACAATGACATTGTAAATAAAAACTTCAACTGACTTAAGAACTCTGATCAAAGTTATAACCAACTATGAGAGCAGGGGCTAACGCTTGTTCTTTTTTTTTGGTCTACCTATCTCAGTACCTGCAAAGATGTTCCATTCTATGTATGTACTAGTTAAGGTGGGTGGGGAGAGGGAACACAAGCATCCTTCCCTCTGATCAAAATATTCCCATTTTTTTTTCTCTTTGACTAAAGTGTGATGAACACACACACACATTTTCTAAGGGTTGAGATGGGGGCAGGGGCAGGGAATTTCTGAACTTCCTAATAAACTGTGAGCAGTCTGACCTGCCAATCAGAAAGTAGGCTTAGGGTAGATGAAATTGTGGTGGTGCTAAGATGGGCTGAAATAAGGATGGGAAAGTATGATTTGGATCTAACGCTAAAAACCATCTCTATGCCAATGATTCCCATATCTTATGTCAAGCTCCACTTTCTTTCTTGAGTTCCCATAATTATCGACTGGACACTTCAAGTTGGGTCTCTAGATTCAACAATCCCAAAGAGAACTCATTATCTTTCCCCCCTCCCCTTTTTACAACTTCCCTGTTTCAGTTCAAGGCACCACTATCCTTATAAGTCTCCCACTTTCCATACCTAGGCATTATATCTCTGATTGCTTAGCCTCTTTCACCACATTCTGTTATCAAATCTTGTTGCTTTTATCTCTACATCTCGTATCTATTCCTTGCTTAACTACTCACACAGCAACCATATGAGCTGAGGCCCTCATTGTCTTTCCCCCCGGATTACTGTGTAACCTGGAGAGCACAAGGCAACTTACCAAAGATCTTCAAGGAAGAGAAGGAATAGGATCCAGCAAAGGGAAAGAACAGAGGACCGAGTACTGAATCTTGGAAGGCTCCAGCAGTAAGAAGGCAGAAGAGGATCCAGAAGAGGAGAGAAAAAGAGTTAAAGTCAGTGTGAGAGATTTCAGAGTGGTTAGTGCTGAAGAAGCTAAGGAAGAAGGGTACAGTAGGAGCAACATCCTAACTCCTGCAAGTTACGCTTAACTTAAAGGGTACTGGAATCTTCAAAACTTGGTTGACTCAGGGGTCTAAAAGCTCAGGCTCTTGACATCATTTCCTGGTCACTAGAATACAAAACATCCACGAGGAGCTCCAGGGGCTTTCTCTGGTGTTTGGCCAGAGGAAAATGATGGGCAGCCCAGGTCCTTCTCTCAGCTGAATCAGCTGGAGGTGCCCTCAATGCCTATTCATGATGAATATCCTTTTCCTGCCACAGATAAGTAAATCTTTTGTTAATTGTTGAATGACCCAGAAGTGTCTCATTTGTTCCTGTAGCTAACCTATCAGGAGAGTGAGTGGCTTAAGTTAGACCCAGCACAAAACAGGAGGGAAATTAAGCAAAAAAAAAAGTCCAAGAGGGTCGAGGACAACAACTGAGAAGAGGCTGTAGATTAGGGCATCAATCCTGTCTCACAATCTATTAGTGTGGTATAATATTTTTTATAAGTGAAATTCAAATAAATCAATTTGGCTTCATCATATACACTAAAACCATTTCATATTAAGATACAACAATAATATATAAAAAATATTTTATTTTTCTTTTTTTTAATGAACCTATGACTTGAGAATGACAACTCCCTTTGCGGAACTCTCTCCATAGGTTGGGGCTTTTTCTATCACTTATACCCTTAGAGGCTCCCTACAAGCCATGAGAGGTTAAGTGACAGCTAGTGTGTGTGTCAAAAGCAGGACTGAAGTAGCCAGGTAACACAACAGATACATTACCAGGCCAGATTTGACCTCAAACACTTATTAGCTATGTGACCCTGGGAAAGTTCCTCATCCTCTCTCTACCTTAGTTTCTCCCTCTGTAAAATAGAGACAATAGTAACATCTACCTCTCCAGGTTGTTGTGAGAATTTGAGATAATATTTGTAAAGCATTTCATAAACATTAAACGTTAGCTATGTTGAACAAATTAGATTTAGATCATCAAGAGAATTTCTTCATTTAATCAATATGGTAAATTTCAAAATTATGTAGTATTATTGGCTATTCATATATACTCAAGTAATACAGATGTGATAAAAAGTCAAGATTTTAATAACCTCATAGATTGGTAACTTCAACAAATAGAAATTGAACTGAATACTTACTTTGAATATTTGAGGATCAAAGTCTTTAGTCAAATAATATTCAAAATAACTTGCAAATCCTTCATTGAGCCAAATATCATTCCACCACTTCGCAGTAACTAAGTTTCCAAACCACTTTAGATACGGAGACAAAGAAAAAGGACTTTTACATGTCATTCATAATCAAGTCTTTGTCTTTTCTTACATTCAATAACATTAAGAAATATTTTTGCTTTAGTTGTTACGTACCTAAAAATGCAATTTAAAATCCTCTACGTTTTCAATGTTTTAAAGAGACCACCCTACATCTCTTGCTCAAAGATCAAAGCCTCAAACCCAACTCGCTCTGGAGATCTTAGACTGGACAATAAGTCCCCACCCACCTAGCACAGGTAGATTTAAATACTAAATAGTAATTGTTTCTCTTTTACCCAGGAACCCTGAGGGTCTTCTCCCAGTTTGATTTGGTTTTTTTTTTTTTTTGATTAAATGGGCTATCCCTTGAGCAATTAGAAGCCTGTTCATTGAATGGCTGTATCTCACTCGAAGTGAGAATGCTATAAGACCTTAGCCAGAAAGGGCAAAGGTCTCCCATTGCATTCTGGGCCATTTCCAGGTCATGATGAATATTAGGCCACTGGACCCAGATGGCTCAGGAGAAAAAGGTGAAGTTGGTAGCCATGCACAGCCCTACCTCACTCAAATCAAAGTCAACTGCAAGTCATGTCATCATCTTGATGTCATGGTCCTCATCAAGAAAGGACAAACACAACAATTACACAAGGATGCCAGCAATGAGTAACTTTGTAGTGATTATTTCTTAAAAAAAAAAAAAAGACTCCCTTGAGATCTGGACATTTTTAAAAGCATGTCCAATGATATTTTTTTATCCAAAAATGATCAATTTTAAATCAAATATTCTTGAAGTACAACCTTTCTCACCATCTACTCCCCTCTCTCTTTCTCCCCCCACCATCTCTGTCTTTTAAACATTTCTTTTTTGGTTCAAATCTGTGATTTCCTAGGTATAGAGATCTTCTGATACAGAGACTTCCTTCACTGGTGAATATCAGCAACTCATCTATAATTTGCAGACAATTTAGAGAGTTGTCTGAGGCACTAAGATTAAACACCTGCCCATAGTCACATGGACAGTATGTGTCAAAAGCAGGTATCAAACCCAGCTTGTCCTCACTCTTGGGTCAGCCTTTTCTTCTCTAAACCAAGATATCGCTCTATTGTATGTAAGAGCAAGTCTTATCAAGTTAAGTATAATGGAACCCCTTTATAGAACTGATGTTGGGGAACCGTAGCAACTTTACTTTATGACATAAATCAGGCCATTTTATTGTATGTATTATGTTTCAAGAGACATAAGTTGATATGTAAACTTGTATAACCCTTGTTGTTCAATCATGTCTGACTCTACGAGACCCCATGGATTTTCTTGGCAAAGATACTGGAGAGGCTCGCCATTTCCTTCTCCAGTGTGTCCTCATTTTACAGATGAGGAACTGAGGTAAAAAAGAGTTGAGTGACTTGCCCAGGGTCACACAGCTAGTAAGTGTCTAAGGCCAGATGTGAACTCAGATCTTCCTGAGTCAAGGTCTAGTGCTCTATCCACTGCAACACTTGGCCATCTGTTATAAATATTAAGGGCCTACCTATAATTATTTTCTTCTTGCATTTAACAAAAAGAAAATGTCAACCAATGATAGAACTAGGGAGAGAATAAAGCAGTTTTCCCAACCTCCCAATTCATCTTGTGACGTACAATCAAATTCCTAAAACAGATGAGATGTACTAATATCTGGCAGTCTGAGTTCCATAACCACATCCAGGACAATTTGGGGATATTGATTAGACTTCATATTGCCACCTTATTGAAAGTTATGTCATCTGGAATTTCATTCACATACTACTTTTTACACCTTCTTAGAGAGTTCATAATTGGACTGTTCTTAATGTTCTCTGAGGAAAGGTGTGGGTGGGAATCTGAGCTGGTATATCCCCCACCACCAAAAAAAAAAAAAAGAGAGAGAGACAACTAAATTTCTAAAACCACCATGAGGCACGACAAGATTCTCCTCATCTTTTACCATGTCAATAGCCTTCCTGAATGTACTTTCTTATAAAAATAGAGTTTAAAAGAACAAACATATTTTTTCCTTAAGTTACTTAAGCTATATTTTCTTAACCAAAATTTGTGGGATCAGTTGGGAGTTCAGAAATAAATATACATTTAATTGCCTTATTCACTTTCAAATAAAAGCACTGATTATATTCCAACATCTATAACTGTTACATACATAGCAACTTTTTTCTTTGTAAAGCAGCTTTAGAACACTTTCAGATTACATTTTAAAGGAACATTTCATCACATACCTGATGAGCAATTTCATGTGCGACAGTGGACAAAATGATGGTTTTTCTCTCTGGGTAGTCATCCTCCTCTTGTATCAACACAAAATCATCAAAAGTTATTAGTCCCCAATTTTCCATTGCTTGTGTGTTAAAAATAGGAAACCCGATGAGATCTAAATGAATTTATATTGAAGAAAAAAATTAAAGCATTGCCTCTTAAAAAATGCAAAATTTTAGGGGTCATAAAAATGGGAAAGGGTCCCACATGTACAAAAATATTTATAGCATCTCTTTGTGGTGGCCAAGAACTGGAAATCAAGGCGATGCCATCCACTGGGGAATGGCTGAATAAATTATGGTATATGAATGTAATGGAATACTATTGTGCTATAAGAAATGATGAACAAGAAGACTTCAGAGAGGCCTGGAAAGACTTATATGATCTGATGCTGAGTGAAAGGAAAAGAACCAGGAGAACTTTGTGCATAACCACAACCACAGTGTGCCAGAGTTTTTCTGGTAGACTTGGAACTTCACTGCAATGCAAGGACTTAAAAAAAAAAATTCCCTGTTAGTAGCAGCTATGTGAAATGATCCAACATCTGAGAAGCCTGGCCTAGCACTGAATGGCCAAGAATTTGGACCAGAGGAAAAACTTCAGAAGACTCCACAAAAGGAGAAAAGGGTTTCCATGACCATGAGTCAGAAAGTACCACTTTACCTTTATATATTTTTATTTATATTTCCTTTACAAGTTCTCTATATCTGTGATTATATCTCTACTGTCTCTAAGGAGCTTGCATGAGTCCCTGATTTAATAAAAGCTAACCAAAAAAAAAAAATTCCCAATGGTTTTTTAAGGCAAAATGCCTTCCACAACTATGGAATTCAATTGCAGAATGTAGCAGATCATTTTCTTTTGTATCACGTTTTATTTGTTCTATGATTTCTCCCATTCATTTCAATTCTTCTATGCAGCACGACTGTGGTGAAAATGTATTTAATAGGAATGTAAGTGTAGAAGCTATGTAAAATCATATGCCCATCTAGGGGAAGGAGGGAGAAGGTAGAGGGGAGGGAGGGAAAAAGAAATCTAAATTATGTGGTAGTGATTGTGGAATACTGAAAATAGATAAAATTAACAAAAGAAATACAAAATTTTGTTCTTGAGCATACATTATAAGAATTTCATGTTTATTATTCTGTTTGTTTAATGTTCATTGCTTTTGTCTAATAAAATGACAAGATACAATTTTCTTATTTGTTCCCTATTGTACTATGCAAATCAATTAATTTGGGAAATGTTTCCGCAATCAAAATCTCCCAATTGCCTCTGAAATGCATTACAATGAATTTAACAAACTATATTTCAGGTACGATTTCAAAAGTGTAACATCCTGTAGAAGAAAAAAAATGTTTAATTATGGCTTTATTAAAATATTATGTGGAACATGAAATATTTACCATCTTTACTTTTCATTTAAATCATGAGAACAGAGAAGTGGACACTGTAATTTCTAATCCTGTGCCATACAACCTGAAAATATTCCATAAAAATTTTTGTAGAAATTAATGGAAACACATGATTCTACTTTCACACTGTAGAAGGAAATAGATCTGAATGTGCAGTCTTAAGATCTGGATTCAAATCTGGCTCTAATACTATTTGTGTGACTGGGCAAGTCACTTCTTTAGGCAACAGCATCCTGATCCACAAAAGGAGGGTTAGATCTTGCTTTAAATTCTATGCTCTACCCAAAACTGGAACATTAGCATCTAGCCTAAGCACCATGAAAAAAAGGGTTGGAAAGAAGGTCATTAGAATGAGACAGGGAAAGGCTAATAGGTCAGGCTGACAAATTAAGAATGTGAGAGAAGGTGCTAAGAAATGAGTATTTATAGAAAGTATGAAGTTTTACTAGGCCTCCTCATCTCTACTTCCTGGCCTCCTTGGCTTCCTTCAGGTCACAACAAAAATCCCACCTTCTACAGAAGTCTTTCCTGGTATCTTAATGCTAATGCCTTCTCTCCACTAATCACCTCCAAGTTGCCCTGTATATATTTTATTTCTACTTAGTTGTTTTGCAAATTATCTCCCAATTAGTCTGTGATCTCAAGAGAAGGGATTGTCTTTTGCCTTTCATTGTATCTCTAGCACTTAGAACAGTACTTCCCACATGCTAGGTGTTTAAGAAATGTTTACTTACTGATTGACAATCATAGAACACAGACTTTTTAAACCGGAATGAACTTTAGAGATCATCAAATCTAACTTCAATTTACAGATAAGAAAGTCACAGCCCATACAGACCCATAAAATGACTTGCTCAAGGCCACATGGTGAGACAAGAGTGGAATTCCGGGCTTCCGACTCCCTTTGCAGGGCCCTTTCCCCTAAACCATGATGCCTCCAACAATTATATACATGATCCCTATGATTGAGCAGTTTTCTGAAGGTTCTGAGGGTGGGAGCTCCGTGGAGATCAGCCCTGAAATAAATGGGAAACTGTGGTAATGAGCCACAGAAGATTCATTGGTACTATTCTTTGGCCTTTGACCAATGTGTATCTGCACTCAAAAAACAACTTAGAAGAGAAAGATTCGCTCACCTGTTTTTGAAAGAGGATAACTGACATTAAGTATATCTTCCAGCCTTGAGAAGATAGGGCCTGCAATAGACAAAGCAAAGTCTGCTCCACCTTGAGCAACGGCATCTTTCCGAGCCCAAATCCGTACCTAAAAAACCAAACCAAACCAAAACAAAACAAAAAAAACCCATCAAAAGCAGAAATTAAGAAAAAGGATCTGTTTGGATTTGATATGACAACTTGTTTTTTGTGATACTGCTTTGAAAGAATATCATTACTCCCTTTCTTAAGGAAAACAATACATCTACACGCATAAAATCCAAGAGCACCTATACATGGGATCTCTCTTTCCATGCCAGAGAAAGGAGATTAAGGAATAGACCTGTGGTTTCATTGGTATAGAGAACTCCAGAGCAAGAAAACTCGTTCTACCAATTCACGCTGGCGTCTTCCCTGCAAATACAAGCTTTATAAACCTGCTTAAAGCATTGAGAGCTTAAGTAATTTGTCCAGTAAAAAAGCCAAGCATGTATCAGTCAGGACTCGAACCTAGGTTCTTCCTGCCTCTGAACTTATCCTTTCTACCAGGCTTCCTCTTATTTTATGAACAAGTCTTATTCTTATATTATAATTGTATTAACCTCCTTTAGAAAATCTATTCCTGGAGTAAAGGCTAACTCTAGGCAAAATTGTGACACACTGTCTTTGGTGGCCATCTTTTAACCATTCTCTTTCTAACCAATGCTAGACCTCCCCAACCTGGGCAGGTCATCGTTTCTTGTCTGCCAAACCTTGGCTTGGGACCCTCCTTCTGACCCCTAGCTGTCTTGGGCTTATCACTGGCATACCCATTTCCTGATTTTCTTAGGTCACCTCAACCACTGACACTTAACTATCTTGAATATCACTATGCAAGTCCAGGCTCTCTGCTTTTCCCCAAGATGACAATTAGCAAATTTAGTAAACCAATTTATGTTCATTCGAAGCTAGGGAAAGGTCACCAGCACATCTCCTTCCATTCCTTCTCCCCAACAATTCCACTGCATGAGATTAAACTCAAGTCCTTGATCTCATTTTTCATTGGGACTAACTAGCCCCTAAATTTGTAACTGCATTTGTAGGGGCTCACTTGAAAATTCTTGTATGATACATTTTAAAAGTACATTAGTATGTTAGAATTGTAATAAAACTGCCCCCAGCCTCAGTAGTCTAACTTCCTTATAGGTCTCATTGAACAGCAGGTCCACTGCCCCTCATTGTGGGTAATCACATGTGCAGTTTCACTGAATCAGGGACCCCTCCCCTAACTCCATGTTACTAGATATATCTGTCTTTCTCGTTTTTATCTGGGGCCCTGCATATTGAACTTGTTTATCAGATTTGTGTCTCCCAGAATATAGGTAAATTTACCTATAGTTGGCAGCAAACAATGGATACCAGTTCATACTCACTCATCTTTTCCTGGATGTGACTATCCTCCATTACAGTCAACCTCCTGCCCAAGACCCTTTGAGAGAACTTTTCAGCCTAAAGAAGCTACAGAAGGTGAGGCTTTCATCCCTTTTCCCAAATGAATTTGGACACCATCTTTTTGGGGGGGGAATGATAGAATCCTAATAAAGCTGCCCTCAGCTCCTATATTCGAACTTCCTTATAGGTCTTATTGAACAGCGGATCCACTGCCCCAAGCTAACCACTGTCCTCAGATTCAATTCACATTTTTGAACTCACCTCAACATGATTCCATCATCCATTTAGCCCAAGACAGGACCACAATACCTAACTATCCAACTTGACCAGACAGGACCACAATAGCTAGCCAATTGGAGGGCAGCATGACAAGAATGTTTAACCACCAAACCATAGAAGGGACCCCTCCCCATTACCTAATCCCTTAACAAACCTCACTTGCCTTTTTAATATTCATAATTTCTATTATGTAATTGCATCTTTACCCTATAAAAATCCTTCTTGCTTTCTCTAAAACTGCTGATTCCTCTTGGAACTTAGCTTGCTTCATGAGAGGCCTCAATGTCAATAAATGCTTGGATAGAAGTGCTCTGACTGAATTCTCTGAGGTAGTTCCACCATAACACATCATGAAACTGCAATACTACTACTGTCAGTGGTGACCTGAAGTTATAAGGTGAGTAGCAACTCTTTAATGCGCTCAATCCTTTCCTTAACACTCCACTCACTCCCAAATCAAAGAGGAGGACCAACCCTGGATTCTATACTTGACATGAACTAGGAAATATACAAGGGAAGAGGGTATTAGAAATACACTCAGGGTATGTTGGTTGCCCTGAGCACCAAGAATGACTTGACATACCTACAGTCAATATGCATTGTTACTATTTCTTGAAAAATTTATTTACCTCTTTGCCCCTTTCAGTTCCGTTGACGTAATTGTAGTCACACACAACGAATGCAGTTATATATGTTGACATTAGGGGAGTCGTTTCAAAGGTGGTAACCATCCATTTACTTCCCTTTGCATCTCTTTCAGACATCGCTAAAGAAAGTCATTGATTTTAGCACATTTGACAACACAAATCATAAAAATATGTATCAGCCATGAGAGCAATTTCACCTTTCTCACTTGCCCATGCTAATATTTACTCAATCTAACTCAATGATTTTTCAAGTTTCCCTCTTCACTCTTCACCAATATGGGTTGACAGATGTTAATCACAGACCAACAAAAGCTAAAAATTAGAATAACATGGTACAGTGAAATGAGTGCTGACTCTGGATTCAGAGCCTGGGTCAGAGCCTCTTTAGGCCAAGTCACTTAACTTTCTCAGGTCTCTGGAAACTAAAATTAAAAAAAAATTAAAATTAAAATTCAACAGGGGTTGAACTAGATGTTTTAAGGTTCATAGTTGCTCTCAGTCTATGATCTTCAGATACACATACAACTCTGCTGATTTCTAGAGTAGCTACTTTCTAATGGTGTTTGAAATATTGTCAGTGCCTAAAAGTTAAAGATAAGGAACAGCTCTACCATTGGTGTGGCTCAGCTGCTTCTGTCTTAGTGGAAATCTAGTGCCTGTCTTTAAGACCCAAACTAAGGTCCATTTCATGGCAAAGTGGGATATGGAGAGTACAGTATACCCTTTCCCAGCTTCAGGTAAACCTAGAACTAAACTCTGACCATAAATATGGCATCAATGAAGACTGTGCTAAGGGATACCCACCATGTGGTTACCTACATTTCCTAGGTCTACCTGATGGATATCTACAAAAAGTAGGCAACAACTGAGTTGCACAACTGAATCATTTTAAAATTTTCATACATGTACACTTACTTACCCATTACTTTATGCTAGTGTTTGTTAATCCATCCTTGAATTCATTGAAGTTTTGTTTAGTAGCTCACTGGTTATGAGGCCATGGTGAATTATCAGAAATGTATACTCTCCAGGGAAATGATCATAAATGTTCTTACAAAATAAGAAACCCAAATCATAAAGAAGCATTCCTTACCTAGGACTGGCATGTTGGAAAGAGCCACATAAGCAGGATGGTGCACAATTGTGATACTGAAGGTTGCCTTCATAGCTGGCTCATCAAAACAGGGGAAAATTCTCCTGGCAAATGTTGGTTCCAGTTGAGAAGCAATCAGAGCCCTGGATTAAAACATATTGGTGGGAAATATTTATCTTCGCTATCTTGGAGTTAGAAGAGACTTGGTTTAAAACAGACACTTACTAGCTTGGGACACTGAACAAGTTGTGCCTTCTGAGCCTTGGTTTCCTTATGCATAAATGAGGATATTAATTGCCAATGTGCCTATCTTGAAGGGTTGTTATGAGGATGAAAGGGGAGGATGGATACAAAGGTTTTCGTAAAACTTAAAATTCTAAATCAGTATAATCTTTCATTACTATTACATATTATCAAGCTAATTGTTATTAGCTAAAACTATCAGCAAATATATTGGAGAGATACTATATTTAGAAGATATTTCTCTTTCTTAGGAGTGGCCTTAGCAGAATAGAAAGTACTAGCTTAAGAGTTAGAAGCCTCAGATTCTAGTCCCGTGTCCACCGTTTAATAGTCATGTGTCTTTGCGGAAGCCATAAAAATCTCTCAGAGCCTAAATCCCCTTATTTGTAAAACTGGAACTAAAAATATTTAGGGTAATAGAATGGAATTGGATAATATGTATGAGAGTGTCCTATAAATTCTTAAGAAAATACAAGACATTATTGTCATTTTGCAGTCAAGAGTTGGGAATGCCAAGACATACATCTATGCATACATACTTCAAGGCTGACCATCCTGAATTTTATATAGTGTTCCTGTAAATGAAACCTGTTGTTTGTCCATCATTCTTGAAAAGGACCATGACATCAGAGAGGCGATGTCATGGCATTGGATTTAAGCGGGGGAGGGCTGGGCAAAGTCACCAGCCTCATTCTCTCCTCCAGAGCCAACTGGATCCAGTGGCTACATCTAGATCAGGACAACTGGAGATGGCTCTGGATGAAAAAAAACCTAAAGAAGAAACAAAGAAACTATAAAACACTCACACACAGAATGTAGTATTTGTTACATGTAATAAGCATGTTACACTCTTTGTAGTTACATAACCTGTAGAACTCAGCCACAGTTCTTGGTTTAGGTGGACTAGACTAAGACTTGAACCACTAACATAGCTTCCAGGTTGCATGAGTACAAAAACCCACTCACTACACAGCAGTACCCTCAGCCTTCTGACCACTGTCATAGCTGGCCAAAGCAGACAGGGAAACTGCTCAAATGAATCAGTGTTATTATACCTTAGTGAGAATCCCTTCCATTTTATGACTAAACAAACCTTCCTTTTTTTTAACAATTAGATGGTTTGCAGGGGCAGCTAGGTGGTGCAGTGGATAGAACACCAGTGCAGAAGTCAAGAGGACCTGAGTTCAAATCTCACCTCAGACACTTGACACTCACTAGCTGTGTGACTTTGGGCAAGTCACTTAACCTTAACTGCCTCATCTTGGATCCTCTCCAGTCATCCTGATGACTATCTGGTCACTGGATTCAGATGACTCCGCAGGAGAAGTGAGGCTAGTGACCTGCACAGCCCTCCCTCACTCAAAGTCAAGTGCAAGTCATGTCATTATTTCTCTGATGGCATGGTCTTCTTTGGCAAGGAAGGACAAACACACGGATGCTTTACAAGTGTCTCATTTCAATTCTGAACTTAAAGCACCAGACCAACCTGCATTAGGTCTGACCTGAACAGATGAATACAGGCAGTAGAGAGTGCCAGGCCTAGAATCAGGAAAATCTGAGTTCAAATCAGGCCTCAGATACTTAATAACTGTTATCCTGGGCAAGTCACTTCACCCTGTTTGCCTCAATTTCCTAATCTGTAAAATGAGCTGGAGATGGAAATGGCAAACCATTTCAGTACCTTTGTCAAGAAAACCCCAAATGGGGTCACAAAAAGTTGGACATGACTCATATGACTGAAAAGCAAAAACAGGTGAATATAGGGCTATAATTATCAATAGGATTTAGAATCTGAATTTGAATTTGGGGTTGGCTACTTATTACCTACAAAACTTTTAAACATCTCATTTCACTTCCATAGAGAGGCCTCAATTTCCTCCTTTATAAATGAGACAGTCTAGATTCCAATTAGTAGTCTCTCAGGTCCTTTCTAGATCTCAATCCTATGAAATTTGGAGAACTTAACACAGAAAGAGCTCTCCCCCCTAAGTTTAGTGCTACATTGTCAAGTTCTCTCATTACAGTCTCCTCTCCTTGCTACGAAAGCCAGAAAACGACAGAAGCATAGACTGTCAGAGTTGGAAAGAATCATAGGGCTCATCTGATCCAATAACAAGAAACCCTTAGGGATCATTCTCCCACTACATGAAAATGAATACAAATTAAAGTATGAGTTCAAATATGTTATGAACTCAGTTACCTAAAGATCTTGTCTAGCAAGGTCTAAACAACATTGTTGGCAAAGGAGTAAATAAAACTTTTCAATAAGTTGTCAAAAAAAATTCCAATACACTCCAAAATCAAAATGCTTAATATAGCCAGATGTTTCACCCAATGATGAGTCATGTTTGTTTGTCGTTTGTTTTCAAAAGATTCTGGACCTGATCCTTTGTTGAACAAATCATGTTTCAGAGAATAACAGCTAATATTTATATAGCTTTTCTAAAGGTTTGCAAAGTTCTTTACATATAGCATTTAATCCTGACAACCATTCTGAGACACAGGCTCTATTATTTTCATTTTACAATGGCAATTAAGGTCAAATAATTTACATATGGCTTGATTGTTCAGTCATTTTCTCAGTCTGAATCTTTGCGACCCCATTTGGGGCTTTCTCAGCAAAGACAGTGCTGTGGTTTGCCATTTCCTTCTCCAGCTCATTTTACAGATGAGAAACTGAGGCAAGGAGTGTTAAATGATTCGCCAAGGGTCACATAGCTAATAAATGTCTGAGGCCAGATCTGAACTTGGGAAAATGAGTCTTCCTGATTCCAGGTCGACTCTATCCACTGTGCCACCTAGTTGCCCTTACATATAGCTACAACAGATGTCTGAGGCACCTTGACTCCAAGCACAACACACTCCCGTCCATGCCACTTAATTTTCTCAACTACTTAAAATGTATACAGTCTACTAAGAGGCAACATGGCATATTCTCAGGATGACAACTTTAAATCTCATACATACTATCATTAAGCTAATGGTCAAGTCATGTGACCCTCCATTCCCTCATCTGAAAAATGGTGATAATGACACTAGCAGTAACTATTTCATAGGATCATTGAGAGGCTCAAAGTATGTAAAGCATTCTGCCAACTTCAAAGCAACACATAAATAATGGCTCTATATTGATTACCACCATGGTTGCAGTTTGGTGATAGGAGTATGGACAAGTACTTCAGCAGAGTTCATTCATTGATCTCATTTGGATGGTTCCAAATTTATCCCTAATATTTCCAGTCTTCCTCTAAGAGCACATCCAAATTGGTAGAGGAAAATAAAATCTCAAATACATCAAAAGAACCTCTGATACAGACTACGTGACCTTGGAATGATCACTTCTTGGCTTCAGTTTCCCAATATCTGAAATGAGAGGGTTGGACTAAGATATCTAAGGTTTCTTCCATTTCTGACATTCAGTGATGCAGACTCTCTATCCATGCTCAGTCTATTTATACCTTTACTAACCTCAGGTTATAATCCTAACTTTCTCAATTTTTCTTGTTTCCAAAGAGAAGAATCGTAATTTTCGTAGTCTTTCATCATTAGTGTAATAGTAGTAGATAATGTTGTGAGAAGAGTTGTTTAATTTTTTGTACTTCCCCTACTACCCCCTTCACTGATTCTTGCCTAGATGGGTTTCTTAGTACAAACGCTCCTCTGCTCTAGGAAGTTGTAGAAAAGAATCTCTCTCTTCCTCTCTCCCCTTCCCCTTTAAGCTCCAGGACCCCAGTCAGATGTTCTGGAAAAACATTTCAGTGCCGAGTTATTTCTGTGCTTCCCTCAAAAGCCTCTTCCCAACTGCATTTCTTTTAAGTATATCTAGACTAGTAAAAGCTTGTGGCTAGTGCTATTTATAAAAATAAAATTTATTTTATTATTATATGATTTATCTTATATATTATTATAGATAAAAATATATTTTCCGATTTTATTCTAAAACAAAGAAAGTTAAAACACTTTCCTCATGTCCAGCGGGATTTCCTGAGATAACTCAAGGCAGGAAAGGTGATATAAGATTACCACTTTGGGCTTAGTAGGCCAGGAGGGTTTGAGCTATACAACATATATCCCAATATTCCTCATATCTAATCAGTTCAAATAGCTATGACTTCAATACAGAACCCCCCTTTCTTAAAGATGGCTGCCTTTGCCTGTAATTCCAGCTCCAGGAGCCTTGTTCACAATGGGTACAAGTTTATCATTGCTTCCATCAATTGCTTCCTTTCTAATTTACTCAAGAGACTTGTTTGTCCCTCACACAGGGATCACCTGGTGTGGCCATATTTTTACAATTTGTTTAGTGCCTCTTTATTGGTCCCTTTTTCTGTGATTAAGTCTTGGACTTTCAAAGACTAACACTAGCTGCCAGATAGTTATGTTGTAATGGAGATGAGTTTTGCTATTGTGGCTGGAATACAGAGCAAAGTGTATCAGCTCCACTGTTCTCCCTCTATGGTAATAAGCTTCACTAAGGCTAATTGAACCTCACACACACACACACACACACACATACATGTACATATCTGTGTAAATATATATGTATATATATATATATATATATATATATATCTTAAATACAATATGTGTGTGCAAACACCAAATAAATATAAAATTTTCCTTCATTGGAATGTAAACTCTTTGTGACTTTTTTCACCCTTTGTATCCCCAGCACCTAACACACTGCCTGGTACCTAATAGGTATTTAATAATGCTAGCTGATTGATCATAGCTTCTTAATGACTTCATAAAATTTGAAGTTAATTAATTCAGCCTGCCTAGCCTGTGCCCCCACCCATATTGTGTGTGTGTTTGTCCCTGTTGCCAAAGAAGACCATGCCATCAGAGAAATAATGACATGACTTGCACTTGACTTTGTTTTGAGGGAGGGAGGGCTGTGCGGGTCACCAGCTTCACTTCTCCTCCAGAGCCATCTGAATCCAGTGACCACATATTCATCTCCATGACTGGAGATGACCCAGGATGAGGCAGTTGGGGTTAGGTGACTTGTCCCAGGTCACACAGCTAGTGAGTGTCAAGTGTCTGAGGTGAGATTTGAACTGAGGTCCTCCTGACTCCTGCACTGATGCAGGAGTTCACTGCATCACCTAGCTGCCCTCCCCTCCCCACAAAGGAAAGGAGGAACAGGTATCTAGAAACAGCTAGAATGACCAACAGATAACACACTATTCTCCTCCCTCTCTATACACACATTCCTCAGAGGAACTCTTCCAATCCCCATGTGCATCCTTACCTAAAAGTCAAATGATGTCAGTGATTGTTCTACTTGGTGGCAGTTGCCCATGGGTCCTAGCCTCTATTTCTGTATAAGATCATGTTACCACATATACCGCTATGCCTTTAGGAATCCGAGTAGCACTGGGTTGCTGGTGGAGCTCACAGATACATCTATCTGTGCATACTTTTTGAGTATACCATGGATAAAATGGCTTGCATGTTACCAATAAATCCTGTAGTTAGATTTAAATAGTATAAAACTGTTTTTATTATTTTAGATTCAGAACTAGACTAAATTCAATATAAAATAAATACTAAAAATAGTTTAAGACAAAATATGTGAACAGTAAAAAAATCATTTACAAGTAATGGAGTTATTTAGTCTAGGGAGGGATGTAACCACAATTCAGATTTTCCAAAATAAAGGAAGATAAGTTACTTTCATTGGGGAGCTTAAAGGTTCCCATCTCCAAACCCCTTTGTCCACATAGGATACAAAGAGAGGGAGTCGTCCGACTTTCTAATCCTTATTAATTGTACTAATCATTAATTCTTCAGCATTTTGAATTTCTGCCTCTATGACTAGATCCCAATTAATGTAAACAATCTCCCTGAAATAGTCACGTTATTTGAATTCATATGAAATATTTTCAGTGGGCTGGAGTTAATCGCCATATTAGACATAATTATAACTTCAAAGAGTGCAAATTTGAATATGTGCAACTGTTACAGGAGATTGATTACTTTTCTAATCACGATCTTGATGTATATTAATTACTGAAGCTGGGACCTAAGGACCTAAGGTTTGATCTGTTTCCTTATCAAGTAACAATGCCATGTGGCAGACAGTGAAACAGATCCACAGTGTCTCTCTTTCCTCGTGTACATCATGCACAGATAAAAAGTCACTCACATTCCACATGCTAGGTATCCTGTAGCAGAATGGTCAATCACTGTTCTAGGCACTGTAAACCCATCTAGCCTAGACATTTTAGGCTCCTAGGAAACCTTTTCAGGAAGGGCTCCCCTATCTTCTGTCTTTTGCAAAACTGGAAAGATTAATGGATCAGACAGTTTGAAGACCTGGTGTCTAGTCCTACCTAAGTCAGTCACAGGGTCTCAACTTCCTCACAGAGGAGACTGTATTTTAATCCTAGAGGTAACTGGTAATCACTGAATCTCCTTGAGGAAGAGAATGACAGGGTCACATCTGTGCTTTGGGAACTGCAACTTGGTAGCCTATGAAAATGGATCTGGGAGGGGAGGGCCAATTAGGAAACTTGCGGTAGTCTAGTAAAGATGTGTGTGATAAGGACCATAGGATCACAAACCACAGAATTAGCACTGGAATCAACCTCAGAAATCATTTTGTCCAAACTCCTCATTTTACAGAAGAGGAAATTGAGGCCCAGGGAAATAAAGTGATTCTTCCAATGTCACAAATAATAAGCATCAGGTGACATTTGAATGGAGGACTTTCCACTTCACGCTCAGTGCTGTTCCTACTAACATAAGTGCCTTCTCCTTAACCAGTGTCACTTCAGTATGAGTAAAGAGAAAGGGATAAATCTGGGAGAAGACTGACCCACCAAGACTTAGCTATTGATTGGATGGAATGGGTAGTGGTGGTGAAGAAGAGTTGAAGATGATTCCTAAGTCTAACCTGAGTGACTGGAAGAAAAATAGAAATGGGGTTGTTAAAAGGTTTATAGATCTCTCTCTCTCTATTTCTCTCTCTTTCCCCCCTCAATAAATATGTGTGTGTGTGTGGTGGGGGGGGGTGGTTAATAGAGAAAGATGAATTCTCATTTGGCCTGTTGAGTTAGAAATGCCAAGAGAATGTCCAGGTGGAGCTGTCCAGCAAAAGGGAAAGATAAGGGTGAGATTATACATTGGAGTCATCTGTATAGAATATCTAGAATTCAGAGAAGCTGATGAAATCATCAAGAACACACAGAAAGAAAAGAGAAAAGGGACCAAGATAGAGCCCTGGGATACACTCATATATATGAAGCAGGACATGGATGAGGTTGGTGAGCCTGTAAAAAAAGTAAAAAAACATCCATCAGACTGGAAGAGAATTACTATATGGAAATGTCTTGCAAACACTGGGAAGAGGGAATACTCAGAAGGAGGAGGTGTTGGACATTGTCAAATGGTACTGAGAGTTCAAAAATGAATAGATTATTAGTGAACTTAGAGGGAGCTGTTTAGAGTGGCAAGGACAGAAGCCAGACGTCAGGGAGTTACTTTTGATAACTCTTGAGTGCTTACCTGAACACTTCCTACAAATTTAGAAGGTGAAGTTATTGAGATCACTGTGCATATACAGTGTTTAATGGAGTTTTTGCAATCCTTGACAATAATGCTGTTAATAACACTTCCAGGATTAGCAGAACTTTGAAAGAATGGGTGGATGGCTACTATGAAATCTGGATTTGAAGCCAGAAGGCAAACTCAGATTCTGGACTTTTTTGATTACTACTTGCCAAAGTCACTCAGTTTGCAGTAAATCTCTAGGTTTTTTCTTCAGTAAAATGAAAGTGGAGTAGAGGTAATTGAAAGTCTCATCTT
>CM053772.1:125432644-125456624 GCA_028658325.1 Potorous gilbertii | reverse complement strand
CCTGAACTTAAGATACCCTTTCTGAAACTCACTAGATGTATTAATTTATTTCTCTGGTTCTTGTTTTTCTCACCTGTAAAATGAGAAAGTTTGATTAGATGATCTCAAAAGTCCCTTCTAACTCAAAACTTCAGATTCAGATAGATGAATAGAAAAGGGCATAGTAAAAAAGAGTGATAGAAATTAAGTGTGAAGAGAAAGGGTTTTTTTTTGCACTAAAGAGGCTGTAGTCCATGCTAATCACAATTTTAGTGAGAGTCTCATGCCCTAATATTCATCAAGAATTCATTCAGATGTAATGGAATGATTGTGTTATAAGAAATGATGAACAGGAAGACTTCAGAGAATCCTGGAAAGACTTATATGATCTGATGCTGAGCGAAAGGAGCAGAACCAGGAGAACTTTGTGCACAGCAACGACCAAAGTGTGAGAGAGTTTTTTCTAGTAGACTTAGAACTTCATTGCAATGCAAGGACTAATTTTTTAAAAAAGAATTTATTCAGATCCAGAAACTTCTACAAAAAATTTTTTGAAAACCTTAATATCAATACCATATAGAAGGAAAATACAGACCTGCTATAAAACAAAAGGGTGTGACTTGTGAACTCACAGAAGATCCGATTTAATTAGAAATGTCTTGAGTTTAGAGAATAGAAGTCTAACAGACAGGAAGAAACGGAATTAGAGGGCATGCGTGAAAGGGGGAATAGTTATTTGGCATTTTACATATATAAATTGCATCCCCAAATGCTTTGTATAATTAATTGATGCAGTCAGAAAGCTCAAAAAGAAATAAATGGGTAAGATTCCTCCTGTCCAAGTTAAGAAGATGCCATAATTGAGCTTTCTCAAATAGAATACGAAGAAAAGTTGATTTTATACACACACACACACACACACACACACACACACACACACACACAAACATATGAACTCGGAATACATACTCTTGCTATTACTTTCCATTTCTAAAGGAAAAAGCCTGTTGGGTCAGAAAGTTAGAGAAGGCAGTAAAGTGCAGTTATGGAGTGAAAGAAGTAGAAACTGAGTGCCCTTAGACGACTCGGGTTGACAAACTAAGACAAATCTGCAATGCTTTAGAGAGACCTGTGCCCTATGAAGAGTAGAAAGAAACTGATGTAAAAAGGAAGAGATTTAACTGAGATGGAACCTCAGAAAGGGAGGACAAACTGCTGCCCAGGATTGAACTAAATGAACACCACAGTCTAAAGGACAACTGGGGGGGATCGAAGAGGAAGGAACAAAATAAACTGTATCCTTTTGGAAAATGGGAAGGAATCAAGTCAGATTTATCAAAGGTGAGAATGGCAATCCTGCTCGAGAGGGATGGGGAGAGATGAGAGCACTCCTCTGAAAGAAAAGGAAGAACTTCAGTTCTTGGATTGGAGGGATGGGGAAAGAAAGACTGGCGAAGAATACTGAATACTTAAGATGGCAGAAGTGAAGGTAAAATCTTGCATGGTGAGAGTGAAGATAGGTAGGGAAGGGGCATTGGAAAAGGGAGAAAAACAAAGGAACTAGGAGGAGCAGCGAAGAGGATGAGGATGAGTAACTAACTGAGGATGAGGACACTGTCGCTTACCTAAGCTTTCCCTGGTCGGTATACAAATTGCGGAACAACCCATCTCTGTGGGTCTGGTTCACGAAGCCGGAGAAGTTGAGCTGCAGTACGTAGTGGCGGCCGGGCTTCAAGGTTTCCTTCAGTTCCATCACCAGGTACTCCATCTCCGGGAACTTCCACAAGTTGTTCACCGCCACCTGGCCCACTGGCCCTTGCTCCCGCTCAGCCCCAAGGCCTTCGGGCAAAGGACCAAGAACTTTGGCGCCCTTGTAGTTTAGACTGACGCTGTGGATCAGCACCCGGGTGGTCGGGGAGACGCATTTCACAGTGATGTTGACCTGCCCGCAGAAAACCTTCGAGGACTGTTGGACCTGGTTCGGCTGCAGGTGAACCCAGAGCTCCAGGTCATAGCGCAGTGGCACCACGTCGGAAGGCAGGCGCGGATGCTTCCAGGGTTCGGAGGAGGGATGCAGCTGGGGAGTGAAGGTGGACAGGATCGGGTGGTCCTGGGGCCCGGCGGTGGACGGGCTCGGATGCTCCAGGGGCGCGGAGGTGGACGGGCTCGGGTGGTCCTTGGGTCCGGCGGTGGACGGGGTCGGGTGGTCCGGAGGAGCGGAGGTGGACGGGGTCGGGTGGTCCAGAGGAGCGGAGGTGGATGGGCTCGGGTGGTCCCAGGACCAGGAGGGTCTCGTGGCGGCGGACCGGCTCGGGTGGTCCCAGGACCAGGAGGGTCTCGTGGCGCTCGGCCGGGTCCCAGGGGCGCGCAGGATGCTAGTCTTTCTCGCCTTTTTCTCTTCCTCGGCTTGCGGTTGGAAGCCCGCCACCTGGAAAGCCGGTGCGGCTCTAGTCACGGTCCTGGACTTCTCCGACGGCTGCGATGATGTCTGACTGCAGCGGGCGTAAGATGAACCAAGCACCGCCACCGCCAGCAATAGCGCACCCATTACCACCATATTAAGGACGACCACCTTGCGGCTCAGGTAGAAGCCGGAGCTGGACTTGATTCTCATGGTGTTGACTGAGTAGCCAGTGACGCCCATGTCACTGACGGAATTGTCAAGAGTGGGGAGATGAGCCGAGCCTAAAACCTGGGGAAGCCCCTAAACGCCCACCGCCCCACCCCGGTCTGGGCGGTCCCCCCGCCCCTCCCACTCATCCTTTCTAATCCACACCCTTCTCTCTCTTTTTTTAAAATTTCCCCCATTTCCCCTTCCCACCTCCAAAGGAGGTGTAAGAGATGAAGAGGGAATGAAATGCTAATCTAGCCCCTCTGACTAGCGAAAGGAAACCGGGCAGGCGGAAAGCAGCTGCTTGCCCACAGGCGATCCAAGTTCTTGCCTAGCTCTCCCATCTCTGACCTCCTTCCAGGGAAGAGGGGGCAGGCGGGAAGCACTGGAGGCGGGGCTGAGTTGTTCTGCCTCCTCTGTCCTAGCCCAATTTAAAAAGGAAAGAGAAATATGAGGGTGTCCAGTTGTGGTGGGAAAGGGAGGCAGGGAGGGGCGGGAAAGTAATGGAAGGGAGTGCCTAGGAGCGCCAGAGGAGTGAACTCTTCTTTAAGCCAGCACTGCCTTCAGACGCTATAGTAGAGAGGTGTGCTGAGATGGGTAGGTTTTCCTGGTTGTCCATTCTCTAACCAGACCTGAGATTTTTCCCAGCTCCTAGTTGCGGGGGGAGACACCTGGTCACCAGTTTCTTGTTGTTGTCTGCCCTTCCGGAAGAGGCCATGACATGTCTTGGATTTAAAGTGAGGGAGGGCTGTGCAACGTCGCCAGTCTCACTTTCTCCCCAGAGCTATCAGGATCCACTGGCAAAGATATAGATCAGGACAACTAGAGATGATCCCCACCCTAGTTTTTAGGGTTCAGAAGAGAGGGCGTGCACTCCTGCGGGAAGGGATGTAACCTTCCTTCTCCTGGACCTCCGCAGACTTCTTTCAAGCTGGTGTTTAGGGACCGCTGTGTCTTCTATGCAGTGAGCCTAGGGATATACGGAGATGAGAAACACACGATAATGTATCAGTCAAACACGCCCAGCAGCTGAGTTCAATCTTCAGCTTCTTTCAGAAGTCTGTTGTCCTTCTGCGTTGGGGGGGGGGGGGGTGTTTTTGCCTAGAAGAGGAGTTTCAATAGCGTTCAAGGGTTTCAGGATTAGAGCTGAAAGAGACTTTTTTTTCTCATCATTAATAATAATTCGGAAAGTCGAGTGTGTCACCACGCAAAACTAAATCCTAAAATTCTATGGGAATATTTAGAGATAGTGAACTGGAAACTGATTTCACTGATACAGGGAACTCTCCGGTACCTACTAACCTTCTCCTGGTAGAGAGTTACCTAGAATGATTGATCAATTGCCCTGATGATCAAAGTTACACAATGAGTAAGTGTGTGTGTGTGTGTGTGTGTGTGTGTGTGTGTGTGTGTGTGTGTGTGTGTACAGGATGAAATATACGCAGTGAAGTGGAGAAATGAGACAAAACCGGAATAAAAATTTTGGGCGGCAGATGGTGTCCTGGTAACATTTAAAGCTTCCCTGTTTGGTAAAAGCAAGTAAGAGAAACGCCTCGCATATAAAGACCTGCCGGAATCTGATCTCTTCCCTGAGCTCCCCAGTCAAAAAGAGAGTCAGCTTTGATCTTGTTGTTCCTCAGCCCAGACGTCCTGAGATCTTCCTAGACAATAATTCCTTCCAATAAATAAATGAATCAATTCATCAAGATGCAAAGCTAGAAGACAGAAAGTGTAATTCACATCAGGGGATGGGCAGTTACCGCGTGGCTAACAATTTTGCAAAAATACAGAGGGGCATTCTCAGTATTTTACACTGTTTTAGGACAGGTGGCAGAGGAAATCTTTCAAGAAAGTAAGGCTACTCAGCCACTTATTTGGAAGGTTGAGTAAACAAGATAGGATGTTAGGCAATTTTGGGGAGAATGTCTTAACTTTGGAGTAATCTTGGAGTAAATCAAGATCTGGTTTGTTCTGGTAGAGGGGCTTCCCTGTAGTTAATCTCATGAGACCATCTTAGTAGGGTAGGAGGTCTCTAGTTAATCTTATCAAAACTCTTTGGAAGCGTGGATTAGAGTTTGAGATAAAATCAGCGCAACATTCTTTTACTTCTGAGGGTGCTGGTTTTGTGGAGATATTTTCCCCAAAACTCGCAACATGCAGGTTTTGCCCACTTTTTCTATCATTCCCTTCTTTGATACTCCGTTAGAAGTGTTATCAAATCTGGACTACCCAATTTATAGGTTCATAGTAAGTAAATTAGCAACATAGGAAGCTTAGAATCCAGAGAGTTATGGTGATGATGAAACAAAAATGTAAGAACAAATCATACAAAATCCAGAATATTATCTCTAAAAAATATCAATAGATCAATTATACTGCAACAGATCTGGAAAGGAATAAACAATTTAAGCAACCTAGATGTTAACCATTCAGAAAGGTTAAGATGCTCTAAAAGACAATGGACAATAAATGTGTATAGTCAGACATTTGGGGACAACTAGGTGGTGCAGTGGATGGAGCAGGAAGACTCATCTTGCTGTGTTCAGCTTTGGACACTTACTCGTTGTATGACCCTAAGCAAGTCACTTAACCCTGTTTGCCTCAGTTCCTCATCTATAAAATGAGGTAGAGAAGGAAATGGCTAACTACCATAGCATCTCTGCCAAGAAAACCCTAACTGGGGCCACAAAGAGTCAGACATGACTGAAAAATTACTTAACAATAAGAAATAATCATATGGACAAATTTCTGGTTCCATCTTGGGTTTAGCTCTTTAGCTCATTGAAGTCATTTATTTCAGAAATACATTTTCCCTGGAAATTCTAAGTCAAAAGGGATCACAATCTAGACCATTTCCCACACATTTTCCATCTTGGTCTGCTTATAGACCAAAGGCATAGTATTTTCATCTTGTTTCTAGGGTACATTTTTCCTAATAAATCCACTTTCCAGGTTCCAAGTCATGCAATGGCACTTGTGGATATTCCCTGTTTAATGCTGTTCAAGCCTATCAGTAATAGGGCTTAGTATAACTTAGCAATGCCTGACAAAACCTATTTACATTGGCCTACTAGTAACTAGTTTATGGGGTAAAAGCCAGTACAAACCTTATGGAGTTAACCTTATAAATACCAAGTCCATAGGAAAATCCAGCTAGGTACCTACAATTGACAAGTTTTGGGTTTCAATATTCACAGACTAAGTTCTTTCCATATTGGCTAATCTCCGTAGATGATATGGATTTCTGTCTATAGGCTAGAGAAAGAGTTTCTGACCTGTTCGTTGATATTATCAGAAAGAGCTCTCAAGGAGGAAAATTATAATGTTTCTTGATAACTGTTCAAGCAATCTCGATATAAAAGACTCAAGCCAACTTAAGAATGTATATGCAATTACTAGCATATAATCAAAGTTTGTATATTTGGACATTTATAAAAAATAGGCATTTATGGAATTGAAAGAGGTTCAGAGCTTTGTTTTAAACTTTTGGTCAGGTTTTCTATTACTTACAGAACTAAATATAAAGTTGTTTTAGATTGATTACCTTCGTTTGGCCTTTTGTCATTGCTTTCATTGGAATAACAGCAAAGGTTCAAAGGCCACTTGTACAATTATGGCTATCGTGATGCTTTTAAGTATATTCTCTTACACACTGGAAGAAAATATTTGGAAGCCAATCACTTCTATCATGTCTTACTGACATCTAAAATTCTATTAAACTTTCTGTAACACTTTATTAAATCTCTGTGTTTTCTTTTGGCCTCCTCTAGGTATTTTGATAGCTGACGAAGATGAGAACTTTCTATTGTCCCAATCTGGGTGAAAATCACAGTTCTATATTCCTGCCCTTTTGGGGAAACCAAAGCTCTTACTTCATATCACCCTCTAATTGAGTTTCTCATACTTGTGTCAATGTAGATAGGTTTCCATCTTTTTAAATTTTTTTTCTCTTTATTCCTTTGGACTTTTTACACTGATTCCATACTACATTTTCCTTGACTTCTACTTGTTTGATTCTTTAGGATGGGGAACCTTCACGTCCAGGCCATGTGTGGCCTTCTAGGTCCTCAATTTCGACCTTTTGATGGAGTTCAAGTTTTACAGAACAAATCCTTCTATTAAAGGGATTTGTTCTGTGAAGTTTGGATTCAGTCATAGGACCTCACTGGAGGACCTAGAAGACTGACTTCATGTGGCCTCAAAGCCTCAGGTTCCCCACCCCTGCCTTATATCTTTATTTTCCAATCATCTCTCAATTCAACTTCAGAGCTAGTTTTCTTATATGACTGAAATTTGTGGCAAAAGTTTTATTCTTTCCTTGATCAAAAGTGAAACAGTTTAGGGACGATTTCTCATTTTCCCAAGAAAAATGCTTCCAACTTGGTTTCTTCCTTAAGAGCTTGCAAATGAAGGATCTATTTTAATTTTTTTTTAGTCTCAAAGTGCTTTTCCTGGGCAATTAAATTCTATCAAATAATTTACAGAAGATCACAATTGTCCATTTTCAAAATATTTTACATTTCTCTTAACTTACCTTTGACTAAAACAAGTTAGAGAGGTGACAATACCTATGTTAGTTTTCAAACACCAAATGTAGACCTAAAACATCAAATTCTAACACTGTTTTTCCCTTTACTTTTGGAATAACTAGAGAGAAAATGTTTAGACTGGCTTCAGGTCAGTTTAGGAATGAACATTCTCTGGTGAAATTAACTTCTTCCATTACAGTAAAACAAAAACAAATTCACTTTGCAGGGAAGAGAGAGAGCAAGATATGGCTGGTGCTGTTTGAATCCAAATTCCACAAAGACTTTATTTTTAAGTCAAAGACCTGTACCTGCACCCCTAAAAAACCTCAAAATTTCAATATATACATAAAGCATTCAACCACACTCCCATTACAATTTTGAAATATATTCTAAACAGATTACATTTCAATCACAAATTTCTCTAATTGGTTTGCCATATTGCCAACTGCCATATTTTACCATAAATTTCTTCAAATGGAGAAAGAATCCCCTTTCCTCTCTCTCTCTCTCTCTCTCTCTCTCTCCTTCTGTGTGTGTGTGTGTGTGTGTGTGTGTGTGTGTGTGTGCACATCTCTCTCTCTCTCTCAAGTCTCAATTTGGCTAAACTTAGGGACACGGAGAGGAGACTATCTTTTGAATTTTGATACATGAGTACAAAAGTTTTCAGTTTTTATAAAAAAAACCACAACTTTTCTCCTTTCACTGATCAGACCATAGGAAAAAGTCAGCTGGTTTTAGACACAGAACACAGACAATGCTAACACTCTATATTACATAAAATACTGTAAGGGCAAGCAAAGTAGGATCTTTTGCTGTTTTTGTTTATACCAAGAGGTATAATGCCTCTGAATAATGTTAACGTGATTAAGGAGGGGCTTCCCTACCCAATCTTGGGCCTGAGAAGATTTGTAGGAAGGCCCACACCTTTTGTTAATGAGGCACTGATTTTTCAGGGATGTGATGCCTTCTGGCTCTAAAAAGTTTATAAAGACTCTGAGGTGTAGTTTTATTTGGGTCTTAGCTTTTGGAAGAAGGTTTGTGTGCCAGATGAGACTCTGGGAAGCTGCTAAGTAGCCTTCCCCAGCTTTGAAAACCGGATGTTGATGCTTCCTTCTCTGGTAACTATGGTCAGACCGTTGGACTTGTCTGTTGAATTGTGGTGTATGTATTGCTTACTGTTACACAGTTTGGAAGCTCTGTCTTCTGATTTAAATTTCTCTGTATTTTCTCTGAAGTTCAGGATGCTGACGTTTTCCCCTGAACTAACTGAATGTGCTTGATTAAAGTGATTGTTAACCCCTCAAAAGTTGCCTTTCATTTTAAATGCAGATCAAAGAACCTGTGACAGCATGCCCTGCTGTGTATGTTGGGGTACTTACTGATAGAAATACTTAAAATACCAATGCTTTTTTTTTCTTTTTTTCCTTCCAAAGATGCCAATTGTCCTGTTTAAAATGGAAACCTTTCTAAATAGATTAATTTGTCAAGATTAAAACTCTTTTATGTAACCATTGCTGACTAGGATTTTCCTTAGTCTATCCATTCCATATGTGACATAAGAATATGAAGAGCTTTAGAGATAGACTTTAAATGATTTGGGGGGGCTGAGAATAAATTTTGACCATTTCATTTGTGTTGTTGGCATAATTCAGTCTATCCTCAGACTGAATTGGGACCCTACAAAATCAATATGGACCCTACAGGCTATGTTTCTCTGACCTCTAAGCCTACTATTTTTAGAGAGCTGTTTTCCACTAGACTCATAGCATACAGGTTTTGTACATTTCCTCCATCATGTCAAAGCAGGCATCATCAGGCAATTGTGAGATGACCAAGAGAAAAGTTTCCCCAAGTCCTCATCTTTGCTCTGGTCTTTTAGTGAAGGGGAAACAGGCAGTGGAGAAACTGCTAGATTGAGATCTTCTCCATGTCAGAAGTGGGACCCCATCCTTTGGGGCCCTGTACCTGGCCCACTCAGAAACACACCCCAACACTTGCTCCCCACCCCAACTTGGGTAAAGGTGATTTGTTTTCCCAACAACCTGTTTTCAAACCTGGAAGAAAAAATAACAATTGGTCACTATTCCCACCAGTAAACCCACAAGCAAAAACTAGTTTCAAGGGTAGTTATTACATGCAGTGGTCTTTGGCATTTCTTCCATCTATTGGCTATTTAGCAGCTCAGTTCCTCTGGCTGGTTGTAGGGATTGGTGTCTGGGTATGGGGGAGGAATTGGGAGTTGAGTAGAGGAAGAGAAACCAACAGATGGAACATTAAATAATGTTTGTGACAGTGCCATTTCATAGGAAGGTTTTGTGTAAAGATTTCTTGATGATCTTTGTGATTTTCTTGCATCACTCTCATTTCTCTTCCCAACTTTTCCTCTACTTCTATTTCTTGATTTTCAAAATCCTTTCTGAGCTCTTCCATGGCCTGAGACCAATTTATGCTTTTCTTGGAGGCTTTGGATGTAGGAGCTTTGACTTTATTGTCTTCTTCTGTCTGTATGTTTTGATGTTCCTCATCACCAATGATATAAGCATAAGAATCTATAGTCTGTTTTTCCCCTAATTTGGTCATTTTCCCAACCTATTACTTGACTTTTGAGCTCTTTGTTAAGTGGAGGGCTCTAAAAGCAGCTTCCACCCTGGGGCTGAGACTGGGGCCTGAGCTGGTCCATGCTCCCTTCTAAGCCAGGTGAGAGACCCTTCCCACTGACCTTTGAATCTGTCTTTGACATTTGTGGGTTGAAATATCTGGAAACCACCACAACCTCCAGAGATTCAGTCCTGTAAGTGCTGCTCCAGCTCCATCCGCACTGATACTGTTCATATGCAACTGCACTCCACTTCCAGCTCAATGTGATAGACATCCTCCTGTTGACTCTCCAGACTTTCCTGGACAGAATATTTCTTGAGGAAAAAGGAGGTGTTCCTTTTAGACAAAAAGACTTGAATGTTCACAGTAGTCCCCAAAAGTGGGCATTTGAGAATCTGTCACTGACAGAAAACAAAGAGTGAATTGGAGAGAGTTTCACTTTCTGACTTTGAACTGAACATTTTCAGCGAGAAGTCTCTCCTGAGGCAGTTCAAAGGCACAATGGCACATTCACACCACTCTGGAAAAACTAGAACCCTGTGTGATTCCTAAAAAATAGGAAATAGTGTTCTCCCTCCCAATACATTCCATCCCACAAATTAACCGCATTACCAAACCATTCCCTGACAGCTCTCCTTTCAGATAGTTCACACAAATGTTCTATGGTAATTTAATGACCAATCTGTCCACAAAGATGTAGAAGACCAGGAAGAACTTAAACTAGTTTTTCTTTTCAAATCTAGCAACAGTCTCTATAATTTTCCTAAATCATTGACTTAAACCAACATAAATGGTCACAAATGCAACCTGGAGAAGCTAAAAAGAGAAAATGGGAGACTCTCTGAGACCAGAATAGCCATGTAGACTCCAAGTGCCTACAATTGTGCTTGGTATCATGTGTTATTCTTTTAGGGGGAAAAGGATGTGACAGGGAGAATACTGGCAAATAGGTTGGTTGGGTTACCATTTCTCTATCTGGCAGAATTGAGCAAATAGGATCATAGGCTATAGATTCAGAACTAGAAGAGATCTCCAAAGTCATCTACTCTAATCCCCTTCTTGTAGAGATAAGGAAACTGAAGCTAAGTAACTTACCACATGCCAATATTAAGTGTCAGAGGCAAGATTTGAATTCTAGTCTTTTACCTCCAGAACTAGTATGCTTTTTTCCCCACAGTAACATGCTGCTTCCTGTACAATCAGATACCTTCTTTTATTGGGTATTCCCTTTTCTTCTAAAAGTAATTTTATCATTTACTTGGGGTAGAATGTTTGATGTTCTCAGGCACAATGAGATCTCTTTATAGTGTGTGAAAAATGATAAAAATATATTCCTAGCTGAAGTAAATGTGAGAGCAAGAAAAAGTGAGAGAAATAAGGTCAGAGTATATCTTTCCACTTATACACAAATTCTGTCCTTTTACTACAAAGTACACAACAGAACGGTACGTGCTTATAGAGGGATACCAAGAATTCTTTTGTTGTTTTCGAGTTGTTTCTGACTCTCTGTGACTTCATTTGGGGTTTTTTAGCAAAGATACTGGAGTGGTTTGCCATTTCCTTCTCCAGCTCATTTTACAGATGAGGAAACTGAGGCAAACAGGGTGAAGTAACTTTGCCTGGGGTCACACAGCTAGTAAGTATCTGAGACCAAATTTGAATTTATGAAGATAAGTCTTCCTGACTCCACCTAGCTGTTCCACAAAGAAATCTACTGCATACCTTTAAGAAACTTGAGGTGAGAAGACACATAAGACTCTGCTGTCTTCCCCCTTCTCCCACCCCTGCAGTCTACAGGTATCCTGGTCTGATTTTGAATTTCCTAGGCCTAGATAAAATGAGTAAGAGATGTTCATTCCCAGGTTGTCGTTTCTTTCTTGTCTAAGGCCCTTTTAATCTTTTGATGGGTTTTGAAAGGTCACAGAATCAGAATTAAGTCTAGACAGAAGTGGAACCTTTTTTTTTTTTTGAGCCTCAGTCTTGCAGGCTGGGAGAACAGCAGTCACTCAGAAACCCAGTCCCCGTATTGATCAGCACAGGAGTCTGGACCTGAAATGTTTCTGAACAGTTCTGGTTTGAGCTTCCTCAGGTAGCCAAAGACTCACCATATCCATCCTGAACTTAGTGTGGACACACAATTGGCTCTAAATAGGTATATTATATTATATTAATTATATTATGTTATATTATATTAATTACATTATGTTATATTATACTATATTATATATTATGTTATTTTGTTGTACCATATAACATATCATATTATATTAAAATAGAGAAATGATCCACTAGTCTTGTTGATATTTGATCATTCAAGTTCCACTCTCCATGACACCATGGATTATTTCCATGGGACTTTTTTTGGCAAAGATACTGGAGAACTTTGCCATTTCCTTCTCCGGTGTCCTCATATAGAACTGAGGCAAATAGGGGTTAAGTGACTTGCCCTGGTTCATACAGCTAGTAAGTATCTGAGCTCAGGTTTCAACTCAGCTCTTCCTAAATCCGGGCCCAATGTTCTCCCCATTGTACCACCTAGCTTCTCCTGTAGCAGGGATTACAGGCATATTCTACTACACCTAGCCTGTATTTGGGGTTGTTTTTTAAACTTGTTTAAAAAAACCTTTTTTTCCCTTAAGCTTGAGAAAAATGACCACCACCATTTTACAATAGCCTAAGATTAAGGGATAAAGACTTGCCGAATTATTTTTACTAAATATAATTTTCATAAGCCTTACTAGTACAGATTAAATGAGAGATATGAAAACATTATTCCTAATAAAAACAATAATAACTAGCATTTATATAATCCTTTGTGTTTTTCAAAGGACCTTCATGTATTATTTCATTGAGTCATTTTGATCTAACTACTTACGAAGTAGGTAGGACAGGCATTGTTATTCCCTTTTGACCAATGAGGAAACTGGGAAATTAAAAGATAAATCACATGATTTGCCCAGAGCTGATTAAAATAGAGTAAAGATGAGGACATAAAACTAGTTCTCTTTCTACTACATAAATGTAACTTCATCTTATCTTTGTATATATGTCTCATTATGGTTGAACGTATGTCCTTGCTCCTGTACTCCATGCTCCATGACATGCTCAAAAGAGAGTTTCCAAACTTTACAAGGAACAGTAGTGTTCTAGGTAAATCTATAGCATCATTAATACTAGTATAATGTGTGTGTGTAGGGGGGTGTCCACCCATGCTGTAGAACCGCATACCTCTCATATGGAACACATGTACACATACTCTGTATTGCCTCACGCCAGTCTGCCCTTACACTGGCAGGTGTCCATCCCCAGAGAAGGACAATTACCATGTGGTGACACTCACACTGGTGATAGAATTAACATACTCCCAATGCTCATCACACAGAAATTTAGGTCACAATTTCCCACTTAGCACCTGTGAGAGTGAGTGGGCCCACGCTTAAAAGAAATCTGCCAGGGAAATACATGAGTGAGAAAAACCCATGTGCTCCCAGCAATTCACAATTCTGGATTACAGACTTTGCTATGGTTTGCCCACTTAAGAATGTCTGTCCGCACAAAGCAAACTGCTAACCACTCCTTCTTTGAACCTCACTACTATCCAACTAGGTAAGTCTACTTTTGATTTACTCTCAAACTGACAAAGCATTTACAAACTCTTTTAATGTATAATCGTTGGCACAAATGTGTTGAAAAATGTTAATTTATCTAGTGGTTCCTTTTAAGTTAGAGATGTGCATTCATCAGTCTGACTCTCTCTGGGCAATACAGAAAATCCCAGATAATTATTCACTCACCAACATGTTGAGTCAGATGATCAGTTTCTAGAAAGCGGCTCATAGCAAAGTAGCTTAGGTTAAGTCTCTGAACAAGGCAGACAAACGCATCCAACTCTTCAGTCATCAGAATGTGATGAACGTCGAACTATTGGTTTGTAGCAAATAAACCTCTCAGCAAACCAAATGCAAAACCCCCTAAAACTAGAAGTGGAAACAGAGCAACATGTACATCTGATTCTTTACTTCTCTCGAGTTCTAAGTGGTGCCAAAGGGTGTATGTAGCTAAACAGAAGTTCTCATCCAATGAGTTCCAGCCTCTCTTCAGCCAATTGAGACTCTCCTAGGGGAAGCCTTCCTCATTTCACTGCTCCACCTGTGTCTTCTTCACAGAGATCAGGCAATTCTGGCCTTTTAAGCCCTTCTCTTTCTTAAGTTTTCATCTTCATCTGCCAAATTCTCCAATGCTATTTCTAGTGGCTTAAAGTGTCTTCATAATCAAAGATTCAGCTTTCATGTATGATGCAAAAACTCATCAAATCTCCCCTAGGAAATCAAGAGTGCTTATTTAATCATCTGATAGTCTATAAACAGTCATACAGTTTTTCATTTTGTGAGTTTTAACTTTGTAAGCCTCAAAACAGTTATATGCAAATGATCTGAAGAACCGAAATGCTCTATAGCCCCAATCACTTCCTAATCTGAAAAGTGATCCAATTTAAGAGTCTGTGTCTCAGACCACTCTGTATCTTTATTCTTATATTGCATGAGTTTTCAATAAATCAAAGTTATTTTTCTGCCTTGTTTGAACCATCAAACTGCACAAATATAAAAGAGGAATCACCCAACATTTCTTTAAAAAAGGTTTCATTTTGTTTTTATCTTGAACTTAACAAATACAAAATATGTGAGCATTTTATATACATTTAGAATGAGAGAGGACTGTAAAACTCCATTAGGTAGAATCTGCTTTCCTTAGTTATATAAAGTAGATTCAACATGTAATTTTAAAAGCTGTCCAGCTTATCTGTGATGCCTTTGCTTGAGAACCTCTAGTGAGGACAACCTTTGGGCAATTCTTAATTGTTAGGAAGTTTATCCTAAATTTGCAGCTCTGCAACCTATGCCCCTTGCTCCCCAGAACCCTTCAAATACCTGAAAATACTTGAAGACAGTTATCATATGCCCTAAAACCATTTCACAGGTAGAGAAATTAAGGCACAGAGAAAAGAGGTAACTTTTTTAAATGAGTGATTAATTCAATCAGTGATTGAATTGAAACTAGAGGTACTCTTAGGACTCAGCTCCCTTTCCAGAAGCCTTACTTTCCTTTTATTAACCCAATCAAAAATTGACATAAATTTAATCCAGTTCTGCTAGAATATCAGTGGGGTTTTTTTCCTTCTCCATAGTTGCAAAAAAAATGCCCCTTTGTCATTTAGGCCATGACTTTAAGAATCTAAGATTGAATTTTTCACCAAGTACAAGTTCAAAACAATATCATGCACCATAATCATCCAAATAAAATAAACTATGTAAAACTCTTGGCAAACTTTAAGACAATATATAAATGTCCATTATTATAATTCCATTGCATGCCATTACAACCAATGACATAATGTCCATGTTAAGCTTATGGCTACTATGTAGATAGATTGTCAGCCAGGTGAAGCTCATCCCTCACATACCCAGAAATACAAGTTGAGTTGAAAGTAGAAAGGTTCTATTAGAAGAAAAAGTAGACAATAGTGGTGAGGTACCTAAGGACAAGGTACAAGAAAGCCTGTAGCCTAGGAGAGGCAGGGGTAATTTATGCTTGAAAACCATGAAGTGGAGGTTCTGGGAAGGATTAGGGTGGAGAGTGGACAGTCCTTTTTGGGAATAGGTGGGACACAGAAGCAGACTAGTTTGTAGGAACAGTTGATGACAAGGCTAGTTTAGGTCAGTTTGAGGTACACAGATCAGCAAGATCAGCCACCAGCAAAGGCATCTGGGAGTGAGCAAGATGTTGGCTCATTACAGGCTCCCAAATGGCTCCTTTGGGCAAACAGTCTTGCTCTTTGTCCAGTGCAACTGCCTGGTAAGGTTACTCATAGAAAACAGACATATTAATCTTGGGGGTACTCTCATTATATACATGTGTGTCTGTATGTGTTCATGACACATAAATATGTAGGTGGAGATAGATGATTAGATATAGATAGGTGTATATATGCATATACGTAAGGTAATTCACATAATGAATTGCAAAGTGAAATATAAAGGCATTTGCTTTACTTGCTGAAATAAAACTCACTATAAAAAAATCAAAGAAATCAAACATCTCTGAAATGGACCAAGAAAACATTTGTTCTTAGCATAATGCAGAAGAAGACCAGGTAAAATTACAAATCTGGGAACCTTCTGTGGATTTGGAATTCTCCCCAGATGTAATTTCTGCCCCAGAAGGCACTCAGTGCTGGTGAGCTACTTTTCACAAGGTGGAGAGATAACTTTTCCCAATGATTGAACTCAGATGAGCCACAGAAAGAGGTCCTTGAAGAAAGCAACCTCTCCTCAAGCCTTTATCCTCTATAACATTCAGAAGATGGAAAGTACTCTTTTCTTGTCTACCCTCATTTTCACATTTTAGGAAGACTAATTGCTACCTGACATCCTCAAGCATTCCTAGTAATGTTAAGCACTCTTTTTAGTTTTTTTTCTTAAATTCATATGAAATAATTATAGGCAGGAGAGAAAACTGGTTTATTTTCAGGTATATTTTGCCAAGGAAGCTAGTGGGAGGTAGGGGAAAGGATAAAGTTCCTTTATTCTCTGAGGTGAGATTTCCTATTTAAAAAAGCAGTAACTCTAAGAAAAATGAAGAGAAAATTGATCTTTTTCTTTCATCTTCTTCCATTTCCTTAGGCTTTGTTCCTATGCTCCCAACCTGTTGAATTTCTCTCAATTATTTAAAGTACAACTCAGCTCCTCCAGGAAGTCTTCCCTGATTTTCCCAGGAAACAATGACCATTTGTACTTATGATTTCACATAATTCTTTTAGACCTGTGATTTCATTGATATGGGTATCTCCTCGAGCATTATATATCTCAGTCATGCACAATTTTTCACATGGCAGTACTGCTCATATCTTTCTACTAATCATGGTTATTAATGTATGTCTATGAGGACAAGGATCAATTTAAAATTTCATCTTTTGCCCAGTGTCTAGCCCAATCCTCTGAACAGAGTAGTTGTTGCAAATATGTGTTGAACTGAATTGAGTTGAATTGAATTCCCCTTATCTCTATCATCATTCATAGATGGTAACATTACTGTCCATAGTTTACACCTTGTATTTGATTTGCATTTATAAAGTCAGCATCTATTGATAGCAGAGTGACTAAACAAATTATGATACATAAATATAATGCAACACTATTGTACCATAAGAAATTAAGAATGTGAAAAATTCAGAGAAACAAGTATAACACATCCTTTCATGGGTTCAAATAAATCCATCCCATGAATACAAGTAGTTGCTATACTCAGTAAAAACTCTACAGCTTTTAGCTTTTTCTTTATCTTAGCCCCGGAGGGGATAAAAATACCTCAAGATTTGGATTGACTAGGAGGTTGGATTATGCCAGTCATGGGACTCTTTGAACTGATGGAGAAAAAAGAGAAGTCCTTTTGAATTTTTTGGTCCAACCTTCAGGTGTCACAAAATGGCATCTGGGACATGTAGATGTTTGGTTTGGTATTAAGGTAGAGCCTAAAAGTGTACTAGGTTTGAAGTTAAGACATAGGTCAATTCTCTTCTCATACTTAGTAGCTAAGTGACTGGTCACTTAATGTCTGTGTACCTCAGACAACTCCTTAATAATTCAAACATTGTTTGCATTCCTGTTACTGGAGGGGTTGATATAAAAATATGCTCAGAATTATTAAAATAAGAAAATCTAAATCCACTACCCAATAGCTTAGAAATTTCGTAGTCCATTCTTGACCTTTTATATTTATTTATTTTATATTATTTATATATTTTATATTATATATATTAATTAAATTAATATATAATATAATTAATTAAATTAATATATTAAATATATTATATTATATTTATTTAAATAGATAATATATATATATATATATCATACCAGCAATAAACTTTCTAAGGACATAGAGTTTATTTAACATCACAAAAATGCAAAGGGAAGAGATTCAGCTCCTGTATGGGCACCCCACATGACCACATCTCAGATCCTCCTCCTAGGGTCATAGGTTATGGAAAGGGCATATGGGAATAAGCACCGGGGTCCAGGGCACCACCCTGGGTCCTGAATAGTGACAGCATCAGAGGAAGAGTGGGACAGTGGATTCATTTTTCTGGTTTTTTAACTAGTCAATGAGGCTTTTGAAGCTTTCTAGCTCAGCTAACTAATCCAGATTCATCTCACTGGCTATTTTTCTGGACCTTAACTCCTGGTCGCATCTGTCTTCTCCACTGACCTCAACGTGCTCAGTCTCAGGGGGAAAGAAGTGGATGAGGGAGGGGCAAAATGGCTGCTAATATGTCTCTCCTTCTCCCTACACAAAATGACTCAACCTGAATTCTCTGATTAGCACAAAAGAACTGAAGGTCTTGTTTCTCTCCTATCCCACAGTTTTGTCTTTCTTGATGATTTTAACCCAATCCTGGGTCTTTTCCTTGATGAAGGAGAGGAGTAAGACATGATAGTAATTATCGATTATTCTCTAACTATTCCTTTTCAGTGTTCTACAATCACTTCCATTTATCTTAGATCTTTTCCTCTCCCTCCTCCTCCTTCCCCACTCCCTCGCTACTCCCTCCCCAAGACGGTGTGCAATCTTATATAGGTGCTACACATACATTCCTATTAAATACATTTTCAGCTTAGTCACATTGCACAGAAGAATTAAAATGAATGAGAGAAACCATAAAACAAACAAAAAAACAAAAACAATACAAAAGAAAATGGTCTGCTTCATTCTGCGATCCAATTTCATAGTTCTTTCTCTGGATGTTGAAGGCATTTTGTCTCGAGTCCATTGGGAATTTTTTAGGTCCTTGCATTGCTGTGAAGGACTAAGTCTACCAGAAAAATTCTTCACACACTGTGGTTGTTGCTGTGTTCAAAGTTCTCCTGGTTCTGCTCCTTTCACTCAGCATCAGTTCATATAAGTCTTTCTAGGCTTCTCTGAAGTCTTCCTGTTCATCATTTCTCATAGCACAATAGTATTTCATTACATTCATATACCACAACTTGTTCAGCCATTCCCTAATTTATGGGCATCCCCTTAATTTCCAGTTTCTGGCCACCACAAAGAGAGCTGCTATAAATATTTTTGTACCTGTGGGTCCCTTTCCCATTTCTTTGATCTCTTTGGGATACAGTCCTAGAAGTGATATTGCTGGATCTAAGGGTATGCACATTTTTGTAGCCCTTTGAGCATAGTTCCAAATTGCTCTCCAGAATGGTTGGATCAGCTCACAGCTCCACTCACAATGAATTAGTGTTCCACATGGAAGATGAAAGTATTGTAGGATTAAGGGACCTAGAGTTAGAGCTACAAGGGACCTCAGAGTGCTTCTAGTTCAATACTTTAATTTTATAGATGAAGAAAATGAATCCCAATTATAACTCAGTTTAGTCATATCAATATTAAATGGTGTTTATTTTCATTTTCTTTTAATGTTTTATTTATACCTCTTATTTCTGAAGTCAATCAACATTTATTAAGCACCAGTTATGCATTAGGCACTGTGATAAGCACTGGAGATGCAAAAGGAGGGACAAAATAGTCTTTACTTTCAAGGAGAGAACAGTCTAATGGGGTAGACACAAGCAAATATGTCCAAAGAGAGGGAAGGCACTAGAACTGAGAAGTATTGGAAGATGGGAGTTTAGTTGGGATTGAGAAGAAGCCAAAGAAGGCAGTAGGCAAAGATGAGGAGGGATACTTCTCCAGGCATGAGGAATGGCCAGGGAAAATGCTGGGAAGCAAGAGATGGAGAATATATCCTGCCCTACCCAGAAAGCCTTTCCTTGTAACAAAAATTAAGAAATAAAAGCATTCAAAAATGGAATTAAAAACATAGAAAGAAAAAAATTTAGAAAATAAATGGGGAAATTAAGCAAAATCAACCAACACATCACATGCGTCTGGTCATTTTCTTTCTTTGTAACAAAGAGAAGGGGGTGCATATTTGCACCTCTTCTCCAGGTCAGCCTTTCAATTTTATTTTATCCTTCGACCAATATACATTGTTCTAGTTACTGTATGTATAATATATACATGTGTATACATGCATTTATGTATGTGTTTGTGTGAATCCCCTCCCCCTTCTCTGACTTCAATTCATATGTTTTTCCCATGTAACCTGCAGGTGTCACTGTCGAGAGAAAAATTGACTAGCTAATTATGCTTTCCTTATTCTCTTGTCTCCTTTCTGGAGGGGAAAGAGTTGGATCCTCCCAAGACATACCTATCTCTTTCTGCTGTCCTAAGAGGTAATATTTTCCTTTCTAATACCTTTTGATAAATAAGGAGCCTGAGTACCGTCCTCTCCTTCTTGGTCCCTCCTCTCTCTCACTTACATTGGGATGGGAGATTTAATAGGCCACCCTTTGCTACACAATTGATTATGAATTATTCTAGAAGAAAAGAAGAATTCCAAGGTCCACTTTGGAATTTCACCTACCATGAAGTTAATTGAAATGTAGGAATTATTAATAAAGTCATACCCACTCATTAAACCCCCAGGCAGGCTCTAGACTCAAAGGTGGGAGGGAAGAAAGAAAGAAAGAAAGAAAGAAAGAAAGAAAGAAAGAAAGAAAGAAAGAAAGAAAGGAAGGAAGAAAGAAAGAAAGAAAGAAAAAGAAAGAGAAAGAAAGAAAAGAGAAAGGAGGAAAGAAAGAAAGAAAAAAGGAAAGGAGGAAAGAAAGAAAAAGGAGGGAAGGAAGGAAGGAAAGAATTAAAAACGAAAGAAAGGTAAATCTTGATGGCCAGAAGCTGTCCAATTAACTTGGGGTTTACCGACTAGATTTCTCTTCCTATCTTCCTTCCTTCCTTCTTTCCTTTCCTTCTTTCTTTTTTTCTTTCTGCTTTCATAAAACCTTAAACCCAGTTCATTTTGAAGTTCATAGATTGGATCACAATAGGTCCCTGCCCAAGCTCCACTAAATGGCTGTATTTTGGGCCCTCCTGGCTTGGAGTTATTGTCAATGGTGACTGTTTCTCCTTGGAACAGCAACCTTGAGGATCTTCCCCTCCACCTTGACTTTTTTTCTTTTTTTTTTTCTAATTAAAGGGGCCATCCCTTGACTCACTTCTTATAGAGGCCTATTCACTGAATGGAAAGTGAGACCCTGAAAAGGCCTTTGCCTAAAAGGGCCAGGGTCTCCCATTGCATCTTGGGCCATCTCCAGTTGTCCTGATGAATATCTGGCCACTACACCCAGATGGCTCTGGAGGAGAAAGTGAGGCTGGTGATCTTGTTACAGCCCTCCCTCACTCAAATCAAAGTCAACTGCAAGTCAGTCATCATCTCCTTGATGTTGTGGTCCTCTTCAAAAATTAAGGACAAACACAACCTATGAGTAGACTGAGGTTCCTGAATCCAGCCAAGTTGGGCAACTCAGCTCCTCCTCTCCCACTCTCTCTTTCCTTCTCCCTCTACTTCTCTTCTCAAAAGGAAGGTCAATCTTGATGGCCAGAAGCTGCCTAGTTAACTTGGAGTTTATTGATTAGATTTCTTTCTTCCTTCCTTCCTTCCTTTTCTCTCTCTTTCTTTCTTTCTTTCTTTTCTCTTTCCTTCCTCCTTTCCTTTTTTCCTTCCTCCTTTCCTTCTTCCTTCCTTCCTTCCTTCCTTCCTTCCTTCCTTCCTTTCTTTCTTTCTTTCTTTCTTTCTTTCTTTCCTCCTTCCCTTCCTTCCTTTTCTCTTTCTCTTTCTCTCTTTCTTTCTCTCTCTTTCTTTATTTCATCTTTCACAAGTGAGCATAAAAGGATTATAGTGAAGACACAAATCAGAAGCAGATGCCAGGTAGTACTTGTAGAGAAGAAGAGAGTGGGAGGTGGAGAAAGAAAACTTTTTACAGATTTTCTGCATTTTTTAAGAGTGGTCACTCAACAGGATATCTGAATTATTTGATGAATAGCATTGCTGCTATTTTTAGAGGCAGCTAGGTGGTATAGTGAATAGACAGCTGTGCCTGGAATCAGGAAGATCTTAGTTCAAATCCGGTATCAGGTACTTATTAACTGTGTGTCCTCTTATATAAGTCACTTAACCTTATTTGCCTCAATTTCTTCATTTGTAAAATGTGCCCCCTTACTTTTGTTACAAGGGTGGAAAATGACCATCTGTAAAAAAATAAAGGAGGAGATGGCAAGCTCCAGCTCTGTGCCAGTGAAGCCCCCAAGGGGGTCATGAATTGAATAACTGCTGCTCTGTCTTCCGGCAGCAACTCAGTCCCATAGCATCTCAGCTACATCTCTTTCTTTCCCCTAGATGAGTTTAAAGGCTCCCATGACTAAGACATTTCCATTTGCTCCAGGGCTAAAAAGAGGAAAGTAAACCCACAAGTCCCAGAATTCTTAGTGAATGTATAATTACTTTCCCCATCCATGTGGGGAATGCATCTGAACCCAGCAAAACATCTGTTATATCTTTTTCTCTGAATTTTTCACATTCTTGGTTTCTTATGGCATAGTACTATTCTATTACATTTATATACTAAAATTTGTTTAGTCATTCCTCCATGCTCATCTTTGTAAATGCAAATTATATGTAAGGTAAATGCAAATTAAAACCACTCTGAAATTTTACCTTTTTCCTTGCAAATTGACAAAGATGGAAAATACGGTAACAATTAATGTTGGAGGAACTATGCAAAAACAGGCACATTGATGCACTATTGTTGAAGCTGAAAAATGGCCTGAGCATTCTAGATTGCTAGTTGAAATCACGTAAGAAAAATGACTCCACTTTTCTATACCCTTTCTCCTAGCAATCCCACTACTAGGCATACTCCCCCAAAGAAGTCTTTGCAACTATAAAAAGTGCTGTAATAAATATTATTGGACCTTTTTACCTTCAGCCTCCTAGAGGCATCTGCCTAGTAGTGGGGTCAAAGAGTATGAACATTTTAGTCCCTTTTTAAAAGTATAATTTAATAAACTACTTTAAGAATGGTGAGACCAATTCACACTTACATTAGCTGTTTAGTTTCTGTCTTCCCGAATTGACGGTTCCTATCTCTTTTACTAACTTTCATGGATGAGGTGAAATCTCAGTCATTTTACTTTGTATTTACCTTGCATTTAATTTGCGTTTATGAAATAGTTTCCTATCAGAGTAACCAAACAAATTGTCTTATTGGTAGACAGAAAGACAGACAGACAGATACAGACAGATACCATCATTTGTCATCTTTACCAACTTACTGATGTGAGTTAAATCTCAGAGCTTTTTTAATTTGAATTTCTCTTACTAGAGTTCTGTAGCAATCTTTCATATGGCTGTTAATAGTTTATGTTTCTTTTGAGAATTGTTTTAAATTATGTGACCCTAATGGCCCCTGGTCCTATATCAAGAGATAGAAAAAGAGTATAGTCTTCTCCTTGGTTACCTACATGATACATGAACGTAAAATATTCATGTAAAAATCAGCTTAATAATATTGAGGGAAGACAGAGAGATTCCTGGGACACACACCTCTCCCATTGAGGGAGGATCAAAGTATGTACATTCTCTACTTTTTCTGAGAAACAGAGATGCATTGTTTAGGTTAAAATGATTGCTTCACTTGGGATGCTAACCATACTAGAGATTACGTTTATATTAGCAAACTGAGGTGAGAGCCAACATCCTTTCCACAGGCCCTGTAATTACTGCTTTGCGAACAAAACTGAGACATTTGTAACGTCTAATAATTGATCAGAGAGCTCAGACACCAGTTTCCAAGTGGAAGAACAACATATTTGTCTTGTAGCATTAGCATTAGCACAATGTCTTCTCATATGCTTTTAATCTATGTAGAACAAAGGACTGTAGAATCAGAAAGCAGGATGACATCTTCAACTTATAGTTAGAGAACTTCAAGACCAATTCCCCAAACCAATGGGAGATAGAAACATTTCCTTTGGCTGCAATTCAATATGTTTGATGTTATTGCTTTAAATCATCTGTACTGGACAATGCTTCCTCATAATATGAAATGATCACCACCTTCCATACCATTCCTAGTGATGTAGATGCTTGATCTAGCCCAGACTTCCAATGAAAAGGAAAAGCCCTCAAAAATGAGGATAGTAACACTCTCCTAGTTAAAGTTCCTCAAAGCTAATATATGCTATATAGATATTAAATACTCAACCCCAATATGGGCTTTGGAAGGAAAGCAGATTGTTTCTTAAGATCACTTTAAAGTTAGAAAGAAACTTAGAGATCATCCAGTCTAGATGATAATTCTATTATAGTATT
>CM053772.1:125398504-125432144 GCA_028658325.1 Potorous gilbertii | reverse complement strand
CTTAGAGATCATCCAGTCTAGATGATAATTCTATTATAGTATTAAGTAAGAGAAAGTGCCATCTAGGTCCTAAATGTGTTGTCTTGGACAACTCACTTTTTCTCTCTCCATCTTGGTTTTTTATCTGGAAAAGATCACTGAAACTTGGACTTAGAAAAGAACCATGGAGGTCATTATGTTCTTTAGAAATAAGGAAAAGGGGCATGGAGTTTGTCAGTCAATCAAGTAGCATTTCTTAAGTGCCTACTATGCCCCAGGCACACGCTAAGCACAAGGGATACAAAAGAAATGCAAATATCAGTACTTGCTCTCTAGGAGCTCATAGACCAAATGCATATAACTATGCACAAACACTCATCTTCATTTTGACATCACAGGGTGACAATTTGCACACGAATTTTTTTTATCCTTGGTTTTTTGGTTTGGGGTTTGTTGTTTGTTTTTTTTTTTAAATCCTTGGACATGAATTGGATGTGAGGCAGAGTTGCACAAAGTTGTCAGCCTTATTGTTTCTTCCAGAGTCATCAAAGTCCAGTGGCAAGACAGAAGTCAAGACAACTGGAGATGACTCGGAATACAGTGGATGACCTTGGTATCTTGGATATCTGACCAGGCTTTACTCATCCCATACTTTCTTCAGACTTCATGGTCTTTGGAACAAACTTCTTGTCCACCCATTCATCCCCAAGGAAGTTTCAAGCTATCCTATATATTGGGTAATTGGATATTTGGGATAAATTTGGAATAAATTGGAAATAATCAACAGAGGGAAAACACTAGCATCACAGAGGATGAGGAAAGACATTGCAGAAGATGAAATGGTAGCTAAGACTTGAAGGAAACCAAGGAAGCCAGGAGACAGAGGAAAGGAGGGAGAGAGCCCCAGGCTCAGGGACAGCCAGGGAAAATGCTTGGAGTGTTGTATTTGAAGAACAGGGAGATTCAAAGATGCAGGGTCCCACAGAAAGTGTCAGAGGCAGGATTCTGACCCAAACTTTCCTTACTCTGAGTCCAGAGAACTGTCCCCTAAACCACACTCCCCCTGTGTGAATGGGTATTTTGGAAGATCCCTTCTAGTTTTAATATTTTATAACATTCTGTGTCTCTGCTGCCTTTTGTAACTTTGAAGTACCCTAATATTAGAGTCCAGAAAAATCTCTAGTTCTTTGTGTTTTGTGGATGGAGTGAGTGCTTACTCTTTCATGCAGCATACTGGTCTAGAGTCTCCTTTTCCTGGAATCTGGTAAGAAGTGTCCGTGCTAGAAACTTTGACTTTCCATGCAATCTCAGGCTTCCTGCCTGAGATATTAGAAGAGGGAAGCTGATCAGACCACCTGAGCAAGACCCTGTCTCACCTTCTAAAACACCTGACTCTCTTTAGCACCTCTGAGTTACCTTGATGAAGGTAGCAGTGACAGGCATCATAAGAGTTTGACATAACTTGTTCAGATCCTAAAAGGTTTAGACCATCGTGGTCTTCTTCCTCCTTCTACCACTGCCTAAAGACCATTGAACCTAAGACCCTGAAGACATCCCTGGCTGTATCCTTTCCCTGTCCTATTCCACTTTGGAAGTATCTGCTGCTGCTGCCCTAGTACCAAAATATAAACTGCTGTCCTAATTGAAGGGAAGGTTAGGGGTGGGAGGCTAGTGTTACCTTCCTATACTTCTTTTGTTGACCCTACCTACTTTGGATTGGGGGTGGGTGGCTGGGGTGTTGCTTGTTTTTAGTTTTGTTTTGTTTTGGAAACTGATTCACCTAATTTCTCCCTGGCTGGAAAGGCAGGGACTACTCATAGACCCAGTATGACCCAACATTGGAGCTTTGACCTGCTCTGTTTTTCCACCTAGGACAGTTCATCCCCTCCTCATTCCCAGGGGTTAACTGTATTAATGCCAGATTTAGTGCAGTCACTCAATTGGCTTAGCCCACTGAAACTCAGAACTCCTGAGCTCAAGAGAACCTCTAACCTCAGTCATCCCAATAGCAAGGACTCTAGTCCTCCACCATCACCACAACCAACAGCCTTGAGAATTTCTAGTTAGGCTATACATAGCTCTCCCTTAAAGACAGCAAATAAGTGCTTTCAGTATTGAATGGCTGGTCTTATCTTTCTTCAGGCTTCCATTTTCAGTCCCAATAATGGACCACTTCATGTATACTTCCGGATTATGTCAGAGATCTAAAAGCCCCAAACTACTGTTTCAAGTAACATAAAAATCTTTTTTTCTGAGATGTTGGGGGAATGGGGAGAAGCAGGCATGTATTGATAAATGTTTAACAACCAACTCTCAGAAAAAAGAAATTTAACCAATATGTACTTTAAATTTAATTTGCATTATTAATATTTTCTCCATCACTTTTTAAATCAAAGCAATCAAAACAATAAAACCAAGCCCTCATTTGCAATATTTGCATTTCCAAGATGTATGTGTTCACGCTGAAAATTTAACAATCAATGGTTCAGCTGGTTCCAGCATAGCCCTGGTGGAGATCCCCTCATCTTCACTTTGAAAGCATCTAAAAGGTCATAGCACCATAGAATCTTAGCGTTAGAACTGGAAAGGAAATTAAAAAATCATCAAATCCACCCCCTTTATTTTTCACATGAGGAAATGGAGGCCCAGAGTAACAAGTGACTTGCTTAAAGTCACACTGATATGAAATACTAGGCTGAAATCTGAATTGAACTCCTCTGACAAATAAACCTTTGGCCCCTTGTTTCCCAATGGTAGGCAAAAAAATTTTTTGTGATACACTTTTCCATTCCTTAAACAGGGAGCTATTTTCTAAAAGGGCTGAATAGTGCAGTTGGAATGAGGAGGAAAACCTTTACAAACAGAAGAAAACAGAAAATCAGTCCTGGAGTTCACCTTAAGGAAAAATTCTGAAATAGAAACCAATGGAGTCCTAATAAGGCTGCCCCTAACCCCAATGTTCTAACTTCCTTATGGGCCCCACTGAACAGCAGTCAAGTCCTGATTTAACCACACAATCCTTCAGGCCTCCAGACTCAATATAGTCACTGCCCTCAGATCCAGTTCACATATTTGAGCAGGTGTGTTCTTGTACTCAACCATAATCACACATAATCCATTTAGCCCAAGACAGGATCACAATACCTAACTATTCATCTTGGCTAGATAGGACCACAATAGCTAGTCAACTGGAGGGCAGAATGACCAGAATGCTTAACCATCAAACCATCTAAGAGACCCTTCCCTATTACCCAATCCCTGAACAAACCCTTCCAGTCCTTTTAATATTCATAATTTCTGTCATGTAACTGCATCTTTATCCTATAAAAATCCATCTTGCTTTCTCTAAAGTTGCTGGTTCCTCTTGGAACTTAGCCTGCTTCATGAGAGGCGTCAATCTCAATAAATGCCTATACTTGGATTAGAGGTGGTCTGACTGAATTATTTGAGATGGTTCCACCAAAACACATGGTGAAACTGCAACAGCTTTTGGTGTCCCTGGCTGGGCAGAACCTAACCCTCAACAGAAACTTGAAAAGTAATTCAAATACTTGCCCACACATTTAGTTATGCCTCAGTTGTTCAGATGAGAGTAAGTTCCTCTTAATCTTCTGTTTTGTTTCTTACAAATCAAAATATCCAGATTGTTATGTTTCCCATGTTTCCATATTGGAGGGTAGAAAGCTTTGGAAGATTCAGAGACCTTCTCTTCCCAAAATACATAATGAATGACAAAATTTTAATGCAAATGTGTCGTAAATTTACAAAAAAAACCCCACAATAGCAAATAGTTTTTTTAATCATGTTAAAATTATGAGGATCACTCAAAAAAAAAAACCTCTTTTCAGACTCCAGAACACACACTGGTCTGCCCAATTTAAGGATACCATTTTATAGTGAGAGGGATTACCTTTTGTGAGGGCAAGCAAAGTAGGATCTTTTGCTGTTTTTGTTTATACAATGCCTCTGAATAAAGTGATTAAGGAGGAGTGGGCCTGTGAAGATTTGTAGGAAGGTCCACACCTTTTGTTAATGAGGCACTGCTTCAAAAGAGATGTGATGCCCTCTGGCTCTTAAAGTGTATAAAGACTCTGAGTTGCAGTTTTACTTTGGGGCTTCGTTTTAGGAAGAAGGTTTGTGTGCCAGATGAGACTCTGGGCAGCTGCTAAGGAGCCCCCTGGCTTTGAAAACCCAGATGTTGGTGCTTCCCTCTCTAGTAACTATGATCAGACAGTTGGACCTGTCTGTTGAATTGTGATGTATGTATTAGTTACTGTTAGACAGCTTGGAAGCTCTGCCTTCCAATTTAAATTTCTCTGTATTTTTTCTAAAGTTCAGGGTGCTGACTTTTTCTTCTGAACTAACTGAATGATCCATGTGCTAGATTAAAGAGATTGTTAACCCCTCAAAAGTTGCCTTTCCTTTTATGAATGCAGATCAAAGAACCTGTGATAGCAGACCCCAATGTGTATGTTGGGGTGCTTATTGTTACACCTCATTTGGATTCAGAGTTATTTCAAGTTTTTAACTGTCATATTGAGTCAGGTTTTACAAAATCACAGAATTTGAGGGTGAGAAGAAACCTCAAGTGGTCACCTACTCTGACCCAAACATGAAAGGAATTTCCACTACGAAATACTCAACAAGTGGCTGTCTAGCCTCTGAAGAGATGGAACCCAGCATCTCATTCTACTTTTGGATCACTTAAGTTGTTAGGAAGTTTTTCCTGAGAACAAACCTTTTTGCAGCTTTTATCCATTGCTCCCAATTCTATCTCTCTGAGATAAAATTTTTTTCACTGAAACTGCTCTCTCCAGAGTTACCAATGATATCGTAGTTGCCAAACCTCGTGACCTTTTCTCCATCCTCATTTTCCTTGACTTTTCTGCAGACTTTGACACATAGATCACTCCTCCTTAATACTCTTTTCTCTTCACTGGTGGGGAATCTATGACCTTGAGGCCACATGTGACCCTCTAGGTCCTCAAATGAGACCCTTTCACTAAATCTAAACTTCACAGAATAAATCTCCTTAATAAAAAGGATTTTCCTTAATAAGGATTCTCTTTAATGAAAGGATTTGTTTTGTGAAGTTTGGATTCAGTCAAAGAACCTCACTTGAGGACCTAGAGGGTCACATGTGGCCCCAAGGCCATAGGTCTCCCACCCCTTCCTCTAGGTTTTCAGGACACAGCTCTCTCCTGGCTCTCTGTCTACTCATATGACCATTCCTTATCAGTCTCCTTTACCTGATCCTTATCCAGGTCACACTGGCTAATCATAGGTATGTCCCATAGGCCTCTCCCCTGGGTCCTCTTTTCTGCTCCCTCTATACTGCTTAACTTGGTTATCTCATAAGCTCCCAATACAGGGACCCCTATCTTCCCAGGACCTCAGGCTTGTGCCCTAGATATTTACTTCAACTCCTCACTATCTCTCACTCCCTATATCCAATCTGTTGCCTATACTCACAAAATCCCTTGAATATGCCAGCCAGTTCTCTTCTCTGACACTGCCCCCACCCTGGTGTAGGCCATCACCTCATGCCTGGATTGTTGCAGTAGCCCGCTGGTGGGTCTGGCTGCTTCAAGTCCCTGCAGACTCCAATCTAATGGAATTCTAATAAAGCTGCCCCCAGCCCCAGTATTCTAACTTCTTTTTAGGCCCCACTGAACTTCAGGCCCACTGCCCCCCCGCCCCCGACACATACACAGACATACACTAAATATCCTAACTTCTCCATATATGCCTCACTGTTCACTAGAACAACAGGTGTGTCCATGAACTCATTTTTCTCGCAGAACAACAGACACATCCATGTATAGGATTCCAGACACTGCCTCTAGCTAGCCACCGTCCCCAGACCCATTTCTCATATTTCCACAAAAATAGCAGATGTGTCCATGCCGTCAACCACAACCACATCCATCTAGTCCTAAGCAGGATCACAATACTCAGTCAATCAGAAAGCAGCACCATCAGGATGCCCAAGCAGGATGTGGACCCCGAAACAATACAAGGGACTTTCCCTAAGTAGGCACCTGCACAGTTCTCACTATGAAACATGTGCTTGATTAAAGGGATTGTTTATTCCTCAAAAGTTGCCTTTCCTTTTAGCGGAGCAGATCAAAGAACCTGTGACAGCAAGTCTTAATGTTATAGACCACGCTGCCTGAGGGAACTTAGCAAGCTGAGTAACCCAGTTCATCCTCTCCCTTCTGCCCTTCTGTCTCCCTCTCCCCTTCCTTTGGGGCATTGGGGTTTACTAGCTAGTCCCTCTCTCCCTCCCTTCCTTCCTTCCCTCCTTCCCTCCTTCCTTCCTTCCCTCCTTCCTCCCTTTCTTCCCTCCCTCCCTCCTTCCTTTCTCCCTCCTTCCTTCCTTCTTCCCTCCTTCCTCCCTCCCTCCTTCCTTCCTTCCTCCCTCCCTCCTTCCTTCCTTCCCCTGCCCAAGCTCTACTGAATGGCTACCTTACAGTGATTATCACTACTAACAGTTTCTTTATTTATTCTTGATTTATTTATTTTTCTTTTGTTCATCAAAGGGGACATTCCCTGACTACTTCTTAAAGAGGCCTACTTACTCAATGGGCATTATCTCCCTCTAAGTGAGTACCTGAGAAGGCCAGTCTTTCATTGCATCCTGGGCCATCTCCAGTCATCTTGATGAATATCTGGTCACTGGATCAGAGGTGGTCTGACACTGAATTTTTTGAGATGGTTCCACCACTTCACATCATGAAACCCCACCAAATCCATCCTCCATTCAACCACGAAACTAATTTTCCTACCCCCTACTCAGTAAATTCCCTCTCATTTCCAGAATCAAATACAATCTCCTGTTTGGTATTCAAAGCCTTTTAAAACCTAGCAATCCCATCCTCCCACCTTTTCAGCCTTCTTACACTTATGGACTCATCCATCCAGTAACAACTGTCTTTGCCATTCCACAAAGAAGACACTCCAACTCTTGGTTCCAGGCATTTTCTCTGACTGTCCCTCATGCCTAGAACTCTCTCCCTCCTCATCTCTGCCTACTGGATTCCTTGACTTTCTTCAAGTCCCAATTAAAATCCCATCTGCTACAGCAAATCTTTTCTAACCAATCCCTCTTAATTCTAATGACATCCCCATCTTATTTCCTATTTATACAGTATGTAGCTTGTTTGTACATATTTGTGTGCTTGTTTTCTTCCCCTCTCCCATTAATTTGTGAGCTCCCTGAGGGCAAGGACTGTCTTTTGCCTTTTTTTTAATATCCCTTGTACTTAGTACAACATCTGGCATATAGTGTTTAATAAATATTTATTGACTGACTAAATGAAACAATAAGTTTAATATAATCCCTCCTCCTTTAGAAAAATTATCATCCCTCCCTCTCCCTGCCCTCTTCTCCAGGATATATCCTCTTATCCTCAATTCCTTCAATCAATACCCATATGACATAACTTGCAATGCTCATCAACATGCTGGATGCCCTTCCCTCGATACTCTCCAGCATCCAGACATGAACATGATATTCCAGCAGAAGTCTAACAAGGGCAGAAAACAGTAAAATTGTCACTTCCCTATTCCTAAAAGTTTTTCTTTCCTTCATTCAACCAAGAATTACATTAATTTTTTTGGCCACAACATTGTGATCAGCCATCTTGTATTTATGACGTTGATTCTCATCCCTTCCCTCCTCCAAAGTTACATTTATCTCTATCAAATTTCATCTTATTAGATTCAGCCCAATGATCTGGCCTGTTGAAATATTTTTGGATTCTAACTCTCATCTACTGTATTAGCTACCTGATGAGTATGCCATCCATATTTTTATCCAGGTCACTGAGCGGATATGTTCCGTGTTAACCAGCACAAGGCCAAATACAATGCTCTGGAATGCTCCCCAGGAGACCTCCTGCCATATTGACGTTGAATCATTAACAATTATCCTTTGAGACTAGCTATCCAACTCTCTCTGAATCCATATAATACTACTATTATGTAATTCATATCTAGCCATCTTCTCCATAAGAACAGTGAGAAATACTTTATTAAAAACTTTGCTAAAATCTAGGTAAACGATATCCATCACAGTCTTTTCATATTCATGTTTAGTAATCCAGTCAAAAATGGAAATGATGTTCGTCTGGTGAAATCTCTTCTTAAATATCACCATTTCTTTTTCTGGAAGTTCACCATGCATCTCTTCAATGACTCATTTGAAAGTTTCCCCCGGAATCAAAGTCAAGTTAACTGGCCTATGTTGTAGCTCTGGTCTCCCCATCCCAACTTTTTTTTTAAACAAAATTGGAACAACATTTGCCCTTCTCCAATCTTGTGTTACCTCTGTTTTCCATGATCTTTCAAATACTATCTACAGTGGGTTTATTGATCACACCTGCCAGATCTTTTAGGCCTGGCGAATGTAGTTCATCTGGGCCAGGTGCCTGGAATTCATCGAAGGCAGCTCTATTTCTACATCTTTACTTGCCTCCTTAGTTTACTCCCTCTTTACTTACCTTACTCTCTACTAGTCATTTTTCATCAGTTGTTTCTGGTGCAAACATTCTCCTCTTTGGCAGAGAAAACAGAAATGAAATAAAAATTGAACAACTCCTCTTTTTCCTTTGTTCAGCTATTACAGTCACCACCACCCCAAGCAAAGATGCTATTTCTCCTTGGACCCTCCTTTTCCCCCCAATATGATTTTTTAAAAAAATCCTCTTTCAGATTATTCTGAAATGTAACACTCCTGACGGTATTTTAAGAAAACTGGGCCGTGCTCATTCATCCTTGGTTACTGGGTGATTCCTTGTAAAATGCAAATTAGCTGATAAGTTCCCTGTGCATCCATATCAATGTCTTCAGACAAATCTCATTTTTCCTCCTCATTGGAATTGTTTTCCTTGTGTTTTCAAAATTTCATTCCTGAGCATCCCCATTCCTCCTAGACCCACTTCCCCTGTAAGCAAGTCATCCCATGGGATCCTACCTATCTTTCTTCTGAATAATTTGAAATATGTTTTACCAAAATCTAGGATGCCTGTCAGAGTAGGACTATGTTCAGATTTCCTCTTCTGTTCTATCACAAACTCTAAGAGGAAGTGATTTCTTCCTCTCAGAATCCCTATCATTTTTACTCCTGCAATCTCAGCTTGTTAGTAAGAATCAGATTTATATGTGAATTTCTCCTTATTTTTTCCTTCCCTTTTTGAAAGATGGAATTATCACCAAGTTAAGTTGCAAATTTATTGGCAGTTCTATTTTTAGAGGACAGACAGAGAGAAAGAGACAGAAACAAAGTGGGGCATATACAAAATAAATACAAGGTAATTTGTTGCAGTAGATAAGAGATCATAGCATTCATTTATGGTGAGTGGGAAAAGCTACATGTAGAAGTTGGCACTTACGTGGTGACTTGAAAAAAACTCTGCTCTCAAATTCCCTGTCCCCTTGTTGTTTAGTCATTTTCAGTCATGTCTGATTCTGTGACTCCCTTGGGGCTTTCTTGGCAATTCCTTTTCTAGCTCGTTTTACAGATGAGGAAACTGAGGCAAGCAGGGTTAAATGAATTGCCCAGAGTCATACAGCTAGTGTATCTGAAGTTGGATTTGAACTCAGGTCTTCCTGACTCCAGGGCTTCATCACTCAAATGAAACTGTTGTCTGCAAAGTTATGAATGATCTCTTAATTGTCAAATGTGATGATATTTTCACTCTCCTCATCCTTCTCAAAATGTCTGCTGCATTCGATACTATTAATCCCTTGTCCTCTTGGATACTGTCTCTTCTCTAGGTTTTCATGATACTTCTCTCCTTGGTTCTCCTCCTCTTTCTCTGACCTTTCCTTTTCTGTCTAATTTGTTGTGAATATGCCACAAGATTTTGTCCAAGGCCCTCTTCACTTCTCCCTCTACATTGTCTCTTGGTAACTTCCTTAGTTCCCAGAGATTAAACTAACATTTCTATGCAGAAAATTTACAAAATATTAATACATATGTGCATATATATATGTATGTATGTATGTATGTGTTTGTGTGTATACATACATACACACACACACACTCAGACTTTGTCTCTCCCCTAAGTTCCAGTCCTATACCCCCAATTGCCTATTGCATGGATCAAACTGGATGTCCCAGATACATATCAGTCTCAACAGATCCAAAATATGTTCATTCTCTCTCCCCCTAAACCATCTTTTCTTCCAGACTTCCCAGTTCTGTGAAAGGTACCATCATCCTTCCAGTCTCTCAAGTTTATAACCTTGACATTTTCCTTAACTCCTCCCTCCCCTCTGCCCATACAGCCAATCAATTTTGCCATCTCTACCTCCAAAACATCTCTCCCATCTGAACCCTTCTCTCCATTCACACAGCTACCTACCACCTTAATTCAGTCAACTCTTGTCTAGAATCTTGTAATACTCTCTTAATTGGTCTTTCTGTCTTGTCTCCCGACAATCTAGAGTATACTACATGCTGTAGCCAAAGTATTTTCTTTAACTGCAGATGTGACCATGCCACTACTTTGCTGTCAATTCTGGTAGTTATCAATAGCTTTTAGACAAAAATAAAAATCTTTTTGTCTAGGTTTTAAAGACCTTCACAACCTGGCTCCAGACTATCTTTCCAGCTTCATCAGACATTACTCTCCCTCTGGCATTTTGTGATCCAGCCAAACTGGCATCCTCTCTGTTCCTCACATGTGACTTTATTTCCTATTTCAACGCCTATACACTGGTGATCCCATATGCTTGGAATGAATTTCTTCCTCACTTCTGCTTCATCAAATATATCTCTTGTTTTAAAAATCAACTCAGGTAACATCTTTTGCACAAAGCCTTGCCTGCTCTCAACTGCCTGTACCATCCCTCCCTTTAAGATGTATGTGTCCATGATCTAGGTATAAAGGTTGATACTATAAATAAATTAGGAGAGCAAGGAATAGTTTATTTATCAGATTTACATAGAATGGAGGAATTTATGACTAAACAAGAGAGAACATGATGAAATGCAAAATGTATAACTTTGATTACATTAAATTGAAAAGTTTTTGCACAAAGCCAATATAACCAAGATTATGAGGGAAGCAGAAAACTGGGGAAGATTTTTTACAACTAGTGTCTGTGATAAAGGGCTCATTTCTAAAATATATAGAGACCTGAGTCAAATTTACAAGAATACTAGTCATTCCCCAATTAATAAGTGGGCAAAGGATATGAACAGGCAATTTTCAGAAGAAGAAATTAAAACTCTCTACAGTCATATGAAAAAATGCTCTAAATCACTACTGATTAGAGAGATGCAAATCAAAACAAGTTTGAGGTACCATATCACACCTATCTGATTGGCTAACATGACAAAAGAGGAAAATGATAAATGTTGGAGGAGATGTGGGAGGGTTGGAACACTAATTCGTTGTTGGTGGAGCTGTGAGCTGATCAAATTATTCTGGAGAGCAATTTGGAACTATGCCCAAAGGGCTATAAAAATGTGCATACCCTTTGACCCAGCAATATTGCTTCTAGGTTTTTCTGAAATCTGCCTGTTCATCATTTCTTAGAGCACAACAGTATTCCATTATATCTATATACCACAACTTGTTCAACCATTCCCTAATTGATGGGCATCCCTAGATTTCCAGTTCTTGGCCACCACAAAAAGAGCTGCTATAAATAGTTTTGCACATGTGAGTCCTTTTCCCATTTCTCTAAGGAAGCAAGCTAGAAATCAAGAGCATGCTGATAACCCTGTCTTCTTTACATATTGGCAGCTTCCAAGGTCTTTCTTTCTCTCCCAAAGAATGCCTGAAATTTCATGTGTCTTCCCCCAAGCCAGTTATCTCATCCCCTCTACTCTGATACAGGTCCACAGAATTTCATTATCATTCTCTCCACCAATTAGGATTGACACCTGCTGTATATACAGAAGCATACAAAATGACTTAGGTTTGGTTGAAAACCTGGTTATATCCCAGTGAATATATTTGTATTTATTAACTTTATATTAATGCTATTTATACTCATATAGGTACTCATCACCCCTGTCAGAATATAAATTCTTTTCAAGGAGGAATTATTTCTTTCTTTGTACTTGAGTCTAGTGCTTAGTACAATGATTAGAATGTAGTAGGTGTTCTAAATGCTTATTTATTGATTGAAGGAAAAAAGGAATGAATTTCAGGCATGAGGGGATAGCCAGTACAAAAGTAGAGATGAGAGTGAAAGTTTATATATGAGAAAAAGTAAGAAGCTAGACAACTCAGTGCAGAAAGGGTAATGATGTATAACAAAGTTGGAAAAATTAGACTAGGCTACAAGGGGCTTGTAGTCCAGTTTTTAAAAGAAAAGACGATATTTCCCTTGTCTTTGTCTTAACCACTAAGGCGAACCTTCCTACCTTGACTGTATCTTCTCACTTCAGTTAATCATAGTTTTTAAGGGTGGGCTAGAGAATTCAGTTGGGAGAAGAATCTCTCTGGTCTGTAGGACAGTGTTTCAGCTGCTGGGTCACTCTGCTGTTGGAATGGGTCAAGTAAGTCTTTCTTCAGGGCTACGTGGGCTGTTGTGGCTACAGCAGACCCTTCTAGGGACTCCAGTTTCAAGACATATGGTTGCTTATAAGTCTTTCAATCTTTCACCAAGGAACTGGGAAAAATAAACATACCAGAGACAGAAGAAAGGAAAGCATCATGTCTTCAAAGCCATATGGTGACTAGGTAGAAAAAGAGCACCCAGAGGCTTACAGCATTTGCCCTCCTCACTCAAAAGTCACCAGGGTGAGAAAGTCATTGAACTCTTCTCATGGAAGCCTTTGCATGAAGACTCAATTCCCTCTCATCAGACTGGCTATTCACTATCTTAAATAAAAGGCATTATAAATGTCTGGTCCAGTCCCTCATTACCTTAAAAGATGAGTCTTTATTTCAGAGAGAAATTTGGAGCCATTAAAAGAACTTTATTATTTCTCATAGGCAAATTTAGACTTACCACATGTGTGTATGTGTATATATGTCTATGCATGTACATATATGTATGTGTATGAACATATGTGTATATGTATGCGCATATATTATATATATGTAAAACAAATCCTGTTCAAATCCTGCCTCAGACACTTCCTAGCTTTAAGACCTTAGGTAAGTCACTTATCCTCTATCTGCCTCAGTTTCCTCAATGGTAAAAAAAAATGGTTAAAATAAGAGCACCTACCTCACAAGGTTGTTGTTTCAAATGAGACAATACTTGTACAAGCTAAATACATGGTCTTCCCCTCTCTACTCAGATTACATTCTAATAGAGGAGATAAAAAATACATATATGTACATGTACGTATGTGTGTGTATATATCAGTATTACACAGAAATATAGTGGGAAAAAACCACATAAATATATCCAAAAGCATAGAAGTAGTAAGATAGTTTGGAAGGGAGGATACTAGCAATTGGAGGGGATCAGGAAAAGCTTTCTGCAGAAGGTGGTGCTTGAGCTGAGTATTAAAATATGGTAGGGGTTAGAATAAAATGCATTTCAGGCATGTGAGACTGCCAGGGTGAAAGGATGTAGATAAGCAATGGAGTACCACATGGAACAGAGAAAGCCAGTTTGGCTGGATCACAGAATTTCAGAGTGAAAATAACATCCAACAAAGCTGTAAATACAAGTTGTGAGGAGTTTTAAAAGCTAAACATCACATATACCCCAAAGGACAATGATAGAACCTTGAGAAACACTCACAGTTTGGGGAGTGGGGATGGTTTGAGGTGATAGAGATGATGAACCAGCAAGGGAGACAGAGGAGGAGTGGTCCAAGAGATAGAAGAACTAAGAGAGAAGTGTTTTGAAAGTCCAGAGAGGAGAGAGTATCCAGGAACAAAAGGTGGGCAACAGTGTCAAATGCAACAAATGGATTGAGAAGTTTAAAGACTGAGAAAGGAGCATCAGATGTGGCCATTAAGTGATCACTGGTATCTTTGGTCACTGGTATCTTTGGGGACAGCATTTTCATATGAACGGTGAGACCAGAAGTCAAATGGTGAAGGAATGAGGTTCTTTCTATGGGAAGAAAGATGGCATCCAGAACTGAATTTTTGCCTTGGTTCATTTATCTTTTATGGTGTTTTGGTTTTGTTTTATCTGTATTCTAAGTTATCTTACTTCTTTTTAGATTTCTTTTTGTTCTCTTTTCTACATTAAAAAAAAGTTGCCTCAATGACTCTTTTTTTTCTTTTTTCTTTCTTCCTTCCATTTTTTCTTTCTTTCTCTGCCTTTAGAAAGATGAAATGATCATTGTCAAAAGTTTTGTTTTTCTGCTTGTGGCAGAGAGCTCCAGCAGATGCCTAGATAATTGAAGTGCTCATCATTACAATATGATGTTTCTATGCCAATCTTGTGAGCTATTTCCCTAGCTCATTTATTTTCTTTCTCTCATGGTGTACTATATCCCAATGACAAAATTGTTTCTTTCCTCCCACTATCTTCACCAAGTTTCTGGATTTCCTTCTGAGTATAGCTAATTGATATGCAATACTAATCACCCCCCTCCCTCCAGTTTCTTTTTTGTTATCCTATCCTGTTTCTTTTGATAAGGTAGACCTATCCAGAGGGCAGTCTTTGGTTTCAGCTCAATTAATCTTCAAATACTTTTAAGGTCAAGTTTGCCTCCTTTCATTAGGATCCTTCCTTCCTTTTGTTTGTTGTTGAACACCCGTTAATCTTTTTAGACACTTAAAGCTGTGACTTTTACCACTGGGCTGCTTTCTTGGATTTTGTCTCCTGGGAACTTCTGGGTATCTTGTCTATTTTTTTTCCTTCCTTACAGCTATTCTCTATTATACTTAGCTTGGTTGCTATAAGTGGGCAGTACCCAAGCCAACCATGCTCATTCTATCCTGCGCTCTACTTCTTGGTCTCCAGACTTTTCTTACTTTATCCCTTAGTGGGTACCTCTCCCTCGACACTTCAGCTCTCTTTAATGTGTCTCCCTCCATTAGAATGCAAGCTTCTTGAAGAAATAAACTATCTTTTTCTTTTTTATATTCCCAGCACTTTTAGCCCAGTGCCTGGCACAAAGTAGAACTCAATAAATGCCCCATCTATACATCCATTCATCCATCCATCCATCTACATTGTCAGACATAGTTCTTGTATCTAATGAGTTTTCAGTTTTAGTTTTTACTTAATTGTTTTCTTTGTTACAAGAAAGGGTTCCATCTGGAAGGAGTATGTGGATAATTACTATGATGTAATAACTAAATATACTTAAAAAAATAAAATGACTCAGGTTTTGTCTAAACATAGGAAGAAATGGTAGTAATGAGACCTTTTAGATGACCTCATCTGAGTGAGAGGAAATGTAGGCAGGGCTCAAGTCAGGGTCCCAAGTGTGCCTGTAGCTCTTGACTAACCACAACACACATTTATTAAGCTCCTATTATGCATCTGGTACTGGGGTAGGTGCTTGGAATGTTAAGACAAAAAATGAAACCATCTTTGCCTTCAAGAAGCTTATATTCTCCTAGAAAATTATATAGGAAAAGGTGAATTCAAGGACCTGTGATCCTTCACAAGATTTTATAATGAATTTGTGGTGCTATTTTGGGAGTCATCTCTCTCCACTGCGGCAATTAAGTTCAATGTTTGCTGAATAAGGAACTTTCTGGATTCTTTTGTTCTCTTTGTTGTATCTATTATTGTATCTATTATTTTATGTCAGTCAAGCTTCTGTTTAAAATTATTGACAAAAGAGCCCAAAAAGGATGTTCATATCCAGACACTTGACTTGACTTCTTTGCCAAGCAGAGAGATATATCAGTCAAGGATAACACTGGTTTAAAAGCTCTTTATTTGAGCTGGAGCCAAGATGTTGGAGTAGAAGCAGAGACTTTCCTGACCTCTCCATCTAAACTCCTCAAAATACCTGACAAAAATCACTGAACAATTCTAGGGCAGCAGAAGCCACAAAATGTCAGAGTGAAACAGATTTCCAGCCCAAGACAATCTAGAAGGCTGACAGCAGGGGTCTGTTGCACTGGGATCAGAGTGGAACACAGCCCAGCATGGGGTGTGCCAGCACAGATAAGACTGGAGCAGGCCTCAGGGTGCTGAATCATTGTATCAAGGTTTCCAGACTTCTCAACCCACAAACACCAAAGACAGCTTCAAAGGTCAGTGGGAAAGTTCTCTCATCTGGATAATAGAGGAACATGGACCAGCCCCAGCCCCAGGGTGGTGGAGATCTCAGCCCACAGACAGTGGGGTAATGGAGTATCTGATCTGGGCTGCAGTCCTAGGTAGCAGCACTGGCGTGGCAGAGCTGGTGGTGGCTGTGGAGAGGGAAACCTACTCACAGTTCCAAGGCAGAAAAGAGTGCTTGTGGTTGCTCACAGACCAGAGTGCAGGCCAGGAGAGGAGTAAATCCCTCTCCTTTGATCATACCACTTTGGAGGAACTGAGAATTTATAGGTTCCTAGAGCTATCTCTGAAAACAGCTGCACAAAACCCCTGAAACTCGGGGCAGTACACCCCCCCCCACTTAACATAGAACTCAAAAGTCAACTAATTGGCTGTGAAAATGACCAAAAAGGGGGAAAAATAAGACCATAGAAGGTTACTTTCTTGGTGAAAAGGTATTTTCTTACTGTAAGGAAGATCAAAGCATACAACCCGAAGACAGCAAGGTCAAGCAAGCAAGGTTCCTATATCCAAAGCCTCCAAAAAAAATATGAAATGTTCTCAGGACATGGAAGAAATAAAACAGAATTTTGAAATATGAAGGGAGGATACCTAAAAAATAAAAACTAAGTGTTGAGAGGAATGTGATGGGAGAAGAAGGGAGAAGTAGAATATAGTAAAGTATCTCACATAAAAGAGTCAAGAAAGAGCTTTTACAATGGAGAGGAAGAGGGGGGAGTTGAGAAGTAATAAGTGAACTTTAATTGGATTTGGCTTAAGGAGGGAATAACACACACTCAATTGGGTATGGAAATCTATCTTACCTTACAGGAAGGCAAGGGGAAGGGGATAGGAGAGGGAGGATAACAGAAGACATTATCAGATTCGGGAAAGGGATAATTAGAAACAAACACTATTGTAGGGGGACAGATCAAGGGAGAGAATTGAATATATGGAGGACAGGACAGGATAGAGGGAAATGTGAGTACTCTTTCTCAACATGACTGTTATAGAAGTGTTTTGCATGGCTACATGTTTATGACCTATATCAAATTGTATGCTTTCTCAGTGAGGTGAGTGGGGAGGGAGGAAGGGAGAGAATGTGGAACTCCGAGCTTTAAAAATAAATGTTAAAAATTGTTTTTGCATGCAGCTGAAAAATAAGTTGTAAAGGCAACAGGGTATAAAAATCTATGTTGCCCTACAGGAAAATGGAGGGGAGTTGAATGGGAGTGGAGGGGGTGATAGAAAGGAGGACAGACTGGGGAAAGGGGTGGTTGGTGCCCATGTTGTCCTGGGGTGGGGGGAAGGGAGAGATGGGGAGAAAATTTGGAAATCAAAATTTTGTGGAAGTGAATGTTGAAAACTGAAAATAAACTATATTAAAAAATAAAAAATAAATTAAAAAAGCTATCTATTTGTAAAATCTGATGGAGGGGGACAATGGAGAAGTATTAGTAGTATTCTCTCATAAAACATAATGGGTAGGACAAGTTTGAAGAGAGATTTGAGACACACAATTAAACAAAATTATTCCCAGGCAATTTGTGGGATATAATGGTTAAGAAAGGCAACAAACAAAAAAAAGATGGAAAACACCTACAAGGTAGAGTCTGAATGCATATTGAATCATTCTTTTTTTGTTTTCTTTATTTTTGTTTGTGTTATGGTCTATTTTCTTTCACATGACTAATATGGAAATATATTTTGCATAATTCTACATGTATAACCTATATCAAATTGTTTGCCTTCTCAGTGTGGGGAAGGGGTAAGGATAGAGGGTGGTAATTTGAAACTCTAAATGTTGAAAAAATGAATGTTTAAAATTGCTTTTACATTTAATTGGAAAAATACTATTTTTAAAATCTATAAAGATTTTTATGATAAATTTTTTATCATTAAGGAAAGTGGAGTCACTACAATTGGATTGGATTGTTACCATCTTTGATGTTCTTATCGAGGGGGTAAAAATGGCATCAAAGAGCATAGAAGTAGGAGATGCAGCGGCATTAGACCAAGAAATATGTAGAAGAGATCCATGCTGGAGGTGACATAATTGAGAGAGCATTGAGGGTTAATTCATAAGAAATCTAAACGAGGGGAAGACACTGATGCCATGGAGTAAAAAGATGGGAAAACTTGGACCTTATTAATACCTTTCAAAATGGTAGGAGAGAGTATCAATAGATACCTACATGCCTTCTTTCCTATCTATATAAAACTTTATGAGAATAGTCTACATATAAACTGAGGATATCCTTTCTGAGTTTATTCATAGGCAATAGGAAAGATTTCACAAGGATATTTCACAGTAGATTACATCTTTACCATCATAGAATTGCTTGAAAGAGATAAGAGAATATAAAATCCTACTGTGTTCTATATGAGGCCTCTGATCACTCAGAATTCACCTTTTCCTACACCACCCTCTCCCTCCTCCTAGGAGGTCACAACTTGGATTCATTCTTGTCAGCTCTGTTGCCAAACATCCATCTTGCCAATTCTTGTGGGTCCAGGTGTTTAGGTTCAGGATTGGAGCAAAATGAGACACTTACTGACTAATGTCTAACAGAACAAAAAACAAAAAAACAAACTCTTTTCTTGATCATAGCATGGAAAGAATATTCAGAAAGGATATAGTATTGCTCCAGCTGGACATCGTATCTTCATCCTCTGCATTTGCCAGGGGAGTGCACTAGTGTAAAGGGAGAATCTCCTGACATTTTTTTGTACTGACTATCCAATGGTTTCACCTTAGATTCATGGACCAGTTAATGGGGATGGTTGAGAATGTTTCCAGTGCATTTAAGGGAAAAATAACCTACTCTTCATGGGTTAGGACTTTAGCAAAAGTTAGTCCCACAGGGGAAGCTAGGTGGCACAGTGGCTAGAGCACTGGACCTGGAGTCTGGAAAACTCATCTTTCTGAGTTTAAATCCGGCCTCAGACACTTACCAGTTGTGTGACCCTGGGCAAGTCACTTAACAGTTTGCCTTAGTTTCCTCATCTGTAAAATGAGCTGGAGAAGGAAATGGCGAACAACTCAAGTGTCTTTGCCACGAAAACCCCATGTGGGAGTCACAAAGAGTTAGATATGACTGAAAAACAACTAAACAGTCTCATATATGTAGTTGGTGCCCAGGAAAATCAGCTTTACTACTTTACTACTTCACTTTTAATCAGCCTTAGTAGACATTGCTTCCACCATACCAAGATCATCTGAGAGAGCTGGCATTAGAATCTAGATCTAATTCCAAATGTAGTATTTTTTCATTATTATTTCATCACTATTTGCTAGCATTAAAACATAACACCTCAAAATCTTAGACTATTTAGAAAAGGCTCAAGTTTTGAGATCAATAAGTAAAAGAAATACTGCTTTATCTTCTTCCTGACCCTGTGTCTATCTTCTGGATATCAAAACCATGCCTCTGCCACTGTTTCATGCTTGAACTTCACTTGGCACTTTGTGACTCCTCACCCTGGATCATCTAACTACCCCATGGTCCTTTCAACCTAGAGTATACTTTCTGTAAGGCCCATGCCCCTCCAAGCTGACCTTCATTCCCTTCCTACCTTGTTCTTGGCGTCCTGTCTTCAAAACCATCCTCCCTCTTCCTAATTTCCCATCTCTATTTTGTGGGTTATTGTCCTCCATTAGAATGTAAGTCCCTTGAAGTCAGGGACTTACCTTTGATCTGCTTATATTTGTACCCTTAGAGCTCAGCACAGTGATTGGCCTATAGCAAGTTCTTAATAAATCATTCCTTTCTTCCTTTTTCCCTTCCTTCCTTCCTTTCTTCTGGAACTAATTTAAAAGATCCACAAATTTCCTTACAGCAAGTGAAACCTAAGCCGGTCCTCTACATTTCCCTTTCTCCAGTTACTGCTGTCAGTCTCAGGAGTCTCATATTTGGAACTTGTTTTTAAGGTTATTTTCCAAGCATGCAGATAAGATCAGTCATAAGGATCCTTGCTTTCCTACAGAGAAGCCAAAATACCACCAACTTAAGAACTGTGTAGCACCCAGTAAGGGGGAAAATTGAGGATCACCAGGAACTAGAGCCTGAGGTATATATATATATATATATATTTTTTTTTTTTTTTAAAGTAAATTTAGCTTCTTCTCCATGACTGTTTTTTTTTAAATCAGTATCATAAATGAATTCAGCTTGTGGGAATTTCACTGTTCTTACTGATATAATACATTCTAAGATGTTCTACCCTGGCCAAATTCTAAGCCTGAACAGTATGGCAAGCAAAGTACAAACTCATCCACTCTCTGCTTTTCGTTTGCTCCAGTCTCAACCAAATCAAGACCTGTTAAAGACCTTACTTTTAAAAGGCCAAGGTTCCCCACTGCATCCTGGGCCATGTCCAGTTATCCTGATCTCTATCTTGCAACTGGACCCAGATGGCTCCATAGGAGAAAGTGAGGCTGGTCACTTTGAATAGCCCTGCCTTACTTAAATCCAATTCACTTGCATGTCATGGCATCTCCTTCCTGATGCCATGGTCCTGTTCAAGAACTAAGGGCAAACAAAACCATAATTCTTTGCTCCTCCACCAAGACTCCTACGTTAGAACCTTATTTTATTATATGTCTTCAAGAATATAATGATAAGATTAAAAGGAGACAGCTAATAGTCTAGGCCAAGGTGAGAATGACTAAGAAAAAAAGAGAAAAAAGGAAGGAATTAGTTGTTTACAAAGTCACTATAACAAAAAAGCTTGGCAAAGGATAGTTTGCTTTATAGGGTACATGTCAGAAAACCTAGCATAGAGGAAATTTGTAATATATGCTGCTAAATAATGGTTTAATGAAAGTAACCATGGAGACACATAACAGGAAAAAAAAACTATAAGGGATTTGTGATTATGATGTCGGTAAGAAGAGTATTTTCTTCTATGAGTAAAGTTGTTTGATGAATAAATTATGGGATTATAGATGTAGGGCTGGAAGGCACTTCCGAGGCTGTATTCCCTAACCTCTTTGTTTAGAGATGAGGAAGCTTCAAGGAAGGCTAAGTTATCTACCCATGCTCACACTGATGGAAAAGATCAGAAACTGTCTTGAAAACCAGATCCTCTAACTCAAGAATCAATGCTTTGTTCACTATGTTTCTTCCCTATGCAATTTTGTAGGAAGAGGCAGCTACCTGTAACCCTGCTTATTTGTTCATTCAATAGCTATTATCATCTACAATGTGCAGAGCCCTATATTTAGAGCATATCTTACTGACATATATTAATGTATTGGGGGTAGATTGCAGTATCTTCCACAAAGAATATGCTAAGCCATCCTGGGTGCTTCTACATTGACTCAGCACTGAAGAATTTAGGCACCTTGGAATAACTCAACAAATAATAATCCCTTTGTTCCTTAATGGTACAAGAGGTGTCTTCTTCAAGAGAATTGGCCATTTAACCAAGAAAAGCTATCCACTCAGGAGACTTTAAACAGAAAGCTTCAATGGATAGATTAGATAAAGAGCTAGCTAGCTATCTAGATAGATAGATAGATAGATAGATAGATAGATAGATAGATAGATAGATGTGTATATACACACATATATATGGATAGAGATGTATTATATATCTGAAGTTTGCTTTCTTTCTTTTCCTCCTCTGGCAGCATGGTGGCTTTGGGCACAAAAAGGGCATACAACCTACCTAGGTGACCCTGATTCTAGCCCTTGAATCCCTGATCTAAGTCTTCCCAGATCATAGGTGACCAAACTTCAATCCTGAGATGTAAGAGTATGGTGTTGAAGGCAACCTTGTGAGTTTAAGAGGCCCAGAGTTCCTGTGTCCCTCAGTAAGAACTGACTAGAAACAGGAGTGTTCTGTAAATTCACTCTATTAAGAGAAGTTGGCCCAAATCAGTAGGATTTCCAGAAGAAATGGATCTGGGGGCAATTATTTGAATAGTGCAGGGCCAAGTTGAAGGTGAAATGCTGATTCATCAGTCCAGTAAATTGCTTTGATGGTTTTCTTGTCTTCTCTCAAAAGAGTATGAAAATAGTTATATTATTGATGGTTGCCTAAGTTAACACACACTTGTGAGTCTCTTATGTTAATTTCTTTTTTATGAAGGAAATAAATAGCTAGCTTATAACTGATTTACATTGTGCATTGAGTACTTTGTATACACACTCCCTTTAGGGAAAGAACTTAGACATAAACTGTATCCAAATGAACCTAAGTGTCTCTCCTCAGAGTCCAGGCATGGGTACATAAAGAACCAAATTTCCCCTTCTTTGGAGATCAGTCTTCCCTAGTACTGAGGTGCTAGGCAAAGGTAGATTTTGGGTAACAGGCAAAGGAACCCAGACTTTTAGTATAAAATTTTTGTACATATAGATTATATGTAGGTCCTTTTTTTCTTTATTTACTTTCTTTGGCTTTTAGCCCTAATAATATCATCTGGTCAAAGAATATATACAATATAATGACTTTGGGGGAGTAGTTCCAAATTGTTTTCCAAAAGAGTTGGACCATTTCACAGTTCCAACAATAGGCATTAATATGCCTATTTTCCCATAACCACTCCAACAATTGTCATTTTTCCTTTTTTATCATCTTTACCAATCTGATTGGTACGCAGTGGAACTTCAGAGCTGCTTTAATACGCAGTTAATTAGTTATTAGTTATTTGGATCATTTCTTTTTTCATAAAGTTGTTGATGCCTTGGATTTCTGTTTATTTTAACAGGAAGTTTTGAGCAGAGATGTGACATGAGCATATTTTTGCCGAAGGAAGTTCATTCTGACTGTAGATATTAGGAATAGTTTGGAAAGGAGAGAGACTGTAAGCAACTACAGTAATCTAGAAGGGTAGTAATGAGGGCCAGCACTAAGGTGGCAGAAGTGGGAACAGAAAGGGCACCGGTGTTTCAGAGGTGAAATTGATGGGACTTATTGGATACATACGAGGGGGGACGTAGTATTAAGTATCAGCAAAAATATTTTGGATTTGAGATGAGAAACATCCAAAGGGGGTGCCACCACCAGAAATCATGAAGTCAGAGGGTTTACTGATAAAGATAAGTGAATTCACTTTCAGATATATTGAGTTTGAAGCACTGGTGGGATATGTAGATCAAGATGTCCTGTCGGTAGGGACCTCAGAAGAGAGGTCAGGAGTTAGAGACTGTCATTGCCCAACAGTATTCATTGAAATCATAGGGAATTAATGGGATTACCAAGAAGGAAAATGAAGAGAGAGAGAAAAAAGGGGACCAAGGACAGAACCTTGGGGAATATTTGACACTAGGTATTCTAAAGGAGACAAGGAACCAATGGAAAAAAGAGAGAGCAGGAGTTAGAGAAAGGGGAATAAGAAAAATGTGATGCCTGAAGCTAAGGGGAGGAATTGTCAGTCAGATGAAATGTAAGAAAATATCAAGATTTGGACTTAAAAGAAAAAAAGTTGTTTTTTGTGATTGAAAGTTCATAAGTAACCTTTGAGGCAGCAGTTTCAGTTGAATGGAGGGAGGGAGTGAAGAAGTCAAGTAGCAAGGGATTAAAGGTTCATATAATCATCTCAGTAGATTTGATTGGTATAAAGAACTCCCAGGCAAGGAAACTCCACCACTACAGGTCAGTACTTTCTCTGTAATTTGTAGACTTTGAGAGTGTAACGGCAGGTAAAATAGGATCTTTTGTTATTTTTGGTTTATTATAATCAAGAATAATGTCTCTGAATAATGTGTTTAAGAAGGATCTTTCCCACCCAACATCTGGCCTGGGAAGATTAGTTGCAAGGGCCATGCCTTTTGTTAATGAAGCACTGGTTCTCAAAGGATGTGATGCCCTCTGGCTCTAAAAAGTGTATGAAGACTCTGAGGGTAAGGTTTTACTTTGGGGCTTACTGATTGGAAGTTGAAGACTCTGGGAAGTTGCTAAAGGGGCCCCCCTCCCCCTTTGAAAACCCAGATGTTGGTGCTTCCCTCTCTGGTAGCTATGGTCAGACAGTTGAACCTGTTGAATTCAGGCAGAGGAAGCTATGTCTGTTGACTTTTGATTTCTCTGTATTTTCTTTGAAATTCAGGGAGCTAACTCCCCTGAACTAGGTGAATGATATATGTGCTTGGTTACAGGAATGATACATGTACTTGATTAAAATGATTAACCTCTCAAAAGTTGCCTTTCCTTTTATGAATGCAGATCTAAGAACCTGTATATGTTGGGGTGCTTATCATTACAGAGAGTCACATAGAGCTCTGAGAAGCTAGCTGATTTGCCCAGGTTCATACACTCAGTATGTGTCTGGGTTAAGACATGAACCCAGATTTTTCTGGCTTTGAAGTCAGCTCACTATCATCATCTCACTATAAGAGGGAAATTGGAGCTTAGTATGACTGCCAAACATGGTGGTGGTTTGGTCCCAAGTACATGGATATGGAGTGATTGTCATGGCTGCTTTGGAAATCCCTGTTGTCAACTCAATTTCTCTTGGAGCATTAATGGCAGCATCTAGTCAACCAGGTTGAGGTGGTAAGGAAATGGAGACTTTGGGTATATACGGTGCTTCAAAAGATTTTTAGAGTAAATAACTACAAAGTGACTTCTCTCTCTGCTAGAGAGGATAGAAGGGAAAAGGAAGAGTTTTAAAAGCGGGGAGCCCTAAGGATGTTTCTTTGGATGGGAAGGAGCCAAAGGGTTTGATTGCTGGAGCATAATCCAGCTACTACTGGGGGACATATAGGAAGGAATATGATCCAGAGCATAGGCAGAAAATTTACTTTACATGAGGAGTTACTTGTGGAAGAGGAAGTGATGATGCTGAGAAATTTTAAGTAATGGAGCAGAGGATTCTGGGGCATTAACTTGAGATTATCTCAGTCCTCTCAGTGAAATGAGAAAGATATTCTTTACTGGAAAGTTTAGGGATTGGGGTGGCATTTGGTTCAGCAATATTTCCATTAGGCATACCCCCAAAGATGTAAAAGACAAAATAAAAGGACTTATATTTTGAAAATATATTTATAGCAGCACCTTTTTATAGCATCTAAGAACTTAAAACTAATTGAATAGCTGTCAGTTTGGTAATGATTGAATGAATTATGGTACCTGAGGGTAACTGACAAGCCTCAAACCTGTCAGTGAGTTAAGGGAGTGTCTATTCTAATCATGTGAAGACTTTCCCTACTGGAACGGGTGGTTGAGAACAATTTATTCCAATGGTCATGAAGGCAGATGAAGTAATGTGAAGAAAACAACTTTGAAACACCTGAACTCTAAGCAATACAGTGATCAAAATGACTTCTTAAGACTGACAGTGAAGCAAGCGTGTCTCTCACCTACTGGGACTAAAGGAGCAGAAAAACATCATCTATCATATTATATTATATATAATATACACACATATGTATATATACATGTACACACATACATATGTGTACATACATACATACACCCATATTAAAAGTCCAGAAATAGCCAAAATGTTGATTGGTTGTTTTGAAGCATTACCTGAAGTAGGACTTCAAGGCAGAGGTGGGGTGAGTAGGTTAGAAGTGATACAGATATTTTAAAAAGAAATAAAAGAGCATTAGTACACATTAAGAATACACAGGAGAAAACAAAATAAAGTTCAGAAAGGAACATACACAGGGCAACTTTGCTACTACCTAATTAAATTTAACATATTTTTTAAAAAACAGTCTTAGTCTTTTCAAAATTAACAATTTTCTATGTAATCTTTTTTTTTCCCCAGTCAATAAACATCTAGCAAAGACATACTATGTGCCAGATACTATGCTAAGTACTAGGAATAAAAAAAGGACAAAATGTTCCTGCTCTCAAGGAACTCACAGTTTAATGGGAGAGACACCATGTAAACAACTACATACAAATAAGCTAAATAAAGGTGGAATTTTAAGCTGGGATTTAAAGGAAGTCAGGAAAGTCAGTCATTGGGAATGAGAGAATTCCAGGCATGGGTGACAGCCAGTGCAAACGCCCAGTGTCAGGTGATGGTGTCTTTCTGCTCTTTGTAAATGAAAATGTTTTTGATTGTTAAGCTCATAATAAAAAAGATAAAAAACTTTAAGAAAATAGGGATAGGTTCTCTCTTGTTGGATTAGAAGGTCCATGAGGGCAAGGGTAGTATCTCATCTTTGTATTCAACCTAATACCTAGTATAGTACTGGCACTTAAATGTTTGATATAAAAATGAATAAAACCTAATTCCTTCTTTCACGCTACTTTCCGTTTATTAGAGGGCTAATTTATTTTTAAGTTAAATATAATTCACATTAGGATGTGTTAAGTGTCCTAAGACAGGTACCAACAGAGTGGTATGGAGTTTCAGAAGGTTGAGAGAACGGTAGAAAGTCTACAAGCATTTATGAAGTGCTTAGTATGTACCTGGCACTGTGCTGAGTGTTGGAAAACAATATACAAACACCAAAGTACAAATACTAGAAAAAAAGCTTATATTCTCATGGAGAAGACAAAACATAAAAGGAAGCTGGAAAGTGTGGGAGTGAGGAAGAAGGCAGAGAAAGTCCAGAAAGTGTGAAGGTGGAGACCAGAGAGGACTGAAGACAGGACTGGCTGGGGCACTTTCCTTAAAGTGCAGATTCTAGGGGAAACTGTTCAGACTAAGGGACCACAGGGGCTGAGTGAACTTCCAGGATGAGGAGACATGGTAGAAAGAATCCAGAGAGTCAAGAGTAGAGGCAGGAGAGGAATTAGGAATGAAAGCGGTGCCAGAAAAGTACATGGTCAAAGATCTGGAGGTGTTTAGTTAGAGAAAAGATTTATGGGCTGTTTTTCTGCTTGTCTACAGAAAAACAACCTAGGTCCAATGAATGAAAGCTGCAAAGATATAAGGTTAGCTATAAGGAAGGACTTCCTTATAGATAGAAATATTGTCAAATACAATGAGCTGCCATGAGATGCAGCGGTTTTCCTCCTCATTGGAGATCTTCCAGTGAACACTGGATAATCATTTCTTGGTGATATTGCAGAAGATTCTCAGTTAACTATAGATTGGATCAGAGATCTCTTGAGGTCTCTTCTAATTCTGAGCTTCTGTGATCTGATAAAGTTGAACAGAAATATTTAAATTGTTCCCCCTACTTGATTTATCAACAAGAATTACATACATACACACACATATAAATATATTAAAAATATAAATATATAAAAATTTAAATATAAATATATATATGGAGAGAGAGAGAGAAAGAGAGACAGAGACAGAGAGAGACAGAGAGAGAGAGAGAATGGAGCAGTCCTCACTTCCCAGAGTCCCTCCATCTTGGCATTCCCCTCCTCAATCTCACCCTTGTTCAGAGGGGCAGGTCTGGCACACTGTTGACAGCTGGGCTGTAACTTAGGTGAAACACACACACACATGAAACTCATACCTATGTATTCAATCCATATATACCTTAAATCCCTGTTCTGAATGCTTTTCCTTTCCAGGTTGTCCTTGATGTTTATTTTAACTTATTTATTTCTCTTCTGCAAATATTGGCAGAGAAGAAGAGATAGGAATGAGTATACCAGTATAATTTGCTTCAGGCCCTATTCCTCTGGGTTATCCTGACTGAAATTTTCCAGGATGCATAGCCTTGTCTATTAGTAGATCAACATTCTCCTCATTCCGACAGCATTCCAAAAGTAGACCCAAACCCTCACCTTTGCAAGATACCCCTATGTTCTCTTTGACCTAACTTTTGTGCTTGTCCAAAATGTCAGTGCTTCTGGCTAAAGGAGGTCACCCCTGTTTGTGACAGGCCACAGGGAAATTCAAGACTTAGATATTGTCTCTGCTTCTTCAGTTGTTTTTAAGTCATGTTCAACTCTTCATGGACCCATTTTGGGTTTTCTTGGTAAAAATACTGGAGCAGTTTGTCATTTCCTTCTCCAGCTCATTTTACAGATATGGAAACCGAGGTAAACAGGGTTAAGTGACTTGCCCAGTCTTACACAGCTAATAAGTGTCTGAAACCAGATTTGAACTTGGGAAGATGAGTCTTCCTGACTTCAGGGGCTGGCACTCAATCCACCGTGCTATATGGTTGCCCACTGTCTCAGCAGAACTGTGTTTAATATAACATGATGGGTTGAGGACATTTATTTTCAGGGAATGTCCACATTTGGATGCAAAACTTGGATCCAGACCAAGTTCACTTAGACTCTGGAGAGCTTATAACAACTTAAGACAGTTCCAGTTGTCCTTCTTGACATAAACTAGTGTCTCCTGCAGTGGAGAAGTTAAAATAATATGCTATTTGATTGTTTTCATTCTTTCTTATCTTTACACTTTTATACGAAAGGCTGGACCAGGCAAGCCAAATTCTCCAGCTTTTGAAACCCTCTTGAAATTCTTTAGGTCGTAGTTAAACCATTCATCCCTCAAACCACCCAAACTCAACAAGAGTGATTTTTCTACACGCTTACGTGTATATAGCCAGCAGATGTCACTATGGAGGACAGAATTTAGTTAAGGAGGAGTAACTTGAAGGCAGCTTTTGGTGCTTTGTCTCCAGTAAGTTCTCCATAAATACTTGTTGAATGAATAAAGCTGTTTTTTAATGTGCAAATTGGGGGTTTGTATATTGGTGCTACATATCATATTTCTGTATCACTTAGACAGGACAATAAAAAGCATCTGAGGAACTAGAGGCAACATGCCATAGTGCAGCTGTTTATCAATATGTGCTAGGAACCCTGAAACACCCTAAGTTTTTTTTATGACTTTTTGTTTTGTTGTTAATAGGCATTAAAAATAATCGTTTCAGAAGATTTTACTACAAAGGTTCAGCCAAAGTTTTGTTTAAACTGAAGGTTCCACCCCTGTGGAAAAGCTTGAGTACCATTGGTATTAGTAGAAGGAAGATTCGGGTGTAAGATTCAGAACTCTCAGGTTCACATTTGAGCTTCACCACTTACTATTGACATAACCTTGGACAAATCACTTAACTTTTCCAAGCCTCAGTTTCTTTATATGCAAAATTGGGATAACACTTTTATCTACTGTTTTGAAAACTTGAAAAGGTAACTCAGAGTCCACCTGTTCTATGTCAACAACTGTTCTATAGCTGAAACCTTTGAGAAAGGAAGTGGTCCTCCCTGTTTTAAATTACAGAAATTCATAGAATCAAATTGAAATTTGAAAGGATTTTAGAGGCCATCAAATCCAATACCCTCACTTTACAAATGAGGAAACTAAATTGGGACTCTAGTGCATTGTTAGTGGAGTTGTGAATTGATCTATTATGGAGAGCAATTTGGAACTATGCCCAAAGCGCTATAAAACTGTACATACCATTTGATCCAACAATACCACTACTAGATCTGTATCCCAGAGATTAAAAAAAAGGGAGGTGGAGAACCTATGTGTACAAAAATATTCACAGAAGCTCTTTTTTGTGGTGGAAAAGAATTAGAAATAGAGGGGATGCTCGTTAATTGGAGAGTGGCTGAACAAGGTGTAGTATATGATTGTAATGGCATACTAGTATGGGATAAGAAATGACACACAGGCAGATTTCAGAAAAACTTGAAAAGACTAACATGAACTGATGCAAAGTGGAGTGATCAGAACCAGGAAAACATTGTACACAACAGCAGCAATATTGTACAATGATCAACTGTGAATGACTTAGTTATTCTCAACAATCCAAGACAATTCCAAAAGCCTTGTGATAAAAAAATGCTGACAGCTATTCACTTCCAAAGAAAGATCTGATGGAGTCTGAATACACTTTGAAGCTTATTATCTTTCACTTTATTTTTTTGTAGGGTGGTTTTTTTTTTGTAGGGGGGGAAATTTGTGCTTCTTTCACAACATAACCAATATGGAAATGTTTTGCATAATTACACATGCATGACTTATATCAAATTGTTTACTGTCTCAGGAAAGGGGGAGAGAAAGAAGAGGGAGAGAAGTTAGAACTCAATTTTTTTTAAATGAATGTTAAAAATTTACATGTAATTGGGAAAAAACAAAATATCTTAAAATTTAAAAAATGAGGAAACTGAGACTGAAAGAGATAAAATAATTTACTTGTCATCACACAGTTAATAAAATCTGAGATAGGATTTGAATCTAGATCTTCCAAACTCTGATTCTGTTGCACTAACCACATATTACTTAGCTGCCTCACATGATAGACATCCATTGGGTGAAGGACTGAAACCCTGACATTTCAAAATATGACTTTCTTTTCAAATAATAAAGGATTCATCAAATCCAAGTTAAGTTTTGCCAAATATCTGGCCCATCCCATTCATTTTTCAACCCACGTGCATTTATAGGGAAATTTCATCCATATGGCCCACTTCACTTACACTTAAATCGTCAACAACATGTTTTGCAAGAGCTACTTGATGTCCAGAAATCTTTGGAGAACAATTCTTCATAAGAACAGGAAGCTGAATTTAGCCAAGAGTCGATTCCAAAAGGGTTGAGTTTACAATTTGAAGATACAAATTGAATGATATTTGAGTCATTTATGACTCAAAGTGGCCACCCTAAAGTTCACAAAGACCCCATGGAACAGTTGCATGGGTCTAGAGAGGATTCATAAAGGGATAGCTGAGAGGAAAATGGAGGAAAGACAGAAATGGAGGAGCTGAGGAGATGGAGATCTTAAGAAGCCTGGGCCACAGAAGACATCATCAATGACTCCAAAAGACAAGAAAATCCATGAAATCTCAGATGTTCTGGTGATGGTGTCAGTTGCAGCAGTAGGAAAACGCCCAGCATCATTTGTTTGGAAACAAAGAGGAAGCAGATCCATATTTTATGTAAAAATAAAATCAGCCGCTAGACCATAAAGATTTATATTTTTCAAAACTCAGTATGAGAAGGCTCATAGGTTCATGGACTTTATGGAATTTTAAAGGCACCAGGATTAAGAAACTTAAGTCTCCAAAATCAGCTAACTAAATTATCCCTGTATAATGACAACATTTACATAATGAATTGTTTTTACATAGTGACATATTTTTAACTTGACTGAAAAAAGGCAAGCTACTTAGCAATATCATAAAATAGTAATTAAATTAGACAAAATTGAAAAGAATTAAGATTAAAGACATGTTTTCCTAAAATTGTCCAAATGGAAACATTGCCATCACTATAATTGAAGGGATAAATGAAATAATGTCATCTGCTTCATGAGACATTCATAATTGTCAACTAGCCACCCCAGAACTGCTACATTCTCTTTCCAATATCCCTGTTTCTCCCTTATGGCTAATTAATTTCAAAGTTATAGCTCTTGGTGAGTTCTGCAGCTCTTCCATATCAATCTTACTATCTTTTGGTCCCTGAATTTTTTACTTTTCATTCAAGATCTAAGTTACACCCAGGCTACTAAGCATCCAAAGCATTTATCACATATCTTCATCTTGGTTTTATCTTGAACTCTAAAGACATCTCTCTTAAGAGCTCTGTAACAGCCCAGCCCAGCCCAGCCCACCCCACACACATTGAATGAATCATAAAACCCTAGTGTTTTAAACCAGAAAGAAGTTCAGAGATTATCTAGTCCAAATCTCTCATTCCAGAAATGAGGAAACAGGTTCCTTAGAAAAAGGCAATGATTTGTTGTAAAGTCGGGATTGAAATGCAGGTTTTCTGACTTCAGATCTTCCAAAGGATTCCTTTTTCTAGACCTCTTTTTAACTTAAAACTTTTTTTCCCCACACTCCCGCATTCAATCTTCCACCGAGTAGTATTCATCTACTGAGGAAATGTATAACAAAATGTATAACTGCTATGACTTCTGTGATGTTTTTAAATAGCTTTGCATTTTATTCATCGCAATATGCATTTGAAAAATAGTAGTAAACATAGGTAAGATATTATTTACTTAGTTTATCGAAAATATGTTCATCATGATGTCATACTATATGTTTTGTAGGGGCTAAATAAAATTAAATTATATGTTTAGTGCATAGATGGACTTGAGGACTCTGTAATAATTCTAATGCTAGGAACCATTGAATTATGTCACTATCTAGACCAACAGCTTCCCAAGTGGGTGACACATACCCTACAAGGGTCCATGAGATGAACCTAGTGGTTGTACAATCAATCAATCAGAGGGTAGAAATGTAAGTTGCAAACCACATTCCCCATTATAGTTGCTTGACTGTAACACGTGCCCTACCTATTATTTCTTATCACTCTTTCATTTGGCTCTCTCTCACTATCAGGGGCAGCTGGGTGGTGCAGTGGATAGAGCACCAGTGCAGGAGTCAGGAGGACCTGAGTTCAAATCTCACCTCAGACACTTGACACTGACTAGCTGTGTGACCTTAGGCAAGTCACTTAACCCCAATTGCCTCATCCTGGATCATCTCCAGTCATCCTGATGAATATCTGGTCCCTGGATTCAGATGACTCTGGAGCAGAAGTGAGGCTGGTGACCTGCACAGCCCTCCCTCACTCAAAACAAAGTCAAGTGCAAGTCATGTCATTATTTCTCTGATGGCATGGTCTTCTTTTCCAATGAAGGATGAACATACTCTCACTATCAATCTATATCAGCTATAACCTAACCAGACACTGGGTATCCAAAGATAATGTGCAGATGACAGAGGAAAAATCCTCTCTCTCAACACAATCACATAATCACACTGCCCCTCAGGACACTTCATAGCCCTCGTTAGCTCTTTCTATACCATAGTCTCTCGGCCTCAAGGTTCTCTCTCATGCCAATCCATTCTGGACATAGCTGTCAAAATAATCTGCAGTTTGACCATTTCCCTCCTCTATTCAATAAAAACCAGTGGTTCCTTATTGACTCTTGGATCAAACACAAATGCCCTTGTTTGACATTTCAAGTCTTTTATGGCCTGGCACCAACCTACGTTACATTACTTCCCTCTCAAACCACAGTCCATCCAAATTGGCTATCTTGCCTCTCCTGTTTCCATGGTTAGAATGCCTAATCCGCTTCCCTCTGCTTCTTAGATCCCACATTTTCTCTAAGATTCAGCTCAAGAAGACCACCCTCTTCTACATGAAGCCTCTCCTGAACCCCCTGTATCCTATTGCCCTCCCTTCCAACAGTACCTAGTATTAATTTTACATACATATGCTTTTTAGGTAAACATTATATCCCAGGATAAACGCTTTGAGGGCAGGAAATTTTACTTTTGTCTGTATAGCTAATGCACAGCATTATGCCTGGCCTTTAGGACAGGTGCAGAACATAGGTGCTTAATAAATACTTGTTGACTCCGGAAGTGATCTCTGGAAGGCATTTCCAAATTGATGGGTTCATAGATTCATATGAGTATTTGAGAGATTTACCTGCTTGAATTCCACATCTACAAAATAAGCTGGATGCCTGAAGGAAGCCAAAGGAAGAAGAAACAACAGTGTGATATAGGGGAAAGAGATTTGAGTCTGTACTCTGAAGACCTGACCCCGCCCAGCGGGGTCTCAACGGGGTACCGAGAGTGGACACAGCCGAAGGGGGAGCAGAGCTCGGGAAGGCGGCAGCCTGGGAACACAGCCGAAGGG
>CM053772.1:125372833-125398404 GCA_028658325.1 Potorous gilbertii | reverse complement strand
CTAGGTTCAAATCTCTTTTCTGATGGGTTAACACCTACGTAATTATCTTAAATCACTTAGCCTCTCTGGGTCTTATTTATCTTATCTATAAAATGTGGAGATTGGCTCCAAATGCTTCCCAGGTTCCTTCCAGTTCTAGATATATAAACTATAACATATATCTTTTTTATTGAGATTTGAAAAGAGATATATAACATATTGCCAAAAAAAAATTTATGTTATTTTTGCAGAGCTCTAGGATCAAGCTTTGTAAAAACACAAATACTTTACCATGAAGTATTTATTTGGCAAGTGCTAACAAAACAAACAAACAAAAGATTCCAATAATCTTTACTCCAAAAAAGACTGTATTTGCCAACATTTTTCTCCACAGAAAGATTTGTTGGTTTTCTCCTGGCAAAGTGTTTAGAAGAACTGTTGGACCTGAGGACATGATTTATTTTTCTTTTATGAAAGGAAAAGTGTCTCAGATTTGTTGATGTGTGTGCGTGAAAGTGAGTGTGTATGTGTGTGTGTGAGTGTGTGAGTGTGATGACAAGTGGCTTTCAGTAGTGTGCTACCTAGGAGATATTAAAAAAAAAGCTAATTTAATCTGTCTCTTAAAGGCAGGGTGATTTTTTTTTTTTTGCCTTTGTTTTATACAATACCTCCTTATCCATACTCCTTCCCTACCTAAAGAGGGGAGAAAAAAATGTCATTTAGTAAAATCAACAAATGCGTTAATCAGGTCTAACATGTGGGTATATGAAGTATTTCACATTCAAAATCTCAACCTCAGGACCAAGTTTGGCCATAATAGTTCCACAATATTCAATTTCAACTTTGTTGTTGACACTTCTATTTCCATTGTTATAGTCATGCCATATATTATTTTCCGGGTTATGCTTAATTCTCTTTGGAGCAGTTCACATAAATCTTTCCTTGACTTGCATAATTCTTCCCACTCATCATTTTTTATAGGATGGTAACATTGTATCACATTCATGAACATAATCTGGTTAGCCATCTTCTAGTGGGTGGGAATCTTCTTGGTTTTCAGTTCTTTGCTAATATAAAAAGTGCTATTAATAGTTGATGTATCTTGGACCTTTCTATCTTTTCCTTTGCAGTATGCATGCCTAGGTATGAGATCTGGGGATCAAAAGGTCTTAATATTTTAGTCATTTTCTAAGTGTTGAGGGGTATGATAGAGACCCTTATCAAGAGTTCCCCTCCTCCAAGGGAAAATAATAGCTGCCTTGAGAAGGTAAGTGATATATTGTTCTCAGGTGCACATCCTTGAATTCCGGTGTTGAAGTTCCAGGAATCAGGGCCCCTGCTATACAGGATAATATTCCTAGAAAAGAGGCCTTTGCTACTTATCACTCCCTGTTCTGTTCTCATGCCTCAATCGCTACCACCATGGCTTTTTACTATATAAGCATCCCAGCCCTTCTGATTTGTGGCTCAAATAAACTCAGCTTGTTCAGATAGTTGTGTCCCACCTGTCTTTTCATCCTTGCTCTGTAAGCCCCATAACCCCCCTGGACCTGCCCGACTGCTCTGGCCACAGCATCTAAGTATAATTATAAATTTCTTTCCAGAATGATTGGAGCAATTTACAGCTCCACTAAGAGTGTATTGGTGTGCTTATCTTTTCATCCTTTCAATACTAACTATTCTTAACTTTCATCATCTTCACTATTGGGGGGTGCGAAACTTTAAGGTTGTTTTGATTTGAATTTATCTTAATAATTGGAAGTAATTGTCGACATAGTTGTAAATAGTTTCGAATTCTTCTTTTGAGAACTGTTGATTTATATCCTTTGATCACTTATCCATTGGAGAAGAGTTTCTTGATATATTTTACATGTTAGACAATGCTGATATTTTAATGGCAAGTGAAAAAATAATTGCTTCTTTGAAAAAAATAACTCATGTTACAGAAAGAAAGCATTTGAAAAATGGATGCTTCAAAATGTTTCTTTCAATATGCAATTTTTTGTAACAAAACATGTGTCATTTATAAAAAGCTTCATGTCTACATAGTCTAAAAACTCTGAAGCAGAATTAACTAACCTTTTAAAAAAATCTTCCAGATGAAGAGTTTTAGTGGGTTTTAAATTAATTTAATAGATATGGATTTATGTAACGACACTTTGGATTTGTCTCAAAAGATAACTGGCATCAGGGAAGATGGAAATTTACTAGCCAAATTTCAGCAAAACTTTACATAATTGATAGGATTGAAAAATGAGTTTCATGACTTCATTGTATCCCTCAGTTCTCAGCACAGTGTTGGTAATAGGAGCTCTCAATGAATACCTGATTGATCAGTAGATTGCAAGGGCTAGAAACTAATCCTTACATTATTGTTGGGATTTCTGGGAGCCAAGATGTCGGAGTAAGCAGTAAATTGTTGAACTTCTCTCATATTCACCACTAAACAATCATAAAATTGTCCCCTAAAACAAATCCTGGAGCAGCAGAACCAGAAAAAAGATGGGGTGAAAAAAATCTTTTAAGCCAAGAAATTTAGAAGATAGGCAAGAAAGATTCATCTCATTTGAGTAAAAAGGAAGTAAGGCAGCAGCAAGCCCCACCTCAGCAAACCAGCAGGAGATCCTGAGCCCCAGGATGGTGGAACAGGCAAATACTAACACCAGGAACACCTGGCAGACTCCAGCTCCAAGAATTACCATGTGCTTCAGTGTAGCCCTTGGCAAACAGGCATCCTGCAGTAGCCAGACCTCCATGTGCTTCAGCACAGCTCCAGACAAACAGGCAGTCTCCAGAGGCCAGACCACCACATACTTCAGTGTTGCCCCAGGAAACACAGAAACACCCCTGCTGGCTGTAGCACATACCAGATGCCCGTAGTAGGACCCCAACTCATCGCCAGATAAGCTGCCAGACCCCTACAGCCTCCAGTAGCACCAGCCACCTCCCACCCCACCCCTCAGCATAGCACCAGATACAAGAGTTCCCCCAGGCCTCAGGGCAACATCAATGTAGTGCTAGGTAAATAAACAGCCAGGGCCTGCAAGAAACCTGAGGCAGTGCCCCACTGACCCTGGGAACAGAGATCAAATTTAAGAGAGAAAAGGCAAAAAAAATAAAAAATAGAATCTGACCATAAAAAGTTTGTAAGATGATAGGGAAGACGAAAATACAAACTCAAAAGAAGATAAAATATCAAAATACCTATGGGCAAGACCCCAGGAAGTGGTCTCAAGCCCAGAAAGATCTTATGGAAGACCTCAAAAAGGAGCTTAAAATCATCTAAAAGAGGTAGAAGAGAAATGGGGAAAAGAAATGAGACTGATATAAGAGAATTATGAAAAAAAAGGGAGTCAACAGCTTGGAAAACTGCTTAAAAAGTAAAATTGGCCAAAGGGAAAGGAGACACAAAAATCCACTGAAAAAACCCTAGCTCCTTAAAGAGTACAGTTGGCCAAACAAAAAAAAAAAATACAAAAGCTAACTGACGAAAACAACACCTTAGAAGTTAGACTTGGGCAAGTGGAAGCCTTATATCATCGTTAGTGTTGGTCAGATCCTCATTGGAGTTGTATGCCTACTTTTGGCCTTCTCACTTTAAGAGAAATGTGGAGAAAATAGAAAGGTCCACATACAATAGACTCTATGAGAAGAATTTAAAAAGCTAAGTTTTGGTTAGCTAGGATAAATAAAAGTGTAACGTGTGACCCTGCAAGTATATGATTAATTAAGAAAGGGGTGAGGAACCTGTGGCCTTGAAGGCCCTCTAGGTCCTCAAGTGCAGCCTTTTGAGTGAATCCAAGTTTTACAGAACAAATCCTTTTTTTTTATTAAGGGGATTTGTTCTGTGAAGTTTGGACTCAGTCAAAAGGCCACACTTAAGGACCTAGAGGGCCACATGTGACCTTGAGGCCAGACTCTCTACCCTTGGTTTAGGACAAGGAAGGTTATTTTCCATCACTAGTGACATAGTCATTCTGTCCTTTAGTTACAAAACAAGAGAGTTTAATTGCACGGAAGAAATAATATCTTTATGGATAAGTATTCCCAAGGACAATCTAGGGAGGTAATAAAATCTTATCCATGATGATTACTGAGAATGAGATTAATAGTCATCTGTCACAGAAGATTTCAGGCAGAATCTTTTAGAAAAGAAATGACTCGGGAGCCATCCCCTGTTGTGCATGTGTGTCTTTTCAATTCCTTTTCCTGGCTGGTCTGCTGTTGCCTTTGTAAATATGATCATCTGTTTCTGCAGACAGTATACTCATTCTGTGCAGCTTAAGAACTTGACATTGATTTAACACAGACTCATTTGTTGCTGCATACTTGTCTCAGAGTCAGGTCAGATCAATAGAATGGTGGGTGAAGCCTCAAACTAATTTCCATCTACAAATTGTTTTAAAAAAAACAAATTCCAGAAAGTCATCAGCCATAGAAACTTTGGCTGGAGCTGTATAACTAACACTCAGGGTTCTCTCTCACAAGCTGCTTCCATAACTTTGATGACAAGGCCTCTGGGCACACAGGCAGAACCAGCCAGGACCTGACCAGCTTGGGAGCTATTCCATCTTGATTCAAATTTTTACTTCAGTCGATCCATCAGAAGAATTTATTGCTGCTTTTCCATGGTTGGATGCTATCGCAGGCTAATTTCAAGGAGGCAGCTGTTTCTTCTCCAAACAACCCCAAATTCCCTAAATTAGCCTGCAATCAAGACAGACTGGATTTGGTATCAGAAACCCTGGGTTCAAATACCCTCCCTTTACTTCTGCTATATACTATCTATGCATATCTATGTGATGACCTTGGGCCAGTCAAGTAAGACCTCTGGGACCTACCCATAAAAGGAAGCAGTTAGGTATTTCCACCTTGGGATCACACCAAGCATCTAAGCAAGGTCTATCAGCCCTATAATCAGCTTGCTCCAGTAACATTTGGGTAGACAACCAAAGATTAACAAATGGAAAAGTAAAGTAATATCCATTAACCAAGATCACTGATGAGGTTCAGGGGTGATGGGGGACCCCAAAATATCAACAGTTTGGGCCGTGCTCAAATTAATTCGACTCAAACCTTCTTAAAGCCAAAGAAAACAAAGTTTATTAATTCACAAGCGGGCCAGATAGAATCTCAGCTAGACAGAGTCTGTGCTGGATTGACTCTGAGTGCCTTCATGGAGGTGAGATGGAACTTAAATACAGAAAGGAGAATAGGAGGGATCTGGGGGGGGGGGGGAGGGTCTGGTAGTCCAGGGTGATGGGAGGAGGGATTGAGAAAGGGTCTTGAGGAAAAGTCCAAGGAGGGAATCCAAGGAGGGTCAAAGGCTGAAAACAGCTGGAGGCTATCACAAGACAGACTAGGGGGCAGACTAGGGGCGCCTAGGTGGGAAGCAGGTGGGGCAATCCAGAGATCTTGATAGGGGTGGTATGGGAATGGATACAGATCTTGATGGGAGTGGTCAGCAGCCTGGGGAATGGGGTTCTGATGGGATCAAGGATGGGGGGTGCACAGAGACCTGAGTAGAAAGATAATGAAAAGCCCCTGGGTTTCCTGAGACTGCTGGAACAAATGGGAAGATTAGATTTCAGTAAGAAAGTCCAGATTAAGTGGGAAGATTCAAGGGGAGCTCAAGGAGGCTCCCAGAGTGTGAACCCCATCATTCACTTCTGCAAAAATTTTTTTAAAATGAAAGCAATTTTGATGGGATTTTCTATCATCAGAAACCCATCAGAGTAGGAGAAAAAGACTTTTAAATACCCTGGGAACAAAAAAAACCTGAACAAGCCAAAAAAAACCCATGCAATTGAAGAAATTTGCCTTTCTAACTGAAATAAAGCCACAAGGCAAATTAAGCTTACGTGAAGCTCAATTATCAATGTAGTCAATATCACTCCTAGTATCTTTCCCAAACTTCCAAGATGGGAATCATTTTTGAAGATGTCAGCCAAAATCTTCTTTCAGGATAGCAATGACTAGTCTACTTATGGCCGTTTGTAGGAATGCCAAGCTTCCTAGAAGCACACTCACAAAAATAAAACAGTCCAAGAATCCTTATTCTACACTGCTTTTTAACGTGGTCATTTTGGCTTCCAATCATTTGTTAAAAAAAAAAAATTGAAATTTTCTTCAATGTCTGTAAAAATAGATTGTAAACAAAATTTAAAATAATAATTTAACTTCCCCTTTCAAAAATACCTGAAACAAGGACTTTGGATTGGATGATCCCTAAGACTCCTTAAAAACTCTAAATCTTTAAGAAGGAAGTTTTATTTGGTGAAAATTCTTAACCCAGAATACCACATCTGAGTGCATTCCGCATCTAGGTCTGAGTTGTAAATGGAGCAAATGGAAGTATCTCAGTGTTCCCAAATATCTCCTCGAGTCTGCATATTTCGGTAATGTGGATGCTAAGAGCTAATAGCTAAAAGGCACATCCATTATTCTTATGGAGGAAGGGGAACTGGCTTGGAAAGATTACCAAGGTCAGCCGGTAGAGAGCATGCAATCCTGAGAAGGATGTGAATCATAGAATTTTGGAGACTTTCAAGATCATTTAGCACAGTGCCCTCAACTTAAATGTGATTAAATTGACTTGCCTAAAGTCACAGATAATTCATGGAAGAGCCAGCACTAAAACTTGGTATGTCAATGTGCACACTCACAATTTTTTCTTTTGACTATATATGGTGTCACCTAACTCCATCTGCAAATGTCGACCAACGAGACTCAAGGTTCAGTAGAAAGGATTTTTCCATCACTGCCTCACATCATCTAACTATCCTAAGTACCCAGCTACAAAACTGGGATGAAATCACTCTTTAATATTTGTTGACAGAAAGAACTATATGTAAGTAGTATGGCAGGAATGAAGGAAAGTGAAAAGAGGAAGAAGAAGGAAACATGGGGATGACGAAGTCCTCAGACCACTGCCAGACTTAGGCTTAGAAACAAAAATCAATCAAGATTCTGAGAGTTTAACTCACTATGATCAGGAGGAATTCTTGGTTGTGAAGACCTTGGTGGCTCTGGGAGCCAGCAATCCTAAATATGTCATAAAGTAAAAGATGGCACCACAAAAGTTGAATCACGTTAGCCCAGGAATGGGTTCAGAGGTAGTTTTAGCCATAAGACTCATACATTGGTCACACTGAACTGCCTTGAATAAGAACTAGTTCTTAATGATCCAGCCTTCTAGAAATTTCCTCTCTCCTTTTGTCACTTTCATTCTCACTCACTTCCTCTGTTCAAATCAATAGGGATCATGTCTTCTAGTTATTATCTGAATTGATGGTTCTACTTTTCCATGTAGGTGGCTACTGTACCCACACACTCAACTGCTATTTGGGGGCTCCTTTTTATTAAAGAACTATTTAGTTTAAGTGATTGTTTATGATTTTAAAAAATGTAAAGGAAAAGGAAAAGTCCCCAGGATGATGGGGGAATTTAGGGGTGAGAGTCACCTAGGAGAAACAGATATGAATGGGCTGCAATATGTATCTTTGGAGAGAATAGTCTTATCAGTGAGATCACAAAGAGACTGTCACAGACAACTCAGTTCCTGGAGTAACCAATCTGTCCATGACTATGGAAACCTTTTGACTTGCTATAAATTTTTTTCTCTCCCCTTAACAAATGAATATTGTTAAGCCCTATAAGGTCTTTATTAGATAAGATAGAGGGAAGGGGAGGAATTCCTGAAATAATTCGTTCTCTGAGTTCCTTTTTGTGATAGGGGAAAGGAAGGTTCCAAAGGAAACATTTATTTAGTATCAAGCAACACAGAAAGAGAAAGAAATATAATAACAGCAAATATAGGAGACAGCAGAGTCAATTGTTGTCCTAAAAACCACTTTTGACACACTAAATCCTGTTTTTTCCACTAGACCACACTGCCTCTCCAATGTCACTTTTCCCTTCCACATTGTAAACGTCATAAAGATAGGTTATATGTCAGGAGCATATTTGAATGAAATTTTCTATCTTTTATCCCCCCCCATTCCTGCTCTCTGTGGCTCCTCTTCTCAGATGCTATGCCTTCATTTTGGTTCACTATCTGTTGCAATGGATCACTCAGAGCCTAAGGGTTCAAGCAAACAATCTATTTAACAAAAATATATTCAAATACTTCCAAGTAAAAGCAGTTCTAAAAGCTATTAAAAAGCCATCCTACAAGCTGAAAATTCCTGCAAAGAAATTAAAAGCAGCTAGCAAGGAGGTTTCTGGGGACCTGGTAATCTCCCTTGCTATATACTGAAAAAGCTCTTTTATACTTGCTCCCCATGGAGCCCACAACTGGATCCCAGATCAACCCACCTGGGCAGACATGACTTTAGCTTTTCTGTTTACAACAATCCCCACCAGTGTTTTCAAGGGAATGTAAAAGGTTAGCTCACATCTCCGTAGTTCCACCAGTATCCTGGCCCACAACATTCTGACACAGAGCTCTGCACAGGACAAATATTTCATGAGCATCTGGTGAATCAAATGGAAAGAATAGCCATGTAACACGAGTTGTCAGTTTTACACAATGATTTCCCCTAAGTTTACAACTTTCTCAGAGCACCTGAAGATAGGTGTGTCTCTCAAACATTATCATCTCTCAGATGTGTACAGGCTCTAACATGTCTTGGACCAGGTCCCTAGGTCCCATAGTTCCTGATGTCAATGCTGCTCTGAGAATTTTCTTTTAAAAATTCTCAGCCTTGTCTTATTATCAGATTTCCTTTTGCATTTGGCTTCCCTGGGATTTTTCTCAGTTTGGAAATGTTAGCATTTACATCTTGCTAAATTCTCTTTTCAGTCCCACAAGATAACTGAATATGTTTGGAATATTTGGGTGTGGGTGAGTCACTCACATATCAGATATGTGCTGACCCGAGGAGAATTCTCCCCTAGATGAGGAAAACACATCAAACTGCCCTGGGGAAGGGGACGCCCTCTCAGTCTTCCAGCTGCAGCAGCAGTAGCAAATAGGGGCTCACAGACAGAAGCGAGGAATATTAGCTAAAGGAAAGAGTGTGTAGTTATTCTGCAGGGGCTGCCAAGAACACTCTGTAGTCACATTCTCTCTGAGGGGAGGTCACTCACATGACAGCAACATTGCTGTAGAATGGGAAAGGCACCATGGAGGTTGCAGAAAGAAGGGGGAGCAGATGAAGACCTCTGGAAGAATTCGGCTCCAGTGTTCTAAAAGGATGGGTTTGGGCCCTACATTTCCAGGAAGAAGTACATTTATTCCATGTGTCTGAGCCCAGATGGGGTTGCCACGAAGCCAGCTGGCAAAATGTTTTATTTGTACTGCCCAGAAATAAAGCTAACATCTTTAGAAAGCTAAATCCACTTGGACTTTTCTCCACCCTTCATAGGTTTTTGGGCTTCCCCCACCCCTTTTTTTGGCTTTATTTTCCAAGATTGTCCAATCTATACCAAGGTTGTGATTTTCCTTCCTGGATCTTAAGACTGAGTTATCATGGAAAGATAAAAACAAGCTCCTATGTCACTGCTTTGAAGCACTGAACTCACACTCAAACATAAATGTAGTTGGTTTAATAGCAAATTGGACCTGATGTCTAGAGGATCCAGGTGTTGAAATCAAGGTTGCTGTTGCTCAGTTGAAAAGTTCTCCTCTACCAGCCCCTAGCTTCAACCTTTTCAAACGCTACCCAAGGAAGGGCTGGGTGGCAAATTGGCCCTGGAGTCAGGAGGCCCTAGGTTTAAATCCCTGGCCTCAGACACTGAATAGCTGTGAGACCATGGGCAAGTCACTTAACCTCTCTTATCTCCAAAAAAATTTATACTACTTAAGAATGAGGCAGAATGATAGCAGAACTACACTTAAGAATGACAGCAGAGAGAAGGTGGATTGAAAGTTCAGATCCCAGTTTAAATTGACTACTTGTGGAATGAAACTAGGTAATGCTGGTCCTTAATTTCCTTGTAATAATATTATTAATAATTAATATTAATATAATAATATTTTATTGTGATAGAATATAATACATTAATATTAATAATTTTGAATACATTTGCCCAGATCTAACTAGGATCCCTTTTTAATTCTAAAACCTATGATTCATTGTTGGAAATGAATCCTTTGCATCTCTAGCTCAAGTTATTTAAAAAAATATATACTTTACATTGGTCTGGTGGTGCAGTGGATAGAGCTTTGGTCTGGAGTCAGGAAGACCTGAGTTCAAATTTGTCCTTAATAATCAATGTCTCCATCATTGGCAAGCATTCAGGGAAGACCATTATTCCCCTGATCTCTCAGTGCACATCTAAAGTAGAATTTCCTGAGGATCAGATGAAACCCTGACAGGAAGGATCCAAGAAGGTGACCCAGAGCTTGTCGTAGCTAAAACTGGATCAGGTTCTGCTAGCCTATCAATGGCCTATGCTGGCACCAGATGTTTCTTCTCTGTTGTGGATGCACAATAGATGTGGGGCAAATCACTTAACCTCTGCCTGTTTTCCTCATCTGTAAAATGGAGATAACGATAGCCCTTCCTTCCAGGGGTGCTACGAAGATCCAATGAGAAAATTGTAAATTATTGTAATTGTAAATTGCAGTCATTATAGTAGTTATAAAGCACTTAGCACAGTGCCTAGCATATAATAACCACTATATAAATGTTAACATTATTATCATTTATGTTTGATGATGAAATAATCTTTTTATTTGTCAGTTATGTTCCTTTAAAGAAAATAAAGCAAGGCTACTTGTAGATATGGAGTGAAGGGAAGCTGGACCATAGGATTAGAGTCTCATAACAATTCAACAGATATTTCTAAAATTCCTATAGGTAAAGGCATTTATAAGATGAGAATCATGTCTAATTATCACACTTGTTCAGTCGTTTCAGTTGTGTCCAACATTTGGTTTTCTTGGCAAAGATACTGGAGTGGTTTGCCATTTCCTTCTCCAGCTCATTTTACGGATGAGGAAACTGAGGCAAGCAGGGGGAGGTGACTTGTCCAAGGTTACAGAGTTAGTATCTGAAGTCAGATTTTAACACAGGAAGAGGAGTCTTCCTGACTCCAAGCCTGGCATTCTATCCACGGTGCCACCTAACTGCCCATTACACATGCATGCCAATAACGCTACATCAAAAAACTATTACCCTTCGTCCTCAAGAAATTTAAGCATGTAGTTTGTAAAATTTCCTTATTAACTGTCCTCCTCTTTTAAAAATTGCAGTTATGTTTCATCCTAAAATGTTTGACTTATTGAAAAATTTAAAAAGCATAGAGTCTAAATTAATATGCCTTTATATAAGCTGTGCCAGATACACATAGAAGAAAAGACATTAAGTTATGTTAATAAAAAATGAGGTAGGTGACCTAAAAGAAAGTTAAAATAATCTCCTTATTTGCTTATTTATTGGTTTGTTTGATGTTAGGAGTACACATTGTTGAGATAATTATGTCCATTTGGGTTAATCAGATGTTTGCAAACTTTTGGTCTGGGGATGAATGGCAGAGGGAAAGAGTGGCCATTGATGAGGAAGAACCAGTGGAGCCATTTGCAGCTTTGTGTATTAAACAGAATGAGTTGAGGGAGGGAGAACACTCAACATTTTTGACAATTCTTTGTAAAGGGTTGGTGTCTATGCAGTTTAATGTGTAGCTCTCAGTGAGAAAAACCAGATACAACTCCTGAAAAGTTGTATAGATATTTAATTTTTAGGTGATGAATCAAATTTTAAATGCAGACAGGGAATTCATTATTTAAAGGACCCAACATGTATTATCTTTAATGTTAATAATTCAGTCAAGTTTTGTGGTTCCTTAAGAAGAAAACCTGAGGTCTTTCCTTTCTTTACGTCATTAAAGGGGCCACGCCTTGGCTACTTCTTAAGCGGCTGATTCAATGAATGGGCATTACCTCACCCTAAGTGAATACCTGTGTAGACCTTGGCCTAAAGGGACCAAGGTCTCCCAGTGCCTCCTGGGTCATCTCCAGTCATCCTGATGAATATCTGGTCACTGGATTCAGAAGGAGAAGTGAGGCTGGTGACCTGCACAGCCTCCCTCCCTCAAAACAAAGTCCATTGTAAGTCATTATTTCTCTGATGGCAGGGTCTTTGGCAACGAAGGACGGACACCACAAGATGTCAGGGAAGGGCCTTGGATCATGTTCTGCCCCTGATATTTGTTGATTTTTTTGTGACCTTCAATGCCCCAGAAAACACTGCAATATTCCAGAGGTATAAGCTGCAAAGAATCTACGGATCTGCATTGGCGAAAGGTGTTTCCTTCCTGGAGTTACCAGGGAAATAAAAGATCCGGTCCAAAAAAAGTTGTTTTGTGAGGCCAGGTTGAGTTTTATCAAGCTTTCTTAATGCAAAACATATTGTGTCCCATATTCTTCACCTGTAAAATAATCAGGTTCTCTATTTCCCAATTTTATAGTTCTACCTATCCATGCAGTCTTGATTATTTCAGAATCTCAATCACAAACAGATTCATTCACCACTGGTTTGCTAGAGACCATATTATAGATGACTATACATATGGCATTTAAAGGAGTAACACAACACATAGTAACCAAAAGAGATCTAGATTTTGGAATCAAAAGTTCAAATCCTGACCACCACATACTATTTATGTGATCTTGGAAAAGTTGTTTAACTCCTCCTGGTCTCAGTTTTCTTATGAGGCCACCGGACTAGACCTCTACGATAGTCTAGCTCCATTTGCAATTTTCTATTTCCTTGGTTTGGTGTTGCTTTGTTCAGAATTCATCTTCCTATTTGTTTCAATGATTACCCAAGGCATGTCCAATATATTTAACTTACGTAACTATTGTTTGTATCAGATCACACTGACCCCAGTCTCCCCAGAATGATGCAGGACCATAAAGTGGCTTTAGCCACTATTGTCTTGCAATAATGTAATAGGGGTGAGAGGGAGGAGCAGTCAGATGATAAGTGATTACAATGCCATAGAGAATTCCTAGTGATGAAACTCCCTCTATCGTTGCAGATCTCTACCACCTGTAGTCCCAGGGACTGGGGTAGGGAGGAGTTAAGTAACTTTCCTACATAAGCAGTGGGAGTTGAGACCAGGTTGCCCTGACTTGGGAGCTGCTAAACCAGCCCATTTCTCAACAATGTCACCATGACATTATCATCAAGTCCCACCATCAGGCAGCAAATCCTCTTCCCCAAACAAGCAAAGCGAGGAGGCAGATGTCACTCGTTGCTGGTTTTTCCATTTAGGGGTAGCAATGAGCAACTCAGGTCAAACCAGTGACTTGGGAAGGACTAGAACACAATGAAATGGTACTGGACTGTCAAATGTGAGGAAACTTTATGTAAAATAAAGGTTTAAAAAGATAATATTAAAAATAGATGGTGCTCCTTTTCACCTCTGAATTTTCCAGGACATCCATGTGGGACAATAACTAGCATTTATATCGCAGGTTTACAGAGCGCTTTACATATGTTATCTTATTTGATTTTCATAACCATCCCATAATGAGATAGGGGTTGGGGCAAGTAGGTGGTGAAATGGATATAGCAAGGAACCTGGAGCCAGGAAAATCTGACTTCAAATCCAGCCTCAGACAATTACTAGCTATGTGACCCTGGGAAAGTCACTTAACCCTGCTTGCCTCAGACTCCTCATTTGCAAAATGAGCTGAAGAAGGAAATGGCAAACCACCCCAATAACTTTGACAAGATAACCCCAAATTGGGTCACAAAGAGTCAGATACAACTGCAGTAGCAACAATATCTGTACAAGCACAGTGGTTAGAGCATTAAACCTGGGGTAAAGAAGATCTAAGTTCAGATGTGACCTCAGACACTTAATAGCTATGGGCTCCTAGAAAAGTCACTTAACTTCTTTTTGCGTCAATTTCCTCATCTATAAAATGGGGATGATAAAAAGAGTGCCTACTTCCCAGAATTGTTGTACTTAGCACAGAGCCTGGAACCTAGTAAGGACTTTACAAATATTACATATTATTATGGAATAAGGATCTCTGTAGGGCACATATTGACTTAGTTCTGTGCATCCTATGGAACTACTTGGTGGGCAAGTCAAGCAAAATCATACATAGAGTCATGTGTTTTCTTAAACAGTAAAGTATATTTTAATTGAACAAATTTAATTATTTCTCCACTCCATGAAATTTTTTTAAAAAGATGACTGCAATTACAAAAATGTAATGTTGTCTGTGCTTTATTGTATTTTGATTTATTTTGTCAAATATTTCCCAATTACATTTTAATCTATTTTTTGCCTGCTTCTGGATCATAGGATTAAGTAATCTCCTTACCTTGGCATTCAAGGTCTGGTCTCAGTTACCGTTTTTGACTTCATCTCCTACCTGATGTCTTGTCCTTCATTTTTGAAGAGAAGCATGACATCATGGGGGTGATGCTATGACATGCAAGTGAATTGGATTTAAGTGAGGCAGAGCTATGCTAAGTTGCCAGCCTCACTTGCTCCCCTTGAGCCATTCAGTGACCAGATAGAGATCAGAATGACTGGAGATGGTCCCCACTGCTTTGCTTAATCTCAGGCTGAAAAATTTCTGAATTTTTTCAGAGAAAGTGAAGTTTTCTCAGGTATGTTTACTCAATATTCTTGTTTTAGTCCTACAGAAGGGTCCATTATACATTAAAAAAAAATTGATGCTTTGGCTTTCCCTCTCCACTTGAGCAGCCAGCTCCAGCCACATCTAGGCTTGAAAAGACTTTGCCTTTAAAGGGTCATGTGATTCCCCTAGCTTGTTCTGACAGAGATTAGGCTTCACTTTCCATTCTCCCTTAAGGATGTCATCTTTGCACCCATGCCCTCTGTTCACTAGTTTTATAGGTTAGCAGATTAGCTCCTTTGGGTCCTCCCTTCTATCTCTGTCATGAATAGCCCTTGCTGACCAATACATCACCTTACATTAAATCCTACAAATCAGTTGACTTGGTTTTCTTGAGGCCGCAGAACACACTGGGGCACATGTTCTGGGGTGACTCTGACCTCCCTTCTTCTTCTCACCTCTGCAATCCCTCGTGCCCATTTTGGACATTCTGTGGAATTGTCTGGCATGCAAGCTAAGAAAAAAATCATACATATGGTGGTGTGTTTTCTTAAACAATAAAGTGTATTTTAATTAGCTGAATAAATTTAATTATTTCTCTACTCCATGAAACTTTTTAAAAAAGATGACTGTAATTGCAAAAATTTTATAAAACTGATTTTTATTTGTGGACAAGCAGAACTGGGGGAGAGGGAAACAGCATAAGGCAATCAGAGGGAAGGAGGTTGTTTGGAACTTACAGTAGTCTATGTGCTTAAATATTAGATGAACTGGGAGTACAAGTCACTAATTCCATCGCCCTGGTCTCTACTTGGCAAATTAAAAAATGGAGTCATAGCAGTCCTGCAGGATTTCAAATTATTCCCTATTTTCGTTAAAGCTGAATTTTACAGCACATCTAGTCAACTTTGAAGGCAGGGTGGCACAGTGTTAAAGGGCATGAGGTTTGGGAGTCAGGGAACCTGAGGTCAAATGCTAGCTCTGCCAATCACTTCCTGCATGACCCTGCAACAGTCAATAAACATTTATTAAGTGCCTGCCACGAAACAGGCACTGTGCTAAGCACTAGGGATGCAAAGAAAGGCAAAAGACATTCCTTGCCCTCAAGGAGCTCAGAATCTAAATGGAGAAGAGAACACATTTAAAAGGGGGGGAGAGGATAGGGGAAAGGGGATAAAGGGTACTAGCCAGGAATAGAAGGAATACCTACAGACAGATTGGAAATGGTGAGAGGGCTGCCCTCGGCCCCCTTCTTAAATAGGGCATTTGCAGGGTGCTCTCTGACATCTATTTTCTACCCTCTCTGATCAAAGGGAGGGAGGTGTTCCAGAGCCAGGGGGTACTGAGGATGTTGTGAGTTATAGACTGGATAAAATCTTTCAACAAGTGATCATCATAGCAGGGAAACACACCAGTGGGGGCTTGTGAGAGCTAGCACTAAATAAACATCCCCCCACAGCCCTAGGGGTAACCCTTGAATATTGAGGAGAGGTAATTCCTATATTCTAGGGATGTCACTCATGAGCACTTAGAGGGAGTAGGGATAGTAGACCCACAGCCTGTGAACACGCTTGCTATTTCTTTCTCCCCAAGCATACTTTGTGTCAAGAAATCTCAGCAGCAACTTTTCTTATCTCACCTCAAAGTAACTATGGATTAAACTACAGAAACCAGAAGTGTGTACTTTGGTAAGAACAAAGGAGTTCTCATTGTTTTCTTACTTTCTTTAGTCATGTGATTTTGGCTATCCAATCAATGAAGTTGGTTGGATTGTGTGTGTGATCCCAAGATCATTTAATTTTTAGGTCCCATGGTGTGGTGAAAAATGGAATCAAGGGGGACATAATTGAGTCTGCAGTTTCTCCATTAAGCAACGGTCAAAATCCTTACATTTCTGAAAAACCACCAGGAATCATAGGATCAAAGATTTGGAGCTAATTTGATCTCTCCCTCATTTGAAAAAAAAAAGATTTATTTATTTATTTTTAGTTTTCACATTCATTTCCACAAGATTTTGAGTTCCAAATTTTCTCCCCATCTCTCCCCTCACCCCACTCCAAGACACTGGCATTCTGATTACCCCTTCCCCCAATCTGCCCTCCCTTCTATCACACCCCTCCCTTCCCTTATCCCCATCTCTTCTATTTTCTTCTAGGACAAGACAGATTTCTATACTCCATTACCTGTATTTCTTATTTTCCAGTTGCATGCAAAAACAATTTTTAACTTTCAACTTTAAAACTTTGAGTTCTAACTTCTCTCCCTGCCTCCCTCCCCACCTATCCCCACCGAGAAGGAGAGGCAATTCAATATAGGCTGTATATGTGTAGTTCTGCAAAAGATTTCCACAAAAGTCATGTTGTGAAAGACTAACTATATCTCCCTCTATCCTATCCTGTCCCTCATTTATTCTATTCTCTCTTTTGACTTTATCCCTCCCCTAAAATATTTACTTCTAATTATCTCCTCCTCCCATTTTCCCTCTCTTCTATCATGCCCCCTACACCCTACTTATCCCCTTCTTTCCTGTAGTGTAAGATAAATTTTCATTCCAAAGTGAGTGTGCATGTTATTCCCTCCGTAAGCCAAATGTGATGAGAGTAAGCTTCACTTTTTCCTTCTCACCTCCCCCCTTTTCCTCTTCTTTTAGGGCATTCTTCTCCTCATTGGCTTTTTGCCATTCGGGTTAGTCTATTTTTTAAAATGTTATTTTCTTCAGCATTTTTTTGGGTCTCCTTTAGCAAGCAGTTAACTCGTTTTTCATGATTTTCTTGCATCCCCCTCATTTCTCTTCCCAATTTTTTCTCTGCTTCTCTTACTTGATTTTCAAAATCCTTTTTGAGCTCTTTCATGGCCTGAGACCAATTCGTATTTTTCTTGGAGTTTTTGGATGGAGGAGCTTTAACTTTGTTGTCTTCTGTTTGCATGCTTTGGTCTTCCTTGTCACCAAAGTAAGATTCTATAGTCTGATTGTTTTTCCAGTTTTTGCTCATTTCCCGAGCCATTTACTTGACTTTTCAGCTCTTTGTCAAGGTAGTTCTCTGCTTCCAGTGGGGGTGTCAGCCACTCGCTCCCCCTACAATCTGTGGTCCTAGAGCTCCAGAAACAGTGGCTGCAGCTGCCCCTGCTGAGGGTTCCTCCACCCCCTGCCCCCTCTGCCACCCTGGGGCTGGGTCCTGATCCCTCCACTCTCCTGAACTGGTCTCACAGGCTTTTCCTACTGACCTTACAATTTATCCTCAGCCTTTTGGGCTCATGAAGTCTGGAAACCACCACAGGTGTAAGAGATTCAGTCTTCCCAAGGCCTGCTCAGGTCCCCTTTGTGCACTCATGGCCCCCCTGGACTGTGCTTTGCTCCCAGCATGGTGTGATAAACACGTCCTGGTGACCTTCCAGGCTGTCTTGGGCTGGAGATTTGCTTCACTCAGTCATTATGTGGGTTCTGTAGCTCCAGAATTTGTTTAGAGCCATTTTTTATAGGTATTTGGCTGGGCTTGGGGGAAGTGTTCCAGAAAGTCCATGCTGTTACTCCATCATCTTGGCTCTGCCCCTCCCTTCTCATTTTAAAGATAAATTTTTATTGATACATTTTATTTTTATATTGCTTCAATTTCCTCTTCCATATCAAAAAGCCTTGTCATCCCCACCATTCTTTAAAATTATTATTTTTTCAATGAACAAAAATTTACATTCTCTCCTCAAGCAACAAAGAAGTGAAATGCTTTACTCAAAGTCACAGTGGCAGAGCTGAGGTTCAAACCTGGATCCCGAATTATGAATCTTGCCAGTGAAATCAGGTGAGGGAGGTGAGTTTTGGAGCAGGCAGGGCAGTTCCAAATCTACTATGCACAAAGTATCGTGGGCACAAAAACCAAAAGGAAAAATAAGTCACTTAAGTGTCATAACCTTAAGGAGTTTACACCCTATAGCATGTCTTTGTTTAGTTCTCTCATTCTGCAATCTAAAATGTTCCTCTGCCTTGCTGTTTTTCAATTGTTTCCATCATGTCTGACTCTTCATGACTCTACTTTGTGTTTTCTTGGCAAAGATACTGGAGTGGCTTGACATGTTCATTTTACAGATAAGGAAACTCAGGCAAATGGGGTTAAGTGATGTGTCCAGGGTTATAAGTCACTGAGACTGGATTTGAACTCCGGTCCTCATGACCTTAGGCCTAGCCCTCCATCAACTGCACCACCCAGCTGCCTTCTCCCTGGCTAGTAAAGTTCTATCCATCCTTCAAGGCCTTACACAAATTCCTCCTCCTTTGTAAAACTTTCTATATCTCAGTAGCTCATAATTATTTCATTCTCCTCTAGATTAGATTGTAAACTCTATGGAGTTTACTCTACAGGCAGGAACCCTATCTCAACTTGCTTTAAGAATCTTTCCCCACTTTGATACCTGCTACCAAGACTGGAACATACTAGTTACTTACCAAATATTTGATTTTACTTGAGCTTCTTTGTCACTTACCAATGTACCATTTATTTGGTGTTTAATCATCTGTTTGTACTGTTGGGCAATTTTTGTTCATTAAACATTTTCTACACTTGGGTTCTGAGTCAATGTTTACTAAATCAATCAATACGTTCATTCAAAAAGCAGACCATAAGAACTTCAGAATTCTTTTACAACAACAAGGGCTAAGGTCTCTTAAAACTAGAACAAAGGATATTTGAGATTTTCTCTTTTCAGATACCTACCCATCCTCAATGGGCAGCAAGGTGGCACAGTGGATAGAGTACTGAGCCTAGAATCAGGAAGATTCATCTCCTTACTTCAAATGTGACCTCAGACACTTAGCTGTGTGACCTTAGGAAAGTCACTTAATCCTGTCTGCCTCAGTTTCTCATCTGTAAAATGAACTGGAGAAGGAAATGGCAAACTACTCTAGTATCTTTGCCAAGAAAATGTAAAATAGAGTCATGAAGAGTCAGACATGACTGAAAAATGACTACACAACAAACCCATCCTCAATAGGACATCAGAAACTGAACACTGGCTACCTCTGGTCTGGAGAAATCCTTTTAGGAGTGCAGGCTCATTGCCTGTAAATAGGACTCTTGAGTGAGCATATCTATAAGAGGACTCATAGATTTGTATAAATAGTTTGTAACATCCATCTCTCTCCTCCTCAGTGTGTGTCCTTGTATATCACACATTATACACACACACACACACACACACACACACACACACACACACATATATATATATATATGCATGTGTAGTGGCATCATCCTGAATTCATATAATTTGGGATCCAAAGAGGCCTCAAAAATTATGAACATGAAATTTCTATACATTTATCTACTATTTATTGGCTGCTAACTATAGACATACAACCATTTATTTGAGGAAAACTAGATTCCCAAATACATAAAAATTATAAAATAATACAAGTCAGTATTCAGGTGCTAAATTGTGCTGTGTAAATAGCAAATTTTATAGGAGCTTAGAGGAGGGAATAGTTAAAGATAATGTGACATAGAAGAAAGAATCCTGGAACTCAAGATCAGGAGACCTGAGTTCTAATCTCCATCCCTCCACCAACTAAACTATGTATGCTGAGCCAAGATGTTTAACCTTATTGACTTTCAGTTTTCTCACTCATAGAGTAAGGCGTTTGAACTAGATGACTTCTAAATTTCCTTTCAGCTCTAAACCCTTATGCCCTAAGTTTCATGGAAGAGAAGGGACATCCCCATGTCTTCTGGCACTCACTAGTTACACAAACTTGGGCAATGTTTCTCTTTGGGCGTTAGCTTCTTCCTTTGCAAAAAGAGGAGTTTAGACTAGGTGACTTCTAAAGTTTCATCCAGCTCTATTACTTCATTATTAATATAACTTGAACTTCAAAGGATGAGAAGGATTTAGAAAGGCAGTCATGAATGGGCAGAGTGAGGTCCAGCAAAGGCTTAGAGAGAAGAATGAGTGTGGCTCATTCAGAGGGAGGTTAGTTTAGATGGCATGGAAGAGGGGTGTCAAAATGCAGCCTGAAACAATCTGCCTGGAATCTGATTAACATATAATTGAGAAATAATAATATATAAATAATAAAACATTTTATAAATAATAAATTAAAATGCAGTAAAACATAAGACAATATCATACTTTTAACCACCAAGAGGCAGCCCACAGAAATCCTTATGTACAGATTAGTGATCTTGTTTCTATTTGAGTGCAATGCCCCTGGTATAGAGGAGTCAACTGAATAAACATTGAGTGTCTATAATGTGTACAGCATTGAGGTGAGTCTTGAAGGAGATTAAAATTTTAATGTAATCATGTCCCTAAGCTCATGGAGCTTGGAGTAGAACAGGGGTATTTGACCCCACTACTGCTTCCGAGTGGTGTCATCTGGTTTCCTCCACTTCTCACACTCCCCTCCAGAGCAGGAATGGCTTGCCACACCACTTGAAGGAATTGGTAGATGCCAACTATAATCCTTTGGGCAACACAGAGGATGACTAGACTTTACCCCTTGTATTTCTGCTACACCCTCCAGATTTCTGGGCACCATCATCTGACCTGTGGTATATGGGGTATTCAGGGAGGCTCAGTTTCATCTGGCAAGAGGGCTTACTTTTAGGGCTACTCACCTACCTTTGGTGCCCACCTGTCATCTAACTCTCACCTGTGGCTCCAAGAACCTGTAGTATGCACATTGGTCACCTCCCAGTAAAACTGTCTTGGCAGATGGGTCAAACCAGGTTGAGGGCATCCAACAGGCCTCAAACCCCTCAGTGTTTTAGGGGGATGCCTACCCTAGCATGTAAAGACTTCTCTCAGCAGAATGGGCAGACAAAACAATTTTATTCCAAAGGCCATGAAAGCAGCTGAAGCAGGCATTGTGAAATGTCCAGAGCTCGGTCAGACATAGAAGACTCCACGGTCATTTACTGAATCACAGGCCAACAACAGTCATCTTGACCTCTCTTCCCACTGGACTTTGATGACTCTGGAGGAGAGAATGAGGCTGAGGACTCAGTACAACTATGTCTCACTTAAATCCAACTTAAGTGCAAAGCAAGGCATCATTCATCATCCGTTATTTCATCTTGAAGTCCTGTGGTGAGTGACAAAGCAGCAGATATGGATACACTGGGAGCTGTAGCCACTACCCTGCACAGAGCTGACCTGGGCTAGGGCATTGGGTCATCTTCTCACTGGACTGAAGCAAGAATGAGATTGGACAGCCTGGATCTCTAAGGAGCCCTTTTAAGGAACCCACTGCTTACCTCCTGGCATGAGAAAGGGACTAGAAAAGGTGCCCTTAAAATTGTCTGTTTCTCCCCACTCTGGCGTCCTTACCACAACTAGCAGGGATCCTACCCCGAAATCAAAATACCCCTTTTGCCATCAATAACTAAGAGAGAGTTCCACCTCCAGTGATCACAGGAAAATCTGTTTCCTTTTCCTTTATGATTTTCCTCATCATTGGTACATGAAATATGCACATGATATGGACAACATGAAATCCAATAGACCTGAGAAACAAGAGTAAGAGAATTCAGCAGGTACCATATTCAGTTAGCAGCCCTGAATGAAACAGAAGTCACAGCAGGATATACATTTTTCTGGAGTGGCTGCCATGGTGAGGAGCACCATGAAGTAGGTGTAGGTTTCACAATCAGATCCAGTCTAGTCAGCAAGATCACATGCCTCCCAAAAGGAGTGAATGATTGGCTCATGACAATGTGATTGCCACTTGAAGGAAAGTGCCATGATACCATCATTGATGCATATGCTCCCACCATGATGAACCCCAATGAGGTCAAAGAAAAATTCCATGAAGACTTGGAGACCCTCACCATCATTGTGCTGAAAGAAGACCAGCTTATAACTCTGGACGACTTTAACATCAGAGTAAGCACAGACTATCAGACATGGCAGGGAGTTCTTGGATTTGGAAACAGCAACAGTAATGCTAACTTACGACTGAAGATGTGTGTGTCTCATGACCTTCTCATCACCAATGCTGTCTTCCATCTACCTAACCACAATAAAACATGGATGTACCCTCATAGCAAACACTGCCATTTAATAGTCTACAGCATTGTAAGGAGAAGAGACAGGCTTAGGAGGTGAGAGTTATAAAGGCAATGTGTGACGCAGTGCTGGATCAACCACAAACTCATCCTTTCCCAGTTAATCATTCACATTCAGCAAAAGTGGGGCCCCAAGACAAGACAATTGGAGGAGACTCAATGTTAACAGAATAGAGCATTTCTCCATGTGTGACCAGTTTATTACTGACCTAGAAAGAAAACAGAGTCAGCAACAGTGGAACAGAAGAGGAGTGAGCAGTTTTCAGAGATTTGGTACACAGCACCACACTTGCTCATCTGAGCCAGAACACCTATAAATTTCTGAACTGGTTCAGTGGAAATGATGGGGAAACTCAGAAGCTGCTAAACGAGAAATGGGAACTTCACAGGACTTATCAGCTGGATAATTCCAAGAACACAGCATTTAACTCCATCAAAAGCAAAGTGCAAGTGAAGGTTAGAGTGCAGGATTCTTAGTTCAGCAAGAAGGCAGATGAGGTTCAATTCTACACTAATAGCAATAATCTCAAGAGTTTCTATGATGCCCTGAAGACTATTCTAGTGGCTAGAAAGTCTAGAAGAAGGCTACAGAGCTCTGGTGCAGGGATAAAGACATAATCCTGGAGAAATGGACTGAACATTTCCATAGTGTTTTCAACCAGTGCTGAATCCATTTAGCATATACCCAAGGTTGACGTCAATCCCATTCTAGCTAAACTTCCAACTGAAGAAGAAGTATTGGATGCCATTAGGATCATCCTATGTGGAAAGCATCCAGCACTGATTGAATCCCAGTAGAGATCTAAAGAGCAGAAGGCCTACTGCTCATACAGAAGCTGACCGAATTCTTCCATGTTATATGGCAAAAGGAGATTATTCCTCAGGAGTTCAAGGATGGCTCCATTTTCCATCTCTATAAAGGAAAAGGAAACAGGTTTTCCTGTGACAACCACAGGGGGATCTCTGTCCTAGTTATTGCTGGCAAGATCCTCACCAGAGTCCTCCTTAATTGTCTGATGAATCATCTGGAAGATGGTCACCTGCTTGAGAGTCAATATAGCTTTAGAAAGGACCATGGAATGGTCAACATGGTGCTTGATGCCCAACAACTCCAGGAGAAATGTCAAGACCAGAAAGGAAGTCTGTATACAAAGTTTGCCAACCTGACCAAGGTCTCTGATACTGTTGATGATGAGAGCTTGTGGAAGATCATGGCAAAATTGCATTGCCCAGGGATGTTCAGGGGTGTTGTATGCCAGTTTCATGATGTCAGACTCACACAGGTTCTGGAAGAAGGATGACATTCTCATCTTTCTCAGTCATCAACAGAGTAAAGCAAGGCTGTGTGCTTGTTCCCACAAACTTCAGCATGGTGTTTTCCATCAGATGCTTTCAACAAGGATTAAAATGGCACCAAGATCAGTTTCCACATCGATGCTAAATTATTTAAGTTGAAAAAGCTACAAGCCAAGACTAAAATGGAGGGAGAGCTGATGCATGACTTTTTGCTCACAGATGACTGTGCACTCCAGACAGTCTCTAAAGCTTGGATTCAACAGAGTATGGATCAATTTTCTGCTGTTTGTGCTCATTTTGGCCTGACAATCAACACTGAGAAAATAGAGGTCCTCCACAAGTCAGCTCTGCACCATCCATGTGTGTAACTAACAGTCAAAGTAAATGGAGAAATTTTGAATTCTGTGGATAAATTCACTTACCTTGGCAGTACATTCTTCAGGGCTGTCCACATAGATGATGAGATTGTTGCACCTATTGCCAGAGCTAGCTCAACTTTTGGGAGACTCCAAAAGAAAGTGTGGGAGAGGAAAGGGATGAGGTTGTTTACTAAACTGATAGTTTACAGAAGGGTCTTACTATTGTATGCTTGTGAAACCTGGACAGTCTATCAACACCATGCCAGAAAACTGAAGCAACTCCACTTGAATTGTCTCAGGGAGATCCTGAAGATTACCTGGTAAGATAAGGCATCACACAATGAGGTCCTCTCTAGAGCTGAACTGCCAAACATTCAAATTCTATTGCATAGTGCAAATCTGATGGCCATGTAGTTTGAATGCCAAATGCACACTTACACAAAAGACTTTTACAGAAAACTCATACAAGTTAAGGGCTTACATGGTGGCCAGAAGAAGTAGTATAGGGAAACTCACAAGAATTTTAGTATTGAGTGTAAGACACAGGAAACAGTGGCACAGAGCCATCCAGTATAGCATACCTGCATCAAAGAAGGTGCTGTAATTTATGAACAAAGCAGAAACATAGGAGCACAAAGGAAATGTGGCCTGTGCAAATCCAGAGCCACTGCCACTCTAAATGTTCTAATGAACCACTTATGCCTGATCTGTGGCATTACCTTCCAAACTCTTACTGGTCTGATCAGTCATAGCCAAACACACCATACCCTGACTCCAACGTTGTCATTAGTCTTCTTCAAAAATGAAAGGTGAACAACACTCTGAGGATCCTTGGTCCTTTCTATGGAATCCTTTTTTGTGCCCTTAAGATTACTCAGTCTTTCCATCCGATGGAGTCAGCTCCAACCAGCCAATTGTTAAATTTTTAGTGTGAGTCTTTATACCTCAGAAATCAGCAAACTCTTCAAATCAAAACTTGATTATTTTGTTGATTGTTTAGACTTAAGAAAGTGATGGAGAAGATGTTAATAATGTAGATTAAACTTAGAAATCTCATTTTTTTGGCAGAGACCTAGTTGTTAAAAATTTACCAGCACATCACTGATCCATACAACTCCCTTATTTGTGTGTATGTCTCAAGTAGATTTTGAGGTCATTGAGAACAGGACCTACTTTTCTATTTGCCTTCCCAAATGTTTGGCATACTAGAAGTGCTAAATAAGTGCTTTTTCATTCATTCATTTCTTTCTTTCTTTTTTTCAATATAAATTTATTTATTTAACTTTTTACATTCATTTTCACAAAATTTTGGGTTCAAAATTTTCTCCCCATTTG
>CM053772.1:125350004-125372333 GCA_028658325.1 Potorous gilbertii | reverse complement strand
CCCAGCTAGTGCTTGGGGTCTGAGATTCAAATGCTGCTCCCCAGCCTGAGGGCTTTCGGTGGCAGGCCTGGCTGCTATTCAATGGGAGCTTAAGTTCTGGTGCTCAGGTGGGGGCAGGGCCGCCTCCCAGGCTCAGTTCCCTCAGGGGGTTTATGCGAAGGCTTTCCGAAATGGAGCTCCTGCCTGCTCCGGGAGCCTCTGGCCGCTCGCTGCCTCTGCCGCTGCCTCCTGAGGGGGCCCAAGTCATGGAGACACCCCGCTCCCCTCTCAGCCCATCCAGACGTCTCTCACTGACTTGTGCGTCTGTGGGTGGAGGGACCTTCGCGGCAGCTGGAGATTGCATCCCTGAAGCCTGCTCGGATCTGTTCCTCTCTGTGCTGCCTGGCCAGGGCAGGGCTGGTCTCTGATTCTGTCCGGTGTGCGACAGACCTTTGGGATCAGTTTTTCAGGGCTCTCTGGAACAGAAATCTCCTTCACTGTGTTGCTGTGCAGCTTCCACTGTTCCAGAATTTGTTGGGAGTTCTTTTTATAGGTAATTATGGGCTGTGGGTTCAAGCTAGCATATGTGAGTCTTTCCACTCCACCACCTTGGCTCCTCCCATTTCCTTCTTTAAGATATTTTGAAAGTTGATTACTGGGTGCCATTAAGGGTTTGTTGCCAGCTAGGGTTTTTCCTTGTATGTATTTTGCTTATTACCACATTGGCATAGTAGAATTCAAGTGTATCACTTTCACCAGTGAAAAATTACCCCCTTTTCAACTGATTTGTTCTAGATCTATCTGCAAATGTACTCAAGATTATTTAGCTCAATTGTTCATGGAGTTGGAAACAGAGCAAAGTTAATCAAATATTTCACATACTTGCAATATTTTCACTGAGCCTTCTCACCAAGAACCAATAGCCACTATAATCTATTTTTATCTAAATCACCTGTCCCAGAAGACAGAAGACGCTTGGGGACAAAAAAAAGTAGGACCTCATGCTTAGGTACAAATAATCAGGACATCCATTAACTATAAGATTTTGGGCACAGTTCAGGATTAAGTGTCACAAAGATGAGTCTGCTGGCTAAGTTCTCTCAACTGTTTCAAGGTTGTTTACCGGTCAATTCTATTACTATTTTGTCATCATGTCACCGTAACCATGACATGAAGTCATTTGGGTGGACTCCTGTGCCTTGGCACTCTTGAGTAATACTTGGCCTCTGAAAATCTCAAGAGATTATTTCTCAATCACATCTTTCCTTCCATTTCAGTATTGTGTTGTAAGTAACATTAACTTGTGTAATTACAAAGAGCTTACATAGGATCTGGGAAATGACTGCTTTTAGGTAGAAAGAGGCTCCTCTCTAGTAGCATACTGTTAGATCTAGGAACCTTAGGAACTTGATGACATGATTAAAGCTCAGGTAACTTTTATGTTGTTTACCTAGTCTTTTTTCCTTCAGTTTTTAACTGAGTCAAAGTCTCCTGCAGACTATTCACCAGTTTTTCAACTCTTCCTTTGGTTCATCCAGTAATAAGGTTTAATAATCATGTGCGAAGTCATTCCTCTGAAGCACACCTCACTACTGTGACAGTGTAACATATCCTTATGGAATTTAGTATTCTCATTAGAGAAATACACACACACAAACACATGCATGCATGCACACACCCACAAACTGGCTTCCCTGTTTAACTTTCCTCTTTATGTCAGCGATGCCATTTATTCACTAGTCAATCAAGATGGTAATCTCAGTCATCTTCATTATTAATAATAACATATTTATACTGTACTTTTATATACTACAGATATTGCATTCTCACAAAACAAGAAAAAAGCGATTGAGAAACCAAGCTTACAGAGGTCTACCTGGTATAAGATCCAGTTAAGTCAATAATCTTCTTAATATTTTTTCCAGTTATATATAGTTTTTAATATTCATTTTTATAAAATTTTGAGTTCTAAATTTTTCTCCCTCCTCTCCCCTCTTCCTAAAATGGTAAACATTTGATATTGGTTATATATGCAATCATGTAAAATATATTTCCATAGTAGTCATGTTTTGAAAGAAGGAAAAAAAACTCAAAAGAATTTAAAAGGTGAAAATAGCTTGTTTTGATCTGCATTCAGAGTCCACCAGAGTTCTTTCTCTGGATGTGATTCAGACACTAGCTGGGTGACCCTGGGCAAATCACTTAATCTCTCTGTTCCTCAATTTCCTCATCTGTAAAACTGAAATAATAAAAGGCGATTTTAAGTTCCAAATGAGGTAATATTTGTAAAGTGCTTTAGCATAATGCCTGAGACATAATGGGTGCTTAATAAATATTTCTTTCCTTCCTTTTAAAATATCATTTCAGATAAAATTTTCACTTGATGCCTGCAACCTTATCCTTTCCACCATGCTTATATATTATCCTTGGCTACCTCAGTTATGAGAAGTTGTAATTTCTACTCCTTTCTTTCATCACAACAACATATTCTTTTTATCTTATCTTTTCCTCTTTAAATATTAAGAATCAATTCTCCTGAGGACCTTAGTTTTTTAATTATTTTATTATTTTTATTATTTAACTCCCTCACTATACCTTGAAGCAATTAAAATTATGAATGGACATTTGTTTCTTCTCTCCCTATTCGGATATGAGCACTACATCACATATAGCTAAATCCAATTACTCAAATGAATTTACCTTTCTAGGTTTCTCTGGACTTTGTTTATATCCAAGTTTCTACTTGGCTTTGGTATTTGCACTGGAAATGCTTGAATGTTTTCTGTCCCATTAGAAAACCATTTTTATTCCTATAGGATCATAAAATTATATACAGCTTTGCAGGGCAAGTTATTTTTGGTTGTAAGCCTATCTATGTTGCCTTTTGGAATATTGTATTCCAAGATCTTCTCTCATTTAAAGTGAAAGCTGCCAAGACTTATGTAATCTTGACTGTACTTGAATTGCTTCTTCCTGGATGCTTGTAATATATTTTCTTTGATATGGGAACTTTGGATTTTGACTTTGACATTTCTAGGACTTTTCCTATCAGAGTCTCTTTCAGGGGATGATTGGTAGATGATTTGTTTACTTATTTTGCCCACTAGTCATATTAGATCTGGATAGTTTTTATGTATTATTCCTTGAAATAAAATGTCCTGTTTTTAAAAAGTTATTGTTTTAAGAGAGTTCAATAATTCTTAAATTATCCCTTCCTGTAACACAACACACCAAGCTGGTTCCTCTGCCCTTTAAGGGAGATGCAGCTTAAGGAAGACCCCAGGTTGGGGGGAGGGGACAGCTCCTTAAAGGGGTACAGCCCCCAAGGGAGAGATCCCCCACAAGAGAGATGCCCCCTAGCCAGGAGAAGCTAGGGATTGTTATAGAGGAAAACCTGCTATGGTCATGGAGATTAGGAAATGTAGGCAAGGAGGCAGGAGTAGTTCAGAGTTTCTGGCATCTCTAGGCACATCATTGTTCCATAGTTCAACCCACTTCCCCCAATTAATTTCAGTATTTCATTGACCAGCCTATTTGAATCTCATTATTTTGTAAAGTGCCTTTAAGAGCTTCTTGAGATAATGGGCTTTTCCTTGACTAGTCTATTTGAATCTCATCATCTCCCTCCTCAAGAAATAAACACCCAAATTCATTTGGGAAAAAGGGAGAGGGTCATTCATACAGGAGGCTCATGTATTCCTCAATCTTCCCTCAAAAAATGGGGACCCAAATTTATTTGGGGATATAGGAGAAGGTCTCATTTTCTGGAACTACTTCAGGCTGACAAGGGGCATAGAACTGTCCTTGCCTTAGTGGGTTGGGGGTGGGAGTTGACTAGAACTGAGCATAGGTGACAACCAGGGGAAGAGGGGTAGACATGGGCTGGTATCCTTCCAACAGGGCCATCTGAAATTTGATTGCATTAGCCTGGAGGACACAAACTTGGTTAGAAGGTTCAAAATGCAAAAGTCAAAGTCTGAATATCAAAAGCAATAAGACAATGAGAAAAGGGGGGGAGGTACAGGTCAGGAGAGTTATAAACCAAGAAGCCCATCTCAGGGATCCATAGGGGAGCAGCTGGCTATGGACACCCTTCATCCATTGGGCCTTTTCGAGGAGGTTCTCAGCAAATGTCTTATCCTTGATGTGGAGATGACCTGGGACTGAGAGTCACCCCAACATGTTGAGGTATGTGATGGGTGTATGGCAGGGTCATCTTGAAATAACTCACTCAGGCTGTCTCCAAATCAAGGCATTTATTCCGGTTAACACAACACACCAAGCAGGCTCTTCTGCCCCTTAAGGGAGACACAGCTCAAGGGTTGAGGGACAGCTTCTTAAAGTGAACAGCCCCCCAAGGATATAGCCCCCCAAGGGAGACGTTTCAGGAGCTCAAAGTTCCTTCCTGGGGATGGTGTCATGCCTCTGCCCACCTAGCAAGGCAATGAATTCTGTGACTTCTTCCCTTATTACCAAAGTGACCATATGTACTTAGGGCTTTATTTGCTCAAGTCACAAGGGTCCCAACATCCGGCTTAAATTTCACCTACCAACCAACACCTACATAGTTGTGTGGTGGGAAGAGGCCCACAGTCAAAAGTCTGAAGCCCTTCATGGCTCCTATCTTAGAAGGAATCAGTCTATGGGTCAGAGACCATAAGGTGGGTTCCTAGTGGTGGCCCCTCACTCATGCAGAGGAGTTGGGATACACATGAATGAAGAGCACTGACATGAGATCAAGGATTCGTTAATAGCACCTCCAGGCCTGAAGCAACCCAGACTAGCAGCAGAGCTGCTCATTTAGCAGATGTCACTTTCTGCAGTAAATTTTGTGAGGATGGGTCCCGAGAAAGGCCCCCGTTCTAACGTTGTGATTCTCCTTTGCCATATGAATCCCCTACCCATGTGCCTCATTTTTACTAAATTCTGTGGCCACTCTCTTCCCCAATGTGTGCACAATGATGGGAGGGTGCTCTTTCCCACCCCTCCATCCTTCCACCCCCGGGTATGGCAGGAACATTTGTAATGATATTCTTGCAGTACTATTTGAGCAAAATGTTTTATTCAAAGTTAACTGAGTACAAAAATATGTATAGCAGCTCTTTTCGTGGTGGCAAAGATTTGGAAATTGAAGGGACGCCCATCAATTAAGGAATGGGTGTACAAGTTGTGGTATATGAATGTAATAGAATACTACTGTGCTATAAAAAATGATGAGGTGGACTGAAGAAAATCCTGGAAAGACTCGAATTAACTGATGCTGAGTGGGAGATCATTCCACACAGTAACAGCCACAACGTGTGATGATTAACTTCGATATCTCTTCTTAGCAAAGCAAGGGATCCAAGGCAATTCCAAAGGACTGTCCATATCCAGAAAAAAAACTATGGAGTCTGAATTCAGATTGAATCACTATGTGCTCTCTTTTTCTCCTTTTTTGTCTGTTTCTTCATTCTCCTTTTGGTTCTAATTCTTCTTTACAGCTGACTAATGTGAAAATAGGTTGAATATGAAGGTACATGTTTAGCCTATATCCAATTACATGCTGTCTTGGAGTGGGGGAGGGAAGAGATGGGGAGAAAATCTGGAAATCAAAATCTTATGGAAGTGAATGTTGAAAACTAAAAATAAATAAATTTTGAGACTACTGATGGAATAGTAATTGGAAATACTCTGATGGAGCAGAGTCAACAAAAGTTACTCCTCAGACCTGACGGTGGTCCTCAGTCTATGAGTGTGAGTTGACAGGGAGTGAGCACGACTACACCTCGTCAGTAGAGAAATCTTATGTGGTCAAAGAAACGACTCACATCAGTATGTGGACGGGGAATTAACATCCTTTTTTATAAAAAGTATCATGGGCTGTTGTAATGTTCTGAATGTGAACAATTCACATAGAAGATGGGCTCTAGAGTACTATGCCCCATAGAAAACTTTAACTGTGACAACAGAAATCATAGTCCCTTCTAAAAGACTATCTCTATCATATCTTGCCAGTCCTTTAAGTATTTGCTTCACTTTTATATAAAGTGCAAAGTACACCAAACGATGCTTCTTATAATTAGGTGAAAAATCATTTTCACGGACCTTGGCAAGTTTTCTTTTCCTGTTTATTGTTTATTAGTTTAAGGTCAGTCAATAAAGACTTATTAAGCACCTACTATATGCCAAACATTGTGCTAAGTGCTGGGGATACCAATATTAATAAGACATTTCTTGCCTTCATGGAGCTCACAATGTAATGACAATACAACAATACACAAAAAGAAACTGAAAAGGGTCTGGGAGAGGATGAAGGTCCCTGGTACAGGTGCATGATGGAGTCCAGTCCAAGGAGGGCAAGCTGACAGGAAATGAAGAAATGGATGGAGATTTGGGGAAGTTTTTTGTTCCACCCTGGAGTCCTTCAATCAGAGCTGCAGAGGATACTGAGTATAGTGATAAAGTATGAGTAAGTAGCAAAGCTGATGCAATGTCTTGGGATGATGAGTTACTTATATTATTCAGTTGTCCATATCGTATCCAATTGTTTGTGACTCCATTTGGGATTTTTTCACAAAGAAGTAGTTTGCCATTTCCTTCTCCAGCTTATTCTACAGGTGAGGAAACTGAGGCAAGCAGGATGAAATGATTTGCCTTGAGCCACATAGCTAAGAAGAATCTGAGGCCATATTTGAACTCAGGAAGATGCGTCTCCCTGACTCCAGGTCCCACATTCTATCTACTGTGTCACCTAGCTACCCTGGAGTTATCTTTAAGAAGTGACTTTTTAAAACATGTCAGATTAAAACCATTAGTTGTTTTTTTTTTTATTTTAAGTGATTACATTTGTTCTGGAAAATTTGTGGAAAACAGAGATAGTCCTAATAGAAAAAAAGAAAGTATTCTTCTAGTATTGTTTTGTTGCATTACAACAAATGCTTTGTGATTCTTGTCCAAAGCCTTCTTGTAAATTCAGTAGAGGAAGTCCACACAACATTTTCCAATCTCTCCTGACATCATGCGGATACCAGCAGAGAAGATGAGCTGTCCATCAATTATCCTTTCCTTTGGTCACACAATCAGCTCATCTTTCCCATTTCTACATTTCTTTCATGACACTCTTTATTCCAGATCTCTGCAGTTCCTCATTTGTTATGGGCTGCAGCCTTCTCATACCCAAATATAGCATTTCCAAATATATCCCTCCTTCTTTAGGAACAAGGAAAGTAACAAAGGAAGCTGTCTCCATCTCCTGTCTGTGCTATTCCATGGGTACCTGGAATAATTTCAATCCTACCTCTGCCCCCTAGAATCTCTGTTCCTTCAAAATGCAGCTCAAGTACCATCTTCTATCACCATTCTTGATCCTTCCCTAACTTCTAGTGTCCTTTCCCCTAAAATACCTCAGATCTAACTATTTTGAACTTGTGTAACTTATTCTCTCCAGGCTGCACTTTGGGCTTTTTCTACCAAGCCACCGGAGCCTCCTCACCCTAGAAGTTCACCCTACCCCTTGGAAGTATACTCACATTGGAAGTATATTCTGTCCTTGTGTCCCCTTCCTCTGATAGCTGAGTCCTTCTAGAACCTCTGGTTTAAGGAAAATGACTAAGTTCTCCAGACATTCCCCTACTGGGCACCTTCTCTCCTTCCCCCTACTTTTCAGGTTCCTTTAAGTGTGGTCGTCCCTAATTAGAATATAAGCCCCTTGGGAGCAGGGACTGAATGTGTGCTTATATTTTTAATCTCAGTACTTGGCACATCATGCCAGGCACTTAGCAAATGTTTAATAAATATTTGTTGGCTTGACTTGTTGGATTGAAATCCTCTGGAAATATCTGGGTCTGCGATGGAAGCAAGCAGTTGGTAAAGAACGATCTAAGATTGATGAGGTTCTCAAACATATATTCAACACGTTGTTCTCCAACCATCATTAACAAGGCAAAACAAATGGAATTTGATATGTTTCCACACATGTATCTAAGATGATTTATTGCCTGCCAGAAAATTCTTTTCCTCTGCATGTTGTGCTTTTCTAACTTTCCAGACTTTAACATCATATGTGTTTGTCTCTCCCTAGAACTTCCTAGAGTGCCCTGGGCCTCTCACTCTGGAACATCCATCTGTCTTACCAAACATCTTTTTTCTAGGCCTCTACTTTGGAGAGGGCCTGAGGCCATGAAACTTTCATTCTCCTCCCAGTTGTGTAGCTGGTATCTTAAACTCCAACACCTGCCCCGACATGGTTACCTTCATCAATCCCCCTTTTCCCTTACTCCCTCCCTGTTTTTTAGGTCCCTTTGGTGTGCTATCCCTCCCCATTGAAAGGGAGGCTGAGGTTAGGGACTGGTATCGTGCTTGTATTTTTATCTCCAGTGTTTAGCACAGTTCCTGACACTAAGCATTTAATAAATACTTGTTATCTTGACTTGCTCATAAATAATATGTATACACTTATTACATACCTGCCTCCTCATGAGAATGTAAGCTCCTTCAGATTAGAGATTTTCTCATTCTTTTTATTTGCATATACAACGTTCCACAACCAAAGTCTCACTCCTTGTGCCCCTCTATTCAAAGATGGGAAGTACATTGTTTCCTATCCTTTGGGGTCAGGCTTGGTCATTATAGTTACACAGTTTTGTTTTTCAATTTATATCATTGTTTCTAAGCTATTTTTCCATTAATAAGCATTTGTTTAGGATTTTTTTCCCCTCCTTCACACCAATTCAAAACCAAACCAAACCACGGTAACAAATGTTCAAAAGTCACACAAAACAAATAATAATTTTGACTATGTCCAAAAATGTCACATTCTACATGTTTTGTCTATTACCCATCCGGTGATGTAATATTCTTTGTCATGGGTATCTGGAATTCCAGCATTTATATCACTATAATTTATGTATATATTGTTTACTTCCTTTTGCATCAGTTCATACGCATCTTTCTATTCTTCTTGGTGTTCTAATTCACTATTTTTCGTGGTGACAAATAATAAGTATGGTATTCTATACAAGTTGCAGTCAAAGGCGTGATGGCAGAGATAGTCTGCTATGGACTATCACCTCTGAAAATCTACTTATTTTTAGCTAATACTTTTCACTGTCAATGTACATTCATCAAGAGCAACCTTAATATATATGCAAATTATTCTAAAAAATTTTATACAGATTGGAAAAGACATAACTTTTGTATTTTAATTCTCAGTACTTAATACAATGCTTGTCATTCTTTGTACTATAAGTGCTTAATAAATACTTTTTCAACTGCATTCATGCATTGATTCATTAATCTGTCCATCCCTCTATGATCCTTTAGGGCAGGGATTATTTCATTTTTGTCTTCGTAGCCTTAGTACCATAGTGCTGGGAACATAGCAAGCATTAAATAAATTAAATAAATAACTGCTGATTGATTCATCCTTTAAATCATTTGTAATAGGACCAGGGTTTCCCCCTACTTCTGCACTATAGGCTAATTTTTCCCTGAAAGGCAACCAAACCAACCTTTGGACTTGATCAGCTTAGGTAGTCAAAGCTCAAGCTTTATTCCTCTTGATGTAGCATCTGAATGTACTGATATGGTTTCCTAGTTATTTAAGGGCACAAACGGTCCTCCAATGTGGAATCAATGCCCTTCTCACTTCCATGCAAGTCACTATGCTGCTGACCAGATGAGTTTCCCATATGGAAATGAGTATCCTTGTTAAATATCTTTTCTAAGCCAATCTCATTTTTATTAACTGTTGAATGGCTTACAGAGTGCCTTATTTGATCCCAATAACACACAAACCAAAAGAGGACTGCGTTGAGTCAAGCCCACCTCTAATATCCAGAACTGTCTACCCAAGCTTGCACTACACTGGCTCTCTGTATATTATAATATAAAGCCATGCATTCTTCCAAATCTTCCGCTAAAATCCTCTCCCATTGGCTTATCCCCTCATAGCATAGGTGCTGAGTTTTCAAAGGGTATGTCATTGAGGATCAAACTCAGGTAAGCACAAAAAGCTTACAACATAGCACCAGAGATGGATTATGCCTCTCCTGTTCAAGGAGCACCTTAGTTAAAATTTGGAGAGGCCAATCTGTAGGTTGACATCTGAGGAAATGACAAATCTTTGAAGTATTTGAAGTAGATGGTGGGGGGCAATGTGGTATTGTACAGGGTCCATGTCAGAAAGAGTTCAACTCTGACCTTCAACATAAAGTGATTTAATCTTTCATTGTCTTAGGCAACTCTCTAGGACTATAAATTGAAACACTCTAGTGAAGAAAACTAATTTACTAGGAATTTTCTACAATGAAATCATAGTTCTAGACCTCCTCTGCCCCTCACCGCCACCCCAAGAAAATTTTCTTTCAAGGCTTCGCTATTAATAACGAGGCATTTAGGTAGTGAAGTGTATTAATAGATGAAGTCAAGAAGACCTAACTCAAATTCTGCCTATGGTAACTTAGCAGGGGTAGGGAACCTGTGGCCTCAAGACCACAATGTGGCCCTCTAGGTCCTCAAGGGCAGCCCTTTGACTGAATCCAAACTTCACAGAACAAATACCCTTAGGATTAATGATGGGCACATGGTAACAGGATTTCACACATGTAAGAGATGCAATGGGGAAGGAAAGTACAAGGTTTGTCCACTAATTCCATTTGCTCTGTACACTTGCTCCCTTGGAAACAGAATGAAGAGGACAGAGAAAGCGCTGTATAAATACAAGCCATTGATATCTGAAGAAGAAGCAAAAGTTTGAAGCCCTACGCCACCATCAGGAGAAAAGTTGTACCATTCACTGAAACAAGGGAGTCAAGAAGGGATAGCCAGGGTTAGAGGTAAGATAAGAAAATATTCAGCAAAGAGAGGCAGTCCTGGAATTCAGGAGACACTAGATTTAGTTGATGTTCCTCCTTCCTTGTTTTGAAGAGACCAAAATATGACATCATAGGGTGTTGACTCAAGGATGGATTGGATTTAAATGAGGCAGAGTTGCCCAAGCTCATTCTCATAGTCACAACCACTAGAGAAGAAGCCTTTAAAATCTTAAATCTGCATAAGATTTCAGAGAGAACAGATATAGAGGAAATAAGAAGGCTAGGACCAAACCTTAGAACAGGCCTGCATTTAGAGAAGAGGGTTAAGTGGATCCAATGAAGGAGACAGAAGCATTGATACCTAATCAAACATATCTTTGGAAAGATGCACTTCCCAATACAAACCTGTCTTGGTTAACTTTCCAAAATCACACATTTATTACATGTTCAGCCCTTGAAATAAAATCCTTAGATGTTTAATCAATTTAAAAGTCAATCAGTCAGTCAGTCATTTTTAAAACTAATATGGTCTGGGAAGAGAACTGTGGAACCTTAAATCTACTCATTTGTCTGCCGCCATCTCACAAAAGAATTCAGCAGCCAAGAAAATAGCTAAGAAAAAGGGAAAGAAAGGGCAATAAGGGCTTTTTGTTTTGTTTCGTTATTTTAGGTATACATATAAGGGAGAAACATCAATAGGTACATATACATACTTTATACATATATTACATGTACTTACATATTAACATTTTAATATATAGTTAACACACACATACACACACACACACATACATACATACATACTTAACGGAGAAATTTCTCTTTGGAGAAGGAAAAATGGGGGACAAAGTAATCAGATGCAGCCAGTGGTGCTCTTTTCACATTAGCAATGGATAGGGTACAGACTCTGGGAACCTCCTTGGACTCCCTTTGAATTTTCTCACTTAATCTGGCCTTTTATACTTAACCTAGCCTAGCCCTCCATTATCTGTTACCTCAGGATTGCCCCAACTGCTTCCCACCTAAGACCTCCATTGTCAGATACCTCCAAGGACCAGCTAGGTGGTACAGTGGATAGAGCACCAATGTTCAAATGTTTCAATATTTCAAGTTCAAATCTCACCTCAGGCACTTGACACTCACTAGCTCTGTGACCTTGGGCAAGTCAGTTAACCCCAATTGCCTCATCCTGGGTCATCTCCAGTCATCCTGATGACCGGATTCACTGGATGGTCACTGGATTCAAATGGCTCTGGAGAAGTGAGGTTGGTGACCTGCATAGCTCTCCCTCACTCAAAAAAAGTGCAAGTCATGTCATTATTTCTCTGATGGCATGATCTTCTTCAGGCAACGAACACACACACATACCTCCCAATTGTCTCCATCTGTTTCCCACCCTTGAGTACATCACTAGTTGCCCTAGTCTCATCAAGATCCTCCTTAGATCCTTCTCCAAGACTACTAAACCAACTCTAAATCTTTCCCATGGTCCTGTATATAAGTTCCATCTCACCTCCATGAAGGTACTCAGATTCAATTCAGCTTGAGATTCTATCTGGCCCCCTTGTCAATACAAGTGTCACAAATGCTTAGGCTCCTTAAGAGTCAACCCAATATGGTGAACCTTTAATAACCAATTTACTTTGACTGAAAGAAGGATTGAGTCGAGTTCATTCAGCAAGACCCAGTGTATCAGTATTTTAGGGTCCTGAACATCCCAAACCTCATCATTATGGTTTCCTGACCTCAACACAATGAGCAGGGTTAATCAGAAACAGAAAAATGTGACTCAAGATAACATGATTCCAAAATTCTTCATTGTTTTAGGGTTTTCCCTGCGGAACCATTATCAATTAAGTCCACATGGCAACTTGTTATTGAAGTTGAATGAAATATCAAGTACAAAGTAAATATACTTTTCTTTTTATAGATAATACAGTTCTTAAAATTCCAGAGACATGTCTTACATGCCTATTGAGGTCCCTAGGGTGCCTCTCATTGGTTGGCTACATCTGAGGAGGTGGGGGAGGGGGTTCAAGCCAAGACTTTTGTCCCTTGGTCCAGGGGAGTTCTGGTCCATTTGTCTGAAAGGCCATGGAAAGTCTTGTCTAGAGGGCTCCTAGGATTCCCCTAATTTGATCTGGCATTCTCTTCAGATCCATATCACCCAGATACTCCCTGCCCCCAATCCTATCAAAATCCTATCATCTGGGCTACTGGACACTTCCATCAAGATCTACAGTTGATCTACATTCTAGGTTGACCTCCTCTATCAAGACCATCCCTGGAGCCCCAGACTACTTGGCAACACTTGGATTCTTCCCTCAGTCTTTTCTGTATATAAGTTCCATCTTGCCACTTTGAAGGGGCTCAGATTCAATTTAGCTTAAATTTTATCTGGCCCGCTTGTCAATACCAGGGTCAAAAACAGGTTAGGCTTCTTAAGAGTCAATCTATCATGGTGAATCTTTGATAAATTTTGTTTTTCTTTGACTTTAAGAAGGCTCGTGTTGAATTCAATTGAGCAGGACCTGGCCTTTCACTATTTCGGGGTCCCCATGACCCCAAACCTCAACATATTCATATATACAGTTGTAGGATAAAGGACTATTTGCTTAATTATATTAAGTAATCTACAAAAAGCCGTTAAAAACAAACACTTGTTTCCTCATTCAACACAAATAAAATTCTAGGGAGTCTTCTTTCAGCAAGTCTCCTCAGAATTACGTGGTGATGATTATGAGCTACATGAAATAACAGTCTCACCAACAGAGGAGAGGAGGAATAAGCATTTATTAAGTAGCTATGTTCATTTGATTCTTTCAACAACCCTGTGAGACAGGCGTTATCAGTCTCATTTTGCAGTTGAGGAACCTTAGACAGACAGAAGTGAAGTAACTTGCCCAGGGTGACATTGCTAATGTGTATCTGAGGGTGGATTTTAACTCAGGTCTTCCTGACTCCAGGCCAAGCCCTGTCCACTGCACCACCTCATTCTTTGATATTTGTCCTTTCCATGAGATGGGAAAATCACTCTCAACATTACGTCCCCAATTCAATCCCTCCTGACTACTTTGAACTCAGTTCTGAAGAAATCCCTTTCAGCTCTCAAGGATGATGCCAATAGCTTTGGAGGAAGCTTAAATTCCAAGGCTGGGAGACCCAGAGACAACACAAGCGATGAGCCAAAAAGATAATGTAGTTAATTATCTTCAAGGTAAAGACACAGACCTTGCTCACATTGGTCTCGCTTACAGAGGTACCAACAAAAGAATCACTGTAAGTATGAAGGCTGACTGGGCTTTCCTCCCTCTGCAGTTCCTATCCACCACTTCAGGGGGATCGTTACTTCCTAACTCTGAGCAGAAACTGCCTTCGGTCAGTCCTCTAGTAGTCTCTTTGATCTTGGAAGAATATGAAAAATATATAGGTCATTTCAACAGACAACAAAAGGAGATTTACCTAGCCATAAAATTCCACAAGGATATATATACTCAGAGGACACCCCAAGTTGATTCAGCTAAGTAAAGCTCCCCTGACCAAGCTGTCCCAACAGGGTCCACATGCAAACATCAGAATGTGGCTGGAACTCTTTAGAAGTTCTTTTCACGCCTGAATGACTAAGAAGTCATTTAGCCTTTAGTTTTCTGAGTTAATCAAATCTCAGAAACGGTTTCCAAACCTTTTAAGGAAAAAACTAGTTTAACTTGCATGGGGTAGAGGTTAGAATATTGCTCTCCCTTTCCCCTGTCCCATCTGTGACACAGATGAAGATCTGACAAAGGAGACAGAGGAGTAGGCAGACAGGGAGGAGAACTAAGAAAGAGTGTTATAAAAACTGAGAAAGGAGGAAAACCCAGGAGGTGATTGAGTGCCAAATGTTGCAGAGAGATCAAGTAAGATGAGCACTGATAAAAGGCTGTCAGATTTTACAATGAAGAGATCATTAATAACTCTGAAGGGAGTGGTTTCAATTGAGTGCTGATGTTAGCACTGGATTGTAACAAGACTTAGAAAGGCAAGAGAAGAAATGGAGAGGTACCAAGTATGGTTGAGATGAGCTACAGAAGGGACAGGAGATAGAGGATAACACCTAGTGGACATAACAAGATCTACAACTGCTACAATGCTGTCAGTAATGAGTAGATGGGAGTGAGAGTCCTGAGGGAAGCAGCATCCCCTAGATCCCAGGTCCCACTTCTCATCCAACCCAGCAATTGAAGCCATTGGCCCCAGCAGCCAAAAAAAATGCTCCACAAAGGACCCTAAGCAAGAGACAGTGTGGTCCAGAGCGATCAGATCATCATCAGCTGGACCACCATCTCTCCACACACCCAGAACCCTGAACCCAAGAGTCTTGTGAATAGCAATGCTTTCAGCCCAATGCCCCTATCCCTGATCCTGGAAAGCAACTTTTATGTAGAGGCAGGCTGGAAACTACTCCTTCCATTGCTACAGCCACAGACCAAAAGACTTAAAAAAGTTCTTGCCACCAAAGTCCCTGACACTGTCAAATAGCTTAACATCAGAAACAGATACAATTTTATCAGTGGAAATGACACTAAAGGAGAAGCATTACCATCTGACGATGCTGCATCCTAAGGACCATGGGACCTTTCCATCTGCCTGGCAGCTGCAACCTTCCACATGCATTGTCTCCCATATTAGAACGTGAGCTCCTAGAGAACAAGACTGTCTTATTTTTCTATACGAATCCCCAATATTTAGCATAATACTTTGCATATAGTAAGCACCTTAATAAATGCTTTATTCATTCATTTAGTGAAAGTGTTGGTTTAATTTTTTTTTTTTAAGGATGGGAAGACCTGGGTATGTTTGTAGACAATAAGGAAGTAATTGCTAAAATGAACTGAGCATGTAATCTGCTGGACAAGGAGGGAAGATGGAAGCAAAGGCCCATGGAAGAGCACTGGCCTTGGCAAATAAGGCTACTTCTTCATCAGGCAACAGAATGACTGAAGAAATTGTGGGAAATTATGTTAGTGGGATGTGTGATGAGAAGGGAAGGAGAGGAAGCTCCTGTTGAATGGTTTCAATTTTTTTTTTTGAAGTATAAAGATTATGATCTAGTAAACAAATGAGAGTAAAATCTTCATTAAAGCAAAAACAAGTTCATACCAAAATTCCACTGTTTGTTATGTATTTTGTAGGAGTGAAGTCCTTCCTAGGACTCCTATATTTTATCTATATCTATATTTTAACTTCCTGTATTTTATCCTACTGCTCACTAAAGCCAATCCACGTAAGCTGAAGAACATAAATCTCCAATGACAGGTACATATCTCTCACCTCTCCTAGTCTCCTGTGCTTCACATGCAAACATAGCACTCTATTGTGACTCAATGAAATGATGCCATTGCTTTCCCAAAGTCCAAGGACTAACTACTTTTGGGTACTAGTCCTATCCTCTTGGGAAGAAGTGGTCATTAAGCCTAGGAATCTTTTCTGTTCTAGACTCTATGTGAAATCTCATAATCAGCTAGGTTGAATTAATTGTTCTTATCATAGAAGAATCTATTTTACCAGGAATTCATCAGTAAATGGCTCCTTATTTTGTGCTGTACTGTGAACGCTGTACTTCTCCTTTCTTCCACAACCTAAACAGCATTAACCTTTGTCCCTGTCCATCCTCCCCACTACCACCAGATTTTATTTTGGTGTTATTTTTTCTGACTCTATAAAATGAATTTTTGGTAGTTAGACTGCTCTAGCACTGCACAAGTAAATTAATTTAGAATTGTCATCTTTATTATATTAGCTCACCTACTCATTAGCTATGAGTATTTCTCCAATTGTTTAGTTCTAACTTTATTTGTGTGAAAAATGTTTTCTAATTGTGTTCATGTAATTCCCAGGTTTGTCTTGGCAGGTAGACTCCCAAGTATTTTATACGGTCTGCAGTTATTGTAAATGGAATTTCTCTTTCTATCTCTTGCTGTTGGGTTTTGTTGGTAGTGCATAAAAATGCTGATGACTTATGTGGGTTTATTTTATATCCTGTAACTTTGCTGAAGTTAATTGTTTCAATTAGTTTTTTCTTAGTTGATTCTCCAGGTATACCATCACAACATCAGCAAAGAGTTTCCTCATTGACCATTCTAATCCCTTCAATTTTTTTTTCTCTTATTGCCATAGCTAACATTTCTAGTACAATATAGAGTAACAGGTAATGGGAATTCTTACTTCGCCTGAACTTACTGGGAAAGCTTCTAGCTTGTCCTCCACTACAGATAAAAATGCTTGCTGATGGCTTTAGATCAATACTGACCATTTTAAGGAAAGCTCCATTTATTGATTTCTAGTGTATTCAGATAATCATATGACTCTTGTTGTTTTTGCATGTCTATATGGTCAATTATATTGATAGTTTTCCTAATATTAAGCCAGTCCTCAATTCCTGATATAAATCCTACCTGGTCATAGCGTATGATATTTGTGATGTACTGCTGTAATCTCCTTCCTGGTATTTGATTAAAAATTTTTGCATTTTATTCATTAGGTCAATAGATTTCTTCCTTCCTGATTTAGGTATGAACATCATATGTGCCCATACTACATTTTGCAGACATTTAAACTTATCTTTAACTTGTTTCATTATCTTTCCTTCATTGACATGGCTCAATTTAATTTATGAATTAGGTTATTTTTGTAACCAGTTCATTAGAACTTTTCTTTTTTTAATTTTTAAATTTTTTTTCAATTTCTCTCCACTCCCTTTCCCACCTATTGAGAAGTCAGGAAATACAATGTGAAGTAATGCAAAACATATTTTCATATTTGGCGATAACTTTTCAAGAAAGCTTTGTTAAAATTACTCACCTTGGAACCTTACATATTTTAACTGTATGTTTGTATGGTAGGTAAAATAAGTAGGATTCGGCAGAGACTATTTGCATGGAGGGAGTGAGATGAAAAACATATCAAGGAAAGAGGTAGGACCTGAAAAGAAGAGGAGCTGGCCATGCTGGAAGGGAAGGATAACAGATGACCCATCTGCATATGGCACTAATATTTATTTACTATTAGAAGAGCTAAAGGAAGACTCCTAAGTCGTGTGTGGCAGACTCTCTCTCCCCGACCTCCCCTCCCCTCAATGTAATAAGATTTATGGGCTATTAGAAATAAAAGTTGTAAGAGATGAAAAGTTATGAATAGATTTCAATGTGTCATGTTAGGTTTAGTGCCATATTAGTGGTACCACCAGTTAGAGGAAAGGGGCCCCGGAGGTCATTCCAGGCATTTTATGTATAAAAGAAACTGAAGCCCAAAGGGTTAAGTGACTTACCCAAGGTCTCCTTGTTGTTCAGTCATTTTGAGTTGTGTCTGAGTCTTTGTGATACCATTTGAGGCTTTCTTGGCAAAGATACTGGAGTGGATTGTGTCATTTCCTTCTCCAGCTCCTTTTATAGATGAGGTAACTGAGGCAAACAGGGTCAAGTGACTTGCCCAGGGTCACACAGCCAGTAAGTGTGTAAGGCTGGATTTAAACTAGGAAAGATGAGTCTTCCTGACTCCAGACCTGATACGCTGTCCACTGCACCACTAACTGCCCCTGCCCTAATCATCAGGAATGGGATTTGAGCCTAGCCCCTGATTCTCCTTTAAATTTCTGCCTCATAGAACCTTTCTTTCTTCAAGACATAGGGCAAGCACTACTTTGTATATCCTTCCTGACTGCCCAATATTAGTTTATAAAGCACTTTCACATGTGATCCTTATAAGAGCTCCAGGAGATGGACAGGGCAGGTATTATAAAACAGTATGAGATGGTGCAGTGGATAGTGTGCTGGTCCTGGAGTCAGGAAGACTTCTCTCCTTGAGGTCATATCTACTAGAAACAGCCTTTGAAGCTATTTAATTTAACGACTTAATATTTATTCTCCTTATATTTATACACATATATGAAGACAATTATTGAAGGCAGCAGAGAATGGATGATGAGCTTCTTTAAAATTTCAAATTGCGCTGGCTATTTCACAGACCCAGAAAGGGCTGTCACGCTCGAAAGTCTCTGGAGTGAGAAGTTTAATTAAGAGTTTAACTACACTTTAATTTTCTTTCTAAATCTAAATTCTTTTGCATCATTTTGATTCACAATATGTAGGGGACTGGAAACTTTTTTAATAAATATTTTGGTAACTGTACTTTAGTATAATTGGGGTTTTTGATAACCTTATGAATTTTGTGCATCTGAAAGCACTCTTCCGAAAAGGAGTCTCAGGCTTGCTAATGAGGTCTGTCATACACATGTGTGTGTACACACACACACACACACACACACACACACACACACACAGAGTTAGAAACCCCTGGATGACAGGAGCTATTGTTGTGGTGTCCAAATTATATTAACAATCTATAGGTATTATTTTAGTAATATATATAAATCCTATTTAAGTAATTTTTTTCTTACATTTGGGTGCCTGATTTCATGGTTACAGGGAATTTTTGGAGAAGAAACTCCTAAGTAAGGCTGTCACCAAATGCCTGCAGTTTCCTGAGTTGCCTGGAGCCCTAGGAGAGTGATTTGCTGAGTTACATAAGTGTAAGGGATTCTGTCACAGTCTTCCAAGGTAGCCTGTTTCACTTTAGAATAGCTTGGAATTAGAAAGTTTTTCCTCACATCCAGTCCAAATTTGATTCTCTGCAATTTCTACCCACTGCTCCTCATTCTTTCCAGTGCCAAGAAAAACAAATCTAATAATTTTTAAAGGCTATTAAGTCCCACTATTTTTTTAAGAGGGCATTTTCTTTTTATATAGTAATCAACTCATAATGTGTTCTCAGAAAGGTTTAGTTTTTTGTTATATTTGAAACTAAAGTAGGGATTATCCTTTTCCTTTTTTAATACACAATTTTGGGGTTCATCTTGATGTTCAACCACCTAAATAAAATATCAAGTCCTGTCCATCCATTTAATGGTAATGAAACATAATTCAGCATTAAAATCAGTATTAAATAGTAAATGTAACTTCATAGTTTTATATTTTTCCTGTTGGAAGCTTGCAAATCATTTCTCTTTCTGTCTCTCTTTAGAGTGTTTATACAGATATTCCAAGAGGACAATACAAGGGGAAAGAGACTAGATCCAGGGCTGGAAAATCCACATGAAAATTGCAGCTGTGATACCCGCCTTGACCTTGAGCAGATTACCCAATATTTTCCAGGCTCAATTTCTTATTGTTATTGGTCAGTCGCGTTTCAGTTTGGTGGTTTTTCATTTGGGTTTTCTTGGCAAAGATACTGGAACGGTTTGCCATGTCCTTCTCCAGTTCATTTGACAGATAAGAAACTGAGGAAAATGGAGTTAAGTGACTTGCTCAGGGTTATAGAGCTAGTAAGCATCTGAGGTCAGATATGAAATCTGGAAGAGAAGTTTTCCTGACTCGAGGACTAGCACACTATCCACTGCATCATCTCATACTGTTTTATAACACCTGCCCTGTCCATCTCCTGGAGTTCTTATAAGGACCACATATGAAGGTGCTTTATAAACTATAAAGCACTATATAAATGAAAAATTATTCTTCTGGCTAAGATTTCCCCAGTCAGGAGCCAAAAATACACACATATAAAACACACACACACTCACTCGCGCGCACGCGCACACACACACACACACACACACACACACACACACACACACACACACACCACTACCTCTTCTGATCTTGTTACGTACATATAAAAGAAAAGTCTATGATATACTTAGAAATCTCACCAAGGGAAAAAAAATCCTTCTAAATCCATATTTATAACCATCTTACCTAATATCCCTCTTCTCCAAAAGACAATCTAGATGCCTGTTTTCCAGTTCCCAAACATTGATGATATTAATTACCTCAGAAAATATTTACCAAATATTTATGTGAAATTGTCCATTCCAAGTCCTAAAAATCCCGAGAACTTAAATAATTTCATCATTTCTTGAGGCAAATTTTTGAATGTAACTCCCTATAAATGGAATCCCAACCTTGCAAGTAATTCCAGGAAGCTGTCAGTACATAGGCATTAAATGCCTACTATGTTCCAGACACTATGCACTAGGGATATAAATTCAAGTTTAAAAAAACAAACAAACCAGTCCTTGCCTTTAAAGAGCTTACAATCTAATCATATACAAAAAGAAGATAAGAAACTGGGGGAGGGAGAGGTTCATGGGGGAGGCCATGGATCTGCTCTCCAGTCTCATTCAGGTACTGATGAGATGTCAGCACCAGGGAGATTCAATCTTGAAGGATACTGAGATTTCTCAGAGTAAAAAATCATATCCCTATATAATCTAACACATTAAGCCTCCATACGATTTCGCTCCCTTTGCATACTGATTTATTCCACATGTAGCTAAGTTTTTTTTTTTTTGTTCTTCCACTGTTTCCTGGCTTGCTGATTACCTCTACGTTACTCAAGGATATACAGCAATACCGAGGTATATTATGGGAGGATCTGGGAGGGGCCAGGGCACCTGAGCATTAAAACAAGAATGTGAATGATCCAGCTGAAAAGAAGGGAAATGCAGCCTAGAACAATATCCTGGACATAAGTGACATTCAATAAACATTTATTGTATAAATGAATGAATGATGGGAAAAAACCAGGTAGGATGGGGGTAGAGTAAGAAGTGAGAGGGGGCGCTAGAGTGGATAGAACTCTGCGTCTGGAGTCAGGAAGACCTGAGTTCAAATCCAGTCCCAGACACTCACTAGCTGTATATGACCCTGGTCAAGTCACGTAACCCTGTTTGCCTCAGTTTCCTCATCTGGAAAATGAGCTGCAAGAAGAAAACAGCAAACCACTCCAGTATCCCTGCCAAGAAAACCCCAAATAGGGATCATAAAGAGTCAGACAAGACTGAAACAACTGAACAACACAGACAGAAAAATTTTAGGAATAGGAAACTTGAAAATTGATGAAGATGGTGACTAAGCACTAGTCCAATCTGGGATATCCAATCACCTTGTCATACACTGAAGAGAAAATATGACCCGAAAAGTGAGGCTTTGGAGGTTCAAGAGAGCCAGTTACCCACCCTTCACATTGTGAAAGAAGCAAGGTAACAGCTGCATCTGAGGGGATGGGTAGGTGTGGACACCAACTGAGTTAATTATTTATTGAGATTACTTTCTCTCATCTAAAAGAAGTCAAAAGTGAGATGGCTCCAAATACAATGTGTAAAGTTAACCTATGTCTTATAATCTTCTCTCTGGAATGTCTAAGGATAAGATCTTGCTTAGAATAATATAATATAAACCCTCTACTAAAGAGTATATTCTATACCTTGAACAGCGTGAAACAGTTCAGTAATTTACTAATTTTTCTTACTAATTTACTAACATTTCAAACGTTTGTAATGTTGGTAGCAATCAATAACACACTGACTTATTTGAAAACAATGGTAAAATATATAATTTTAGTTATAATTTTGCTGAGCAACAGGAAAACACAATTTTATTGCCAAATGAGATTTCAAACAAATAGATGGTTTACAAGTCCAGTGAATTTGGAGTTTATTTTTTTCTAAAAAAGAACAAAA
>CM053772.1:125319256-125349504 GCA_028658325.1 Potorous gilbertii | reverse complement strand
GGTAAACAATTGCATGGTAAACCTAGATGACTTTTTTCCCTCCTGGATTTTACCTGGGAGTAGCCTTTTTATTTAAAAGAGGGCAGGTTTGGCACTTTTATACTGATGTCACCAATGTTAATATTTCTTGGGATCTCAGGAAGATTCATATTCTTTACAGCGGATACTGCCCGGGCTGGAGCTCCTGCTAAGCCAGCCTGTATATAGAGGTAAATAAAAGGAAAAACAAAAAAGAAAATGTCTAACTCAGATGTAATTCATCACAAAATCAGTGTACACAATGGAAGACAGTGACGAAGCATTTCAGATAACAAGATTAAAAGGACCAGATGGTAGTTTTGGTTGTATGAGATGAGTTACTTTGAAGTACTAAACTATAAAGAGAAAACAATTCACACATTTTAAAATATAGTGAATTACATGCAATGGTAACTGAATATAAATGGGAGGGGGAAAAGGGAGAATCTCTAAAGGCTATGTTAAACTGATAAATAACTAGTGAGACATTTTAAAGCAGAATTAAACGTAGCCTAAATCCCACTACTTCTCGTCATTCACTTTAGTCACCTGGATATCTTAGGTTAGCCAAGAATTCTATCTGTACAATTATCATGATTTCATGGGTGTATTATAATTTAATCACCATTTACTACCAACTTCTATACTGAAATCTTCAAAATCATGAGCAGGACATAGTAGTATCCCATCTCTGATATGTGTGTGTATCTATCTCTATGTATCTATAGCTAACTATATCTATAGGTAGATTGTAGGTAGATAGATAGACTGACAGAGAGATAGACAGACAGATAGATAGATAAATAGATAGATAGATAGACAGACAGACAGACAGATAGACTGGCAGTGTGACCCTGGAAGAGACATGTAACCTCTCTAAAATGGTAAGTTTCAGAGAAAATGTTAACCTGCACTGGTAGAGGGAGTTTCCTCACCAAGGAGTCCCCTATGCCAGGAAAATTACCAGTCCCTTCCCTAATACTCTGAAACATAAGACACAGTAAGGTCTCACAGAAAGGTCGGGTTCAGAGACTGTTTTTCCAAGCATTTACTGTAAAAGTATGAATGATAAATGTGTTTTATATGACAGTGTCAAAACTGAAATCTACTGATCAGGTTAAATCTCTAAAACATTTCAAAATAATGACATTTTGAAATCTATTTTCTAAAATTGGAAAGGTCTGTCCAAGTTCATATAGAGAAATTCTAGCACTTTTCAATGAATATTTTACATAAATTATTTTAATCTGAAAATAGTGTGCCTGAAAATATTTTCTTAGTTAGCAGGCAAGAGGATAACCTGTAATCCTTGACTATAAAAACAAAAAATTTTTAAAAAATATTATTGGATGCAAGAGACTTCATTAGTATCTCTTCATAAATGTGCTCATGATAATTTCAGTTTAATTATTTTCAGTACAGAGCACTACTGGCAAATAGAGGGATAGGTTAATTAATTAAACCACATGCAAAATTCTTTGCTTTCATCATGTGAACTGTATATTTTAAAATAGCCTTAAAAAGAAGTTATTAGGCTAAAAGAAAGATGAAACAAGTAGCAAAAAAAATTATCTGTCCTTAAGTTTGGAAGCTTAATTTGTTGACCAAATAGGTCTCACTAATTTTTATTCAAAAGTGTTTTATAATTAGCCTTCAAACATCTGACTTCAGCATCAATTCGCATGAATGCTGACAAAAGTAACAAAAAACCCAAAACACATTAAATTTTCCAGTAGAACAATGAAAAATATAGATAAGAAATGCCAACTATAATGTCAACTTAACAGAAACACAGAGTTTAAAATTCCTTTTGTCTGCTAAGAGCTCGAACAGTAACACAGAAATTATCTTATATGAATCTATCCCTTTTTTAAAGATATTTCATCTGAAAAAAATCTTGACCAACACAAAATAGGAAAATGTAAAGTATTTTCTGAATAAAGAATGAAATTCTGTTAAGAAATGAAAAAAGTAATGGATTATTAATTTTAAAATGAAAATAATGGGAGGACCACCAAAATGTCACCATATGAGGGATGGCCCACAGAGACAATTATGGGTGAGACTGTAAACAGAAAAGTCATGTTGATGTCATAGATGAAGACCCTCTAACCCCAATTAAGTGAAGATTTGGGTTGAGGCATTCAATTATCTTAATTTAATGTAGGTTAATTGTTTTCATTAATGGACAACTAAAAACTGACAGAAAACTATGCATTTTACCTACCTGAAGCTATCCTTTTTATACTGATTACAGTACTCTGTCTCCCGCCCCCAAGAGAGTGGAAAAACAATGGAATGTTGTTTAGCATACTACATATTACACCAAGAAGAGACTCTTAAGTACATCTTCCATCTATCATAATTTAGATGGTTTCAGTTAAAAAGAGATCCCAGAATAAAAGCTGATATAACTTCTTTCAGATTTCCTTTTTTGTGTCGAGAAGTATGTTGATTGTAAAGGGAGATGAAGTTATTTTACAAAATCATACAGACTTTCTGGAACTATAGTCTTTCTTCCAAGCCGAAAAAATTCGTAATTTTTCAAATTGCCATGCTGATTTCCCATAGCCTTCTGTAATAACAGTTCTCCATGTTTTCAAGTTCTCAAAACTGAGTTATATAATGTTCCAACAAAAGACGAATAGACTTTATTAAAAAAAAACGAATAAAAAAACTTTAGTTTAGACACTAAAGTAATAGTGAACTTCTAAAAGGATGTTATCCACAGAATATTTTTAATGGATGGCAAGCCTCAATTTTTATAAACTGTAGAGTTAATTCCTTCAGGATTAAAATAAATGAATACCAAGCCTTCATAATATTCTGTAGTAAGAAGCACTTAAATCTGAATTTGGGCACAGAATAAGTGAGTAGTAAATATATCCTTGTACTTTGCATTAGATTGTTTCTTTGCAAACATGGTCTCAATGATGATATCTTGCTAATGACTGCTGGCTGCCAATGAGAATATATATATATAGTCAATTCGGTACAATTAATTTCAAATAACACAATTGTGTCATACATAGCCCCTCAATATGCAAAACTGCTAAAAAAGTTATGAAGCCCAAGGAACTATAATTCTTCTAAACATAAGCAACAAGCCCATAAACATGCAGAGGATGACAACTACTTAAAACACACAAATGAATTAACAGAATACAAATTATTTCTCAAGTATGTTCAATATTTTTGTAATGTACAATATAAAATCAAATAGTGTGAAGCATAAAAGAAATCAGACCAAAATTGCTAACCCTACTTATTTTTAATTGAAGGAATATTGTTTGGGAGAGTTGGAAAGTGGGACAATAAAAACATAGCAAAAAATTCTAGGTGGACAAAAATTACACCAAGGAAGTCAGTATTCTTAAGCCAGGTTCTTAAATAAACTCTCAGTAGTCTCTCATATATATATGTGTGTGTGTGCATGTATGTAAATATAAATGTAGATCCACAAAATCTTACTTTATACAAGAATTTTATTTACATAATGTAAGAAATGATGAAATAAAATTGCCTTTTAGTTTCCTATTAAAAGGCAAAAAAATTGGATCACAGGATCATTGCTCTAGAGATGGAAGGGACCTCAAGAACTCATTAACAATTGGTTGAAGCCAAAGAAAAGAAATATGTTGAATAGAAAATTTAGTAAAATAGAAATTTAAAGTAATTTTCATTGCTGTCCGGATAATTTTCTTTCAGAAAAAGAATATCCTATTGATGCACAAAGGCAATTAATATGTAAAAGCAAATAAAAATTCCCAATCCTTTTTAGAACATTAAAAATTTACAAGAATCAAACAAATGTGATGTATATATTTTAAAATAGTTGATGGAAATTAGGCTGGCTTTTAATCATATTAGTTAGCACTCAAAGATTCAAGAAAATATAAGTTATATGAAGCTATAATAACGGAGAATGAAAAATTACTGGAGAAATAACTTGTTTCCATCCATCCATACTGTACCACTAAGGCTGGCATACTTTACCATTTTCACTTCCCAAAATAAATACATGAGTTTGAAGCAGTAAGATTATGAACTGGATGAAAGAATGATGTACAGGATATAAAAGAATGACCATGTTTTCTCTCCCATGAGATTAAATAAAGGAACAGAATTAAGAGAAAGAAAACAAAATGAAGTCTGCAAGTATATCAAAATGAGGCCAAACAGATAGAAGACTTATACAGACATACTCTTGGAAATTTCAAGCACCTGAATCACAAAGATAGTAATGGATGGGTATGATTTGTTTTTGATTTTGTTTTTAAAGTGCCAGACCCAAAAATAAACAGAATATGTGCAAGCAGAACTCAAAAAGCAGCATTACTAAGATTTCAAAGATCCTTCAAGCCTCCTTTCCTTATGCAATAAATAGTTAAGTATTTACTGGAAAGGAAAGGAAGAGTGGTCATTAGATATTTTCTTTAAGTAGTAAAAATCTTTTCCTACCATCTTTAAAGATTTCTTCCAACTTGAAAGTACTGTATAATAAAGATGGTAGTTGCAAACAGGTTATATATTTTAAAACTTTTCTCCCCCTCTCTAAATAAATGCTGGTAAGGTGATACGGTAATACCATAATTTTGATCGAAAAGACTGGTATGGGAAATACCAGCCTTATCAAACATACTATTAAATGGTTTCAGACCCCAAATCATTAACAAAATATCTGCAGATTTTGAAAATATATTTTCGAGCAAGGTGAACATTTTCAACATCTTTACTTTTGAATATGAATTACCCATAGAAGTACCTGGTTAAAAGGAATAGAAGGCAGCCTAGAAACTCAGAAACTCTAATCCTAGGTCAGTGGAGTGCTCTTTTCTTTGGGGCCAGTGCTTAATATTCCACCTATAAACATTCACACCAGATTTAACAACTTTCTTCACATCTTTAGCAAATAATTAGGCTAAAGATCTCTGTAAATATACAGTATAACATAAATATTAAATTGGATACCTACAAAGGATTGGCCAGTACAAAACAGGGCATCTCTTGGCCTCACCCTCCATCATTTATGCTATTTGGATGTTAAGATCCATCACTATTTAGTAGGACTATCCATTTGAAATGGTGGAAATCTCTTTCATCCAGGCAATGTGGTGTGGTGAAAAGAACACTACACAAAACTTGTTTCTGAGTGATTCCTCTGTCACTTGCTGTATGAATTTAGGCAAGGCAGAATCTCTCTGAACTTCAGTTTGTAAAACAAGGATAGGCTAAGGATATTTGCGCTACCTTATCTTACGGTTGTGACAAGAGTGCTCTGTAAACTACGAAGTGCTTTAGAAATGTGAACTAGCATCACCACCAAATATCAAAAATTTTGGAGGGTTTCTAACCCTGATATTTGCGAGGAAGCCACCTCTAACATATACTTATTTGTGACTGTGAAGACTTTCTGGTTTGGAAACTATTCGGAAAAAAATGCTGTACTGTTCACCTGTGAGCTACCCTCAAACTTCTCTTTTTCTTGTTCCATACACAAGGACCCAAAGGATTGGTTTTTATTTTATGATTTATTAACTTCCAAATTCAGCAAGATATTTTTATAAACAATGAGATGCCTGATTTGGAGACTGAGAAATGAAAATGTCTGTGACAGGTAAATTATTAGACTGGTTCTGCCATATGATGCCTCTCCCCGAAGTCCCCAAACATCTACACACAAATTAGATTGTCATTCTACAGATGTGCCGGTTAAATGACAATGTTAAAAAAAATTAAACAGTTTCATTCTACAACACAGGCAGACAAAACAGAACATGACAACAGCAATGTACTAGTAAATACTAAGTCCAATAAAAGATGAGGGAACTACAAGAAGGAACTAGCATGGAAAAGAGGCTACAAGGGACTGGTATGGGTTCATTAACATAAAGAATTTTTGAGTCTGGCCTAAATAATTTATTGCCTTTTGACATCATTTTGCTTTCCCTTTGTTAAAAGCACATTTTTTTTTCTCAAAGTCAGCAATACCTTGTCTACCTGTCCTGTCTGGGAGACTGAAAGATAAAGGTCTGTAAGAGAGAAGAATGAAAGGGCTAGAAAGATCAAGAGGTTCGGAAAAACGAGGACTGTCTTCAAAATGTAGAAACTAAATCCATACCCAACCCACCCTCTTAACGACCACGCTCTGTATCATACGCACAAGGACTAACCAGGTCTCCCCTTCCACACCCACCTACCCCAGCCCCCCCAGAGGAGTCCTTTAGATTCCCAAGCCCCCGTCCTCCCCACTTAAACCCTCCTCTCTCCAGGGGCAGAGGTCATTTAAAGCGCAATGGTTGGAAGGAATCGCATTCAGGGGCTATTTTCCTCCTTCTCAAATGGGGACAATGTGGAGCAAAGAGGGATGTGCCTAAGTCTCAACAGTACTTTCTATACCACTGACCTAAATAACAGAAAACAGGATCCTTTTGGCCCAGAACTATAAGAGCTGTTGCATTGGTTAAGATAGGTAGCAAAATCTTTAATTTCAGAAAATGCAAAGGAGATTTTGCCTAACTTGGCATAACTTTCAAGTTACATTTTACATATACATTGTCATTTTTAAAAGATAAAACTGGTCTCTAAAAATATTACCTGTACAAATACTTTAAAAATCATGGTAACCAGTTTTAATCATGAAATTTAAACCTTTCACTGAATTTCAATTTAATCTCTCAATATATTTTCACTCACAAAGCAAATTCCATTTGAATTCAGATGGCTAAGGCTTCTATTTCCATTAAAATAAATGCAGATCACTTTCTAAAGATACTTTCTGAATCAAAAATGCTTTAGTCATACATGGAAATGAGAAATGCTTTGAAAGATTTTGTTAGTTAGTTTTCATTTTTCTGAAGCCAATGTGACTACTCCTAAGACTAATATAGAGGGAACAAATTACTGACAACTAGTATGGACAATGTCAATGTAACTTTCAATATTAATGGTTAAAAGCACACAATATGAAATAAACAGCTATATTTCTATGACTCAAAATGCTATTAAGAACCATTACAAATAGAAAAATTGTTTAAAATTTTGTATATTGTAGCTTGTCTTTTAATTTAAAAATGTTAATATACACCTAGTCATAAGGGACAAAAAGGAAAATTGATTTGGTAGCAGTTATTAATTGGTAAACTGATGATTGATAAATAAGTTCTATAAGTCTTAAGCAGAATTACAGGCTAGCTTAAATAGTACAATCTGTGAATAACTTTAATAAAAAAATCCCAGAACTTTAAAAAAAACCAACCCAGAAATTTAATAATGTGCTTACAAAGTAACTTTCATCCACCACTTTACATATATTCAATTGACTTTTCTCTTGTATTTACTGCTTTCTATGGTGAGAAAAATTACCTCATTAGCCCCCCAAAAAAGTCATGTAACTATTAAAAATAGTTTTCATTGCATAATTATTGTTGGTATTTTGCCACTTCATATTTTTAAGGGAATTGGGATTAAGTGACTTGGCCAGGGTCACACAGCTGATAAGTGTCTGAGGCTCGATGAACTCAGGTCCTCCTGATTCCAGGGCTGGTGTTCTCTCCACTGCACCACCTAAGTGCTCCCTTTGCTACCTCAATTTAGCATTATATATGTATACAGATTTAGAAAAACATACTGGATTCTACCTCCCGTATTTTTGAAAGTTAAGTAGGGTATAAACCCCAAAAAAGCTAATAAAAATATCATATCAGGAAGAAAAGAAAATCAGGTCAACTCCAATGAGCACCTTAAAAGGACATTCCATACAAGCATTCAAAATGTATTTTTTTTTTTACAATTGATGGCATAAGATTTAAAAGTCACCATAAATTCATTTTAAGGAGATTACATATTTGTTTAAAGTTTTTTTCTTGCTTCTTCAGATCCTTAGCTACACAGATTCAAAAACAATGTTAATGGATTATACATATTTCACATATTTCTATAAGCAGACTTTCTAAATTCTATACTTTAACCAAGTTACATATAAATATGCTGGCATTAGATCATTTACAATACCCTTTTTGGCTACTTTATCTACACTACTCCTATTTATGGAGTTTTTTCATTTCAAAAATGCATGTCTACAACTCTTTTCTAATTGACCCAGAAAACACATACTGCTTCTTAAAATAATTAATAACAAATACATCTGCTCTATATATCATAAACATGGCTGCTAATAAGAATGGCTATCTTTTGGAAGATAAAGGAAGCATGTGTTACAGAAGGAAAAAAGAAAATAAGGATTATAATTCTGTTTTAAATTAAATCCCAGGGGAAGGGGAGCATTTTTTAACAGAATTTGGAATCTCCCTAAATTCCATACTTATCTGCCAATGGCTTTTTTCGCTCCAAGTGAAAAAGTATTAAATTGACTTTTGTAATGCTGAAAAAGATTTACATTAACTTCACAAGTTTCTACTAAGTAACAAGTTGATTGGCTTTCTTTGGAAATTGACAGCTTAGTAGCAAGTTTACATTTTAAAAGATGCAAACATGTGAGATTTTATTAAGAACTACAAGACAATATTTTTCAAATCATTTTGCCAATATGGATATAGTTTTCAAGACTGACAGCTATGAACATCCCTAAATAGTTACAATGTTAATAGCTATCTTTTCCAAAGTAATCAAGAATGAACCTTGAGAGAGTGAGTTCTTTGGTCCCTTGGGATCACATGCCACAGGTGTGCTGGCCTGTGTCTGGAAGGTAGGAGATAAGCAGAGCCAGCAAAATTATGGTTTCCTTGTTAAAGGTCAGATTGACTCCAATCAATCTAACACTTATAAGTGAACCCAAACCCCACTGGCTGGGTCATCAACATTATACTAAATCTTTCCCAAGAATCCAGTGCAGTACAAATGCTCCAATAGTTAGACAAGGCAGGTATGTTTCAATGTACTATCTATTTTGGCTTGAAACACTTCTCCACACACCAACCCTATCTACCCTTTTCTTCTAAAAACCGTCTTTATTAAGCAAAATTTAATTATTTAAAAAGGGGTTTCCTTTATAAGGAAGCTGCAATTACTTTTTAAAACATTTCAGAAAAGATACTGGATTCCATCATGGTAAGAAACACTCCAAAGACTTGAGCAACAGGGCTGAGGGGTTAGAAATCTTAAAATAGATATTGCTTTGGTTAAAGGAAGTTTATATCTGGTTATTACTCTATGCAGTAGCCCCAGAACTCTAACTACACTATCAATATACATGGTCCATCTTCTAGCAGAGCAAGCAGGCCGGCTTAAGGGTGAGGCTGTAGGACATAGAGCAAAAGCTGCAGATCATGCATTATTTATGATCATGCTTTGGAAACCTTAATCCATGAGGGTGCTTCCAAACTTACCTCAGATTTCTCCAGTTTATTCTGAGCATCAATCTGAGTGACAATTTCATTCATGTTGGTCTCCAAAACCATTCCCCCCATCACCATTTCTGCCAGAATGTTGTGGACCTAAGGGGAGAAAATGCAGACTAATTAACAAGATGCAATTCTGTCATACCTGGTGGTCTGTTTTCAGAAGTGGTGTTAAAGTTAATATTTGGAATGATGATTGTTTATCATTGCTGGGTTAGAGCTTCATATGGAAAGAGCTTAATACCCTTCTGAGTCAGTGGAGGGAGGATTTTCCTTTTACTAACCAACGTGTTACTGAACATAATAAGAATGAACATAGAAAAACTAAAGCATAAAAATAAAAAAGGCAATGAAAGGATGCCCCTCTACAAAGAGGACTTTAAAAATGGTATTAGTCCTCCAACAAAACATAGTGAGTTTCTGCCTTCCTCAGTTGACTTCAGGCCAATCTCTCCAAGATTCTGCTTCCTTATCTCTAAGATGGGCATTATATCTACACCATTTCTATCACGTGGTTGTTGGGAGGAAAGCATTTTCTATCTGATAGCAATCTAGGAATGTGAGTTGTTTAAAGGACACAGAGATAGCCATAATGCCATTTGGATAACTTTAACAAACCAAGTGGACAACATCTGATGAAAACAAGAACACAAGATGACTTTAAAATAAATTAAACTTGCACAGTATTTTCTGCAAAAGTAGTTTATGCATCAAAACATGTCATACAACTTAGAAGTTCTGATGATATCACTGCTATCATGTAATAATTTATTAAGAAAAATAAGCATTCTGGAGGCATCAGATTACCCTCCTGGAAAATATTAATTGGAATTTATTCAGTGCGACACACTCTTCCATGGGAGGCTCTCTTTCATTTGTTTGTTTATCTTTTTAAAAGGATGTGTTCACAACAAAAAACTTATTTGCCACACTTTCTCATCTGTAAAATGAGATACAGAAAAAAAGGCAAACCACCCCAGTATCTTGGCCAAGGAAACCCCAAATGGTGTCATGAAGTGTCAGATGCAACTGAAAAACTACTAAACAACAACATACATATATAATACACGTTTAGGTGATGACTCTGTGTGTGTGAGTGTGTGTGTGTCTGTAAGTGTGTGTGCATGCCGTATATCCACCAACAAAGAATAAATTAACCAAGTGTTATAAAATAAAAATCCATAGGGGATTTGTTTGAAGGAATAGATAAGAATAACACAACATAATCTTTGTATATACTTTTAAATGGCTTGAAAATATCGGAAAAGCATATTTCATTAGAGTTTAAACAGCCCTTCCCCATCTCATGTATGCCCCCCTGATTTTACAGTCTGAATTAATGAGGTTTTATTCTAATACCTTTATTATAAGAATTCAAAGTACCCTCAGACTTATTCTCTCATTTTATCCTTCAACACTTGTATTTAGTTTCACAAATATGTCACATTATATTTACATGAAAGAGCACTGGATATGGACCCAGAAAACCTTGGTTCAAATCACAGGATAAAAAAGTCAGAGCAAGAAGGTCCCTCAGAATTCACCCGGTCCAACCCCACTCCCTCTAACCTCCACTGTACAGATGAAGGAACTGTGGCTTTAGATAGTAAAGACCTAGCAAAAGTCCTAACACAAAGTACCACCCTCTTAACTAACACAGCAATACCAGTGCAGCTATTTATTACCTGTGGCCTTGGCCAAATCATTTAATTTTTCTAGACTTCATTTTCCTCCTGTGCAAAATCAGGAAATAAATTCTGATTTCCCTCCCAGATATTCACATTCCCACAAAGTAGAAATCTATGTGGAGGTGCTTCAAAGATCTTCTAGCTGATCCATGTGGATGAAAAATGATATATTACCTGGTCCATAATATGCCATTGGTAGGCAGCCTATGGAAGTATCTTCTTATTTGGGGTCGGGGTGGAACATGGGGTGAACAGAGAAACTAAGTCTCTGGTTTCATTAGTATAGAGAGCTTCCAGTGAGGAAACTTCTTCTACCAATGAAGCAGACTGATTCTTCCACAATTTATTGCCAGAGTTGCCTGGAACACTAAGTAAATAACTTAAAAGTCACACAGCCAGGATGTGTCAGAAGCAGGTATTGAATCCAGGTCTCCTGAACTCTGAGGTTGGTTCTCCATCCACTATATCAGGCTGCTTCTCAAACTTCACAAATATACACACACGCATGCATGCACACACACTCTCCGTCTCTATTACAGACTGATGGAGCAGCAAGTAAAAATTAGGCTAAATTTGAGAAATTGTGCAAACAGTTGATACCAAATTACCTGCTGCCACAAGAAGCCCAGGCCTTTACATCAGGTTATTTTTGTTATTTGTCCTGTCCGACTCTTTGTGACTCCATTTGGGGTTTTCTTGGCAGAAATACTAGAGTGGTTTTGCCATTTCCTTCTCTGGCTCATTTTACAGATGAGGAAACTGAGGCAAACGGGATTAAGTGACTTATCTAGGATCACACAGCTAGTAAGTGTCTGAGGTCAGTTTTGAAGTCAGGTCTTTCTGAGTTCTTATGACCTTCCAGGCCTGGCAGTCTAGCCACTGTACCACACAACTGCCCCTTCCCACCAGTAGGGTTTTACACAGCTGCTGATCATGGTACACCAAAATCTCCAAACAATCCAAATTTGGTATAACAAGAAGGGTGTTGACAAGGTGGATGCAAATAGGCGACCTGACATGCACTCAGAAGAACTTTGAAAGATATTATTAAGGAAATGGATGACCAGTTGGTGTGGCCAGTTGGGTATTGAGGAGAGGACACATAAACATGCTGAATGGCAAATTAATATTCCTGATGTATGAAAAAAGCAAAATCTGGAAGTATGGGAGAAGCTTCTGGCCTCTTAGGTAATTAATGCAGGATCTTTAGAAAGACAGACAAAAGATCTACAGGTTAAGAAGAGATAGGACTGTGATTTATATAACTGGAAGTCTACACACATCTTTGAAACAAACAATCCAAAGCATCAAAGTATAAACTTTTTTTTTAAAAAAAGCATTTTAAATGCATCGTTTGCTATTTTTGGAATACTTCAAGGACCTGTAATTCTATAAATGTGCATATATACTCTCTGTAAGTGCAAACTCCTGCCCTGCCACAACTTAAGGGGTGATCTTCATGAGTGATGTCATGGCCCCCATCATTTAGCATCATTGACCCAAGGGATGCTCCTTTTGTTGTCCTTTCCTGGTTTTAAGTTTCCATCTGGTAAGCACACTTTTAAAGACCACATTATTTACATTAAGTTGTACTGTAAGTACTCTAATTAACTGAGTAGCCCCTTAAAATCCTCTCCAAAATTCTGCATCTATAAGGAAAGTGTGTGTCTGTGCGTCTGTGTATACACACAGACGCACAGACACACATCAGGAAAGTGAGTTAAATGGATGGATTGAGAAATAACACCTCATATATTTGCATTTTATCAGGAGCTCAGATGGCTGGCAACCTGAGCCCTCTCTAACATTGTTGTGAACCTGGAAATGAGCAGCAAGAAAGTCTTAGAACAGCAAGAGGAACAAAAAATTGCAAAAATGCTATATATAGAAAAGGAGCAATCTTACTACTATATATTCTAGCTTAAGCTTTGGTTTAGAATTGCATATAAGATTACAGTTACTGATTTAGTTACGCTGATCAAGTAGTTCCTTAATGACCCCTAAATTATGACCAAACAGAAAGGTGAACGTTTCCTACCTCTTAGAGGCAGACCCTTCAAGACATGGCAGTATCTGACCATAAGGTGTGACAGAAGAGTCATGGAAGAAAAACACAGTAGTGTTGGCCTTTGTGGTGTGACAGCACTACACAGTAATTAATGTTTGTATAATGACTTTGACTTACCAGTAAAAAGTGAAATTATCTTTACTGTATCCTATTCACTAAAGAAAGTGTTTTATATAGTGTGGTTTGTCCTTTATTCTTGAGGAGGACCAAGGACATTGGGAGGGTGATATCTTTACTTGCCAGAGTGAATTTAAGTGAATTTAGGTATTTAAGTGAGGCACAGCTGTTTACGTATACTTATAAGTCAACGCTAAACATTTGTGGCTACCTTTCATGACTTGAAGCACGTGTGATTTTATTAGTAACTTCATTTTCATTTTTGCATTGTCAGCCGTGTACATTCATGACTATGTGCAATGCAGAAAAAATGAGAGGAGTGATGCACACAAGTTTGCAGAGCTGCTGGTGTGCTCACTGTTCTTGCTGTTTGGTTGTGTCTGACTCTTTGGGACACCATTTAGGTTTTCTCTATAAAGGTACTGGAGTGGTTTGCCATTTCCTTCTCCAGCTCATTATACAAATAAGGAAACTAAGGCAAACAGGGTTAAGTGACTTGCCCAGGGTCCCACAGTAAGTATCTGAAGCTGGATTTGAACTCAGATCTTCCTGACTCCAGGGCTGGCACCCCACCCACTGCACCATCGAGGATGCTGATAGGATAGCTATTTCAAGGTGGCACATTCTTCATAATGTTCAATGCCATCCACCAGCTCTGAAGTTCAGAGTGTCAGAGGTGATGCCAAGGTCTTGCTGGCCTTGGTGTCTTCCTACAGTAGCAGCAACTAAAGTCTTAGCAACTTTTCCCTTGGTTTTGGTCAGCTAAGGGAGAGAAGCTTGTAGCAGTGTAGTACACAGTCCAATGTCCTAAAACCTGCATCTCACCCAGTCAAAGGCAAGATTCAGGTTTAAAAATGTTTCAGTTTTGAGAATTTTGTTTCACAGTATTTTTGGTACTGTAGATTGCATGTGTTATGAAAAGTGAATATTGTCTGAAATAAAAAAGATTACAATTTTTGGTGGTTGGGGGAACCTAACCCACCCCTTATTTCCCATAGGTTCAGTATCATCATTTGCATTTTTGATGTAAACTATGTAAAACATAGTTTTCTAGGAATGTCACCCCTGCTAAAGTTGAGAATTGACTGTATGTATACACATACGTGTTTATGGAATACACATACACTATATATATAGTATGTGTGTATTTTATTCCATATACACACACATGTATGTATGTATGGTAAACACATATATGTGGAAATTTACTCACCTATATATATGTAATTCTGTTGAGGAAGCAAATATAGAGGAAATAGATTTCTGTCTGCAGCTGACTTCAACCTAAAACTTATTAGTAAAGATAAAATATGTCCTCTAGTCTAGCAATGCCTTTTTTTTTTAACCTCTTTTGGAGACAGAATTAATGATATTGTTGGGTCAAAAGCTATGTAGTTTTATAGCCCTCTGGGTGCAGTTCCAAGTTATTTTCCAAAATGGTTGGACTAGTTCTCAACTCCACCAACAGTGTATTGGTATCCCAATTTTTCCACATCTAGCATTTGTCATTTTCCTTTTCTGTCATCTTAAGCAATCTGACAGGTGTGAGGTAGTACTTTAGAATTGTTTTACTTTGCATTTCTCTAATCAGTAGTGATTTAGAGTTATTTTTATGGGAATACTGATAGCTTTGATTTCTTCTGAAAACTGCCTATTCATATCTTTTGACCATTTATCAATTGTGGAATAGCTAGTATTTTTATAAATTTGGCTCAGTTCTCTACATATTTGCAAAATGAGGTCTTTATCAGAGCAACTTGCTATAAAATTTTATTCCCAGTTTTCTGTTTCCCTTCTGATTTTGGCCGCATTAGCTTTATTTGTGCAAAAACAATTTCATGTAATCAAAATTATCTACTATGTTTCCTGTTATTTTCTCTCTCTCTTGTTTGGCCATAAACTCTTCCTGTATGGATCTGACAGGTCCATTTCTCAAGAAAAACATATTCCAAGGGATTAAGTGAAAGAGCTCCATTATTTGAAAAAAAAATGATTTTTAGTATTTTAGATAATCAGCTGTATTCCACGGTCATGCCTTCCTTTTCAATGTGTATTCAATTGCTTATTTGTAAATCCCCTAATTAAGCTGAAGAGGTCTACAGAAAGGATTTTTATATTTCTAATGTCTACAATCTCCCATCTATTTTTTAGCTGAAGGATTATATTTTTAATTTATGTGTGTAAGTAATACAAATAAAAATATGAACGGTATTATCTAAAAATATTTGGAATTAACAAACAGGTTGTTCATTGTTTAGTATAAACTAATGGTAAGCACTTCATTATTACAGAAAAAATAAGATCTATTCATTTGTATAACTAAGCTTTAAAGTTTAATGTGAAACAACTTCATTTGTCTCTCATCATTTGAGACTGTTTTTGTTTGCATTGTTATTATTTGCTAAGTGAGTCCTTTGAACAAAAGCCTTTGGGAGGAAAAAGATAAAGTACAGCCCTCTTGTCTTTAGAGTACCATCATTACCACTTATAGCAAGCACTGGATAAACATACAGTCATTGCCCAGCTAATTCTGCAAAAAGTATCCTAACTTACTATGTTAGGAAGAGTACATATTATCAGAATTAATTAATGTTTTGTTATAAAAAATCGTATACAGAAAAGTGAATTATCAGCAAAAGATTACAATTTTTGTTGGTTGGGGGAACCTAATGTCTTATTTCCTAAAGGTTCAGTGTATCAGCATTAGCATTGTTGACGTTTACATAATTTTCTAAGAGTGTTACCCCTGCTAAAGTTGCTAAACATACATGTTTATGGAATACATACACACACACTATTATTTCTACAACCTTTTACAACAGTCTGTTCTAAGGTACAAGGATTATAATGTATTTAGGTACAACTTAAACTTTTCTTACTACAATTTAAGTCTAATCCTCTTATATTCTACCTTCATTAGAATTTTAAAAAGTAGTTGCCTACCCTTGGTTGATTATCTCCAAGTTATCCCACATACAGACTGATTGTACATAGTTGTTGGCATGTTGATTTCCCCATTAGATAGTGAGCTCCTTGAGATGAAGGACTGTCTTTTGTATTTCTTTGCCCAGTGCTAAGCACAGAGTCTGGAACACAATTGGCATTTAATAACTATTTACTGACCATCTATGCCAGAAGATAGTTGCCAAGTCATCTTCCAATGACTTTCTTAGAATAAATAATTATTTCAGTTCTTTAAAGGATTTACCTATCAGTGCTTTCATCATTTTTCAGCTTCTTCACAGTTCCTTTAAAATGCAGAAGGTGAACTGGATAAATTACTCATCTGAAAGCCCAACTAATGTTGAGTACAGTGGGAGGATTACCCCTCCTGGTTTTGTATGTCAAGCTCCTTTTAATATAGTTCACTAGCATACTATTTTTTTTATGACTGTTAAAGAAGATAAATATTCTTAATAATTTTTAATCAAGAGCTTTTAAAAATCTTACTCATGCTAATGAATAATTTCTCATTATCTCTGTAGTTTTTATCCTTAAATGTACCACATTGTAATTGTCCCTACTCAATCCATTCTTTCAATAATTCGATTAACTTTAACTCAAACTAGGATTTCTTATAGGCCTACTACATGCAATGCAATATGCCAGGCCTTAACAATATAAAAACAAAAATGAAAAACACACCTTGCCCTTGACAAACTTATGGTCTATTAGCAAAATACAATACGTAAAAAGATATAAACTGAAGATAATTTGAGAAGAAAGAGAACATTAGTAAGCAAGCAAATCAGGAAAGGCTTCCCATAGGAAGCCCATGGGCTCAGTGTGAGAGAAATCCAGGGATGCTAAGAGGCAGATCAAAGAGTGTTCTGGGCATGGGGCAAAGTTCAGAGAAAGCCGTGAAGACATGAAATAGTATATTTAGGAGTTTTAACTGGTGGTAAGACAATCTGGCTGGAGAGTGTGTAAAAGAAAGAAATGTGAATGAAGCTTGAAAGGTGTAGACTAGAGCCAGACTGGGAAATGCCAAGTCGAAGTTTTAATTTTATCTCAGAGGCAGGAGGCAGCCACTGAAAACTGCTAAGCAAGGGGTAGTATGTGGTCACACCTGTGTCTTAAGAAGATTATTTTATAAGATATACAGGAAATGGGGTATAGAAATGTATTTCACTCTACAGGAAAATAAAAGGGAGAGGGATAGAAGAAGATGTGTGTGGGGTGATAGAAGGGAAGACTGACTGGAGGAAGGGGTGGATGGGGTACATATTGTCCTGGGGTGGGGAGTGGGAAGAGATGGGAAGAAAATTTGGAATTCAAATCCTTGTGCAAGTGAATGTTGAAAACTGAAAAATAAATTATATATATTAAAATAAACAAAAAAGAAGATGATTTTGGCAACTGTATAGAGGATGGTTTGGAGGGGAAACAAGGAAACCAATGAGGAGGCTCTTGAAATTCTAAGAAAAAGCTGATAAGGGTCTGAACTAGCGTGGGGGTCTTGTCTTGGGAATAGAAAGGGAGACAGCACTGACTGCTCTACCAACCGGCCATTTCCCCATCTGTCTCCCCCTCCTCAGGCTCCCTATTCCCTGAGACACAAAAATATTGTGAATATTACATAAACTTGGTTGACATGATGGCAGCAGGGTTTGAGAAGACTGGTTCTAACTTTGAAAGAAGCTCTACTGTGGATAAAATACTATCAAACAGCATCCTGCACTACAGATAAATCTTTCATGAAAGCAAGAGTCAACCAATGTGGCAAACTCCATTGTTGTCTTATTGTAAGAAGTTGCCACAGCAACCCCAACTTTTAGCAACCACCACCCTAACCCATCAGCAGCCATAAACATAGAGGCAAGACCCTCCACCAGCCAAAAGGTTATGACCCACCAAAGGGTCAGACGATGGGGAGCATTTTTAGCAAAAGTATCTTTTAACTAAGGTATGTACATTTTTAAGATATAGTACTACTGCACACAATAGACTACTGTAGAACATAAACGTAACTTGTATATTTGCGTGGACACCAAAAAACTCATATGATTTGTTTTATACCATGATCTGGAACAGAACCCACAATAGCTCTAAGGTATATCTCCACAAGGAAGTAAGGCAGTAAGGGGTCGTATATAACTCACAGGATAATAAAATAGCCAACAAAAATGGGCTATTTTTAAAGCACTAGAGGATACAAAAACAAAAAGTTAACACAGTCCCTAAACCTCAAGCAGCTTGTACTCTGTGAAGGAACACAACATTCACGTAGACATTTAGAGCAAAACAGCACCCACAACTCAGGAACATCCTAGTTTTTAAAACTAATATTTTTCATGTTCTTTTTCAGAAATCCTTTTGAATTCTATATTCATTCTCTACGATGGAAGCAGCAATAGTGATCAAATTCACAGGCTTTCCACCTGAAATAGCACTGAAGAGCTTGGTCAGTATCAGAACCTCCATCGATGTCACGTGATCACATTATTGCGTTGCCTTCTCTGTAGTCTTAACAGCAAACAATCTACCCTTGACTTGGTCGGCCTTGCTTTCTCCTCTGGAAATTATTTACTAACTGAATTCTACTTCCATTGCTTGTTATGGATGCAACATAAAGACTAAAGTCTAAATTTAAAAAGAATTTAATTTGGAGAAGAAAAAATAGACCCCTGGTAGGTTTCCTCTTTGCTTTATCTTTATGGTTCTACTTTTTTCCGTACTGCTCATTTCTTTCTACCCAATATTTTAAGCCTATCAAATGTAGTTTCTTTTCAATACTTGGTCTTGAAATAATACATATTTTCATAGTTACCTTGAAAAAGAAGTCAATTCCAAATTTTCCCCTTCCCAGAATATCTTCCATAACTTCCTTCTCTCAGCAGAGAGTTGGGGGACTATGAGCAAAGAATGTTATATTTACCGTGAGACATACTCGTGGCATTCTTTTCCACAAGGGAGGGAAGGGGTATATTGGGATATGTCTATGATATAAAAAACAAAACTAAAATGAAATGTTAACAATTACCTATTTCCAAGATAAGTAAGTCTCCAGAACTTGATGCTGTTAGCAGCAAGGGCTACTAACATTTTGTAAAACCAAATCATTTCACTGTTAAATGTTCCATTTGACATATAGTACAGTGTCATTAACTACCAGTTATTTCTGCCTCCCTTAAAATGCTTTTCTCTACTCTACTCACCACCACTACTCCTATCGCCCATGCCAAAAGAATGCCTTGCCACCTAATTTTCATGAGGAAACTTGGGCAAAACATTCATGATTCACAGCCATTTGATGATGGACCAAGGAAAAATGAATTCCTCTCTCTGACTGGTAAAAAATAAAAGGTATTAAACTGAAATTAATGATTCATTCTTACTTTTACCTTTCACCCCAGCCCTACCCCCAATCAATCACATTTTTAAGCTTTCTGTTAATCACTGCTGACATGATATTTTACTACCTGTACTTTAAAGGACTACAGTAAACATCCTCCTCTTGTCAGACTCTCTCAAACAACACAGTTAGACTTAAAAACATCTGATTCATAACTAACTCTGAACCTTGGCTAAAAATCTTGACAGTTTAAAATGTAATTAGAAAAGGCTTAAACTTAAGCTAAAAAAAAAATGGAAAATGAATGTGTGTTCCAATAAACAACACAGCATGCAGAAATAGGCTAAGACATTTACTTTTAAGAGGTGAAAGGCACTGGAACAAAACAGTAATATCACTGTGAAACCATACGATAGACTGCCTGTCCAGACAGAGAAAATCAATGAATTCTTCATATAGATCATGAAACTGACAAAGGAAAGCTATGATAGAGACGGGACATTTAAATTACCTATACATTTACTGGAAGCTTCATTCTATTAAAAGCAGGGAAATTATTAACATGTCTTGCTGGGAATTTCATTTCTCATTAGTTAGAGAAAGCAGGGGGGTGGGGAAAGGAAATAATTGCTACTATGACCAACAAAAATTACTTGGGGAGGCAAAAGTAACAGGAAGCATTGGGGGAAAATGACCATGACTCTCAAGAATTCCTGACATTTAAGGAAGACATTGAATATAGTCAGAAATGTGTCCTAGACTGCAGGAGAGATTTCTACAAGTTCAGAGGAAAAACAGTTATGACTAGAGAGGAAGGAAATTGTGAAAACTGGTGCTGCTCCCTCCCCCCGCCCCGTTTCTCTTTCCTTCTTTTTCTCTCCCAAAATTCTAAATTATCATAGTGAATTATTCCAATGAGAGAAAAAAAAAATAAGGGCATTCAGAGATCAGTCTATATGGTTTCAAATAAAGCTCTGTGATGGGCTCAGATTCAGAAAGGACATGTACAGAAAATGGAATTCAGTTAGTCAGTAAAATGCTTACTATGTATCGGGCACAAAGCAAGGCAAATGTATAGTTGCCTGGCTTCAACAACTTCACATTATAATGTGGGAGATGACATCCAGAAGAGATGAAAGGTAACCTCAGAGAGAAAACACAGAAGAAAGCAATGTCATTTGAATGTGAGAAATATAAAGCACTAGAAAAGATAGAACAAACAAGGGTAAAAGAAAGGAGGGCTGTAGAGTCAATATAAATCTGTACAAATGGCACCACAAGTTGCAGATAAAATTTGTAAACATAATCACTATCTTACTATCAACAATCTTTCAGAAATGAGAGAAGGAAAAAGGTGTAAAAGACTAGAGGTAAAAAAAACACTCCAATTGTCAAATAGGAGAAGATTTTGTAGACTACAAACTGACGCTCTTGATACTAAGTAAATCTCAATTCAATTCAAGATTCTGAAAGTGGTGATTAAGCAGGAAGTACAGGGACAAGGAAATAACATGGGCACCCCATAATACGTTATGCCAGGCTAACTTCATCTCCCAGAAAGTTGTACAGAATTATTGTAGTTGTGAGAAGTATGAATTTTGGCAAGATATCTGACCATGTCTTCTTTGATATTCTTGTGTGCAAGATGGAGAAATATGGTCTGAAACATGGTCCAGTCCATCTGAATTCAGAACAGATCCAAGAATTAAGGCTAGAGAATATCAAATGATTGGAGGGAAAAGGTTAAAGGTAGATCTCAGAGCTCTATTTCTGGTTACATACAGTTCTGTTCATTTTTATTAGTGACTTACGATGCTATACTAATAGCATCTTTAAATTTGCATAGAACAAAACCCAGGAAGAATATTATATTTAACTACATACACTGTTATGATAACAGAATCTGGATTGAAAAACAAAGTCTCAGCAGGATGATGAAATTTAATAGAGATAAATGTAAATACCCAGAAATAAATTTAAAGAAAAAACTGACAATAACAGGATGAAGGAAAGGTAGTTAGTTCATGTGAAAAAGTAGTTACGAGGTTAAGTTGAGTACAATTAAACACGGTAGCTGACATGGCTGACCAAAACAACTAGTGAAATACTAGGCTACATTTGCAGATTTACATTTAAAGCATGAAGAATGAGAATGTAGAATGCCCCACTATACTCCATGACAGTCAACAGCTTCCTGGTACAGTGTGTTCAGTTCTGGACACCACATTTTAAAAGGGATGTTGACAGGCTGGACTGTATCCAAAATAGTATAATTGGAATGGTGAAAGGATTCAGTGTTACAGCATATCAAAAATGATTAAAGAATAGATTACATTAAAGAACAGACTGTATTACATGTATAACCTATATCAAATTGCTTGCCTTCTCAATCAGGGGGGCGGAGATGGAAGAAGTGAGAGAATCCGGAACTCAGTCTTAAAAAAGTAATGTTAAACATTGTTTTACATATAACTGAGGAAAAATAAAATACTAAATTAAAAAAGAATAGATTGTATTTAATAGGTATATTGTAGGGAAGCTAACACTTAAAAGGGACATCACAGTTATCTTCAAATATATGAAAGGCTGTTACGTTAACTCTGGCTTCCCTAGTTTCCCTCAAGTTTAAACTAAAGTGCTACCTTCTACAAAAAGCTTTAACTGGTTTTAATTTTAGTGCCTTCCCCTTGAAATCTTCTTCAATTTACCCTTTATATATCTTATCTGTACATAGTTGTCTGCATGTGATTTTGGAAACCCTATTAGAATTTAAGTTCCTTGAGGAACTGGTTTTTTTGCTTTATTTTTAAAAATATATTCCCAGTGCTTAGAATGCCTGGCACATAGTCAGTACTTAATAAAAACAAACAAAACCCAACCAAACTTGACATAACTTGTTCACTTATGTGCAAGAGATAACTACTTATCCTATGTGATTACAAAGCAAACAACTAGTACCAATTGTAGAAAATTACAAGGTGATTAATTTTTGCTCAAAATGAGGAAAATCTAAACAGAATTATGCAAAATTGTAATGGTCTACCTCATGTAGTAGTACATTCCCTGCTAGCAAGAGGGTTCAGAGAAGCCCCAGACTACTTACTGGAGACATGATACAGGAAATTTACACAGGGAGTATGGGATTGCACTGTATTCTATATAAATTTACATTTTACTACAGAGTTCATAAAGCCCCCCAAAGCAACTCAAAAGTTTCTCATTTCTAATTTCTAAAATTGCCACAAATTCTGCTGAATTGGAGTATTACAATGCAGGAGTCATGATTTCCTTTATATCTTTTTTTTTTTTAACTCAGAAACACACACACATACATACATACATGCCTTTTGGCATTTTGTATTATTACTGAATAATGTATTTTTCTCCAAAGTATACTATATTTTGTTTCACTGGGAAATGTTTTTAACACATTTGTCTCTCCTTGACATACATAACTGATTCTGATATGTTTTTTCGTGCCATTTTATTTGAATGTTGAAATAAAGACTGTAAAGGTCAGAAAATTTAAGGTGAGCAACAAATCCAAAAATATGAATCCATCTATTTTAACTCTGGTTATCCACAGTGGTTTACAACAGTTGTTATCATTCTTGGAGGTCAACAACTAAGTTGACTAAGTTTTCAGCATGAGTTACAATATTAAAAGACCTTCAGACACTTTTCAGAAGAGAATGAGAAAAACACTACAAAAAAACTGTTTTGGAATGTTCTAGGTTTCTAATAAGTTCTAGGGCTTACTCCATTGACTGTTACATGACTCCTAGTCAGCAAAAGATCACTCTATTATAAGACCATAAAAACATAATTTCACTCTCTGCCTGGATTTAACCCTTCAGAATCAACTTCTATCATCTAGACGAAGAGTTCTGAAAACTCAAGACAAGAAAACTAGAAAAAGCTAAATCTCAAAGCCTGGTTGTTTAAAAACAAAACAACATTTTTAAAACTGCTGTTTTGATTTGAGCTACAGCCATCCCAACACAACAGAAGAAATAAAAACAGTTCTAGAAACCTTTAAGCAACTTGAGGCAAGAAGCAGGGAGGGAGGATAGGGACAGTGAATTATAGAAGTAAGTGTACACTTTCACAGAATCTCAGGATTACAACAATAGGCAATAATTTTGACCTAGTTTTATTTTGTGACAGCAGTCATCATTTGTCTGCTTCTGCTGACAAGAGGCTGACTAAAAAGATCTGACCTTAAGTAGTTGAAACAAAGTTAGGCCCATACATGTTTCATTGCTCTCAGTGTGAACCGAAACAAAGGGCAGAGCCAAGAACCGGAAAATAATTGCTGCAAAATAGCCTAAGTGAGCCTTAGAAGGCAAACAAAGACCCTGGGGAAACCTGGCATAGATGGGGGGGCATGTCAACAACCCTCTAAGGTGCAGGTTTCCTTAAGTTGGAAGAACTGCAGGAAGACCAGTTTAAAAACAAACCAAAAATCTTTGTCAACCACTTCTGTGAAGAAAAAACATCTGTCATGGATAAAATAATACATAGACAAGAGTATTACAGATTGGGATAAATGTGGTTTTTTTATTGACAAAAATTCCCTTTTTCATTTGAGGGTATAAAAAAATCACTGTGAGATCTATTTATATTCATTAGTTTGTAAAACATCTAATCAAAAAATGCTTAGGGATTTTTTTTTACTTTCTAGAGGCAAGACAAGACAAGAGGCAGTACCAGGGCTCATTCAGCACCCAGAAACAGAAAGATGTCAGCTGGCAGTTCTGTCACACACTAGTTAGTACCAGGCCACAAAACTACCGCAGACTGAAATGGAGACCTGAGCCTGGGATGGGACACTCCAGGTAAGGAGAAGTCACAGGCCCTAGGCTGTGTACTGAGCAAGAAGCAAGTTTAGAAGCAAGCAGCAGCTGTGTGGCTTTGATCTCAGGAGCAGAACAAGGTCTCCATTCCAGCCTCCAACTCAGGCTGAAGGTTGTAGAAGAATAACCAGTACAGAAATTCCAAACTAAAGGAGAGACTACAGCTCTTGTCCCTGAACCAATACAACTGTCTGAATGGCTGATAGTGACTGAGTCCAGCAGTAACAGAATACAGAAATCACAATTGGGACAAGTCCACAATCCTTCTGCTCAGACCCAAACCCAGGTCAGGAGTTTACAAGGCTCAGACCAGAGGGACAACAACCTGACTTTGCCCCAGGTCAGACTATTTTGGAGCACCAAAAGCTTACAGGTCCCTGGCCTATCCCTAAGATCCTGAATAACACAACGCTGACTATCTCAAGAAAGTAGCAGGACCAGCCTACATCTTCCTCCAGAAGTACCTAGGGCCGGTCCCTAACAAAGTTTAAAGTCAGGAAGTAATCTGAAAGAATAAGCAAATTTAAAAAAAAAATTCCATAATAAAGAGTTATTATGATGACAAGGACATTCAAGATACAAACCACGAGAAAGTGAGTATCTCTAAAACATTTAAAAGCAAAGCCACAAAGAAAAACTCAACTTCAGTACAAATTCAGATAGAATTTATGAAGAGAGACATGAGTTAAAATAAGGTTTAAAAAGTTTTTATAAGTGAAACGAGACCACTAGAGGAAAAAAATTAAAAACAAATGAGAGATGTGGAAGAAAGAATTAGAAAGGGAATTCACAGCTTTGGCACAAGAGGTCCAAAACTTTACCTAAGTAACAAACTCCTTGGAAATCAAACGGCTCAAACAGGAGCTACTGACTTCATGAAAAAGAAACATTAAAATAAAGTCAAAAGACCAAAAAAAAAAAATAGAAGAAAATGTAAGAATCACTAGACTACCTGAAAACCATGACCACAAAAAGTATTCATAAAAAGTAAAACTGCCCAAATCTCTTAGAACCAGAGAGCAAAGTAGAAATAAAAAAGACGTTCCAGTTACTTCTTGAAAGAAACCTTCATATAAAAACTCCCAGGAAAATCAGAGCAAAATCCAGAGTTTTCAGATCAAAAAAAAAAAAAAAGTACTACAAGATGCCAGAAAGATTTTAAGAATCACAACACAGTAAGGATCACACATGATTTAACATTCATTACATTAAAGGGACGGAGAACTTGGAATACGATATTCTAAAAGGCAAAAGATATAGGCTTAGTCAAGAATAACTTATTAAGCAAAACTGAGTATAATCCTACAGGCAAAAAAATGGATCTTTGATGAACAGCAGACTTCCAAGTACTCCTAATGAAGGAGCTACATAGAAATTCTGAAATGCAAACACTGGAGTCAAAAGAAGCATAAAAAGGTAAGCATGAATTATTAAGGACTACTATGAAGAGACATGGAATTTCTGAAATCTATTATGAGTAGTGGCCATAGAGTTAATCTAATTAGACTAAAGGCCTAGGAATGGTTCTTAAAAGAAGAACGGAAAAGGAAAAGAAGTTTGAGGGCAACTATCTCAACAAAACCAAAGTGCATAAGTAGAAATCTACACAAACAAGAAGAGAAGTGTTTTGGGTATCAGTTTCAGTAGAATCTCACTTTTATCTTAACTGGTCAAAAAGGGGATGAATATCCCACATCCACACATAGAGTTTGGTACAGAAATTCATTTCACTCAACAGGGAAATAGGAAGGGAAGAAGAGAAGGAAAAAAAGGAAAAAATAGAGGAAGGGTAAGAGATTAGAAACTCCTTCTAAAGATGTCAAAAATATTTATAACTTTTTAAAGTGGCAAAGAATTGGATACTGAGTGGGTGGCTATCAATTGGGGAATGGCTAAGTAAAATTGTGGTGCATAAAATACCATGTGATTCTATTGAGTTGTAAGAAATTATGAAGGGAATAGCTTTGGAGAAAGTGGGGGAGACTTGTACGAACAGATGCAGGGTGAAGCAATCAGAAAAGACAATAATATTGTGATATCAAACAACTTCAAAATTTGAACTTTGATTAGTGGTAATGACAACCTTGAGTTCAGAGAACTAATGACGAAACATGCTATTCACCTCCTGATATAGCAGTGAAAGGCTAAGAGTACAAGACGTGATATTTTTTTCCTGTCTGACTACACATGTTTATAACAGCAATTTTGTTTTTTGTTTTCTGTTCTTTCTCAGTTGGGCAAGAAGAAGGTGGGAGGGAAAGAAGACAGATTTTTGCCAATTGAAAAAAAAAATTTTAATTAAAAAATACATGTGCCAAAATCTTATGAACTTAGTGCCAAATCATGCAAACCAAGTGAATGAAGGAAAAGGATAAAATATTGCATATGAAATATTTTTCAAAGATGTGAAAATTTATAAGGTTTCTTGGAGGTCGATATTTAACTATTTCACTCTGTCCAAGTTAACTGGCATACTACTACAGTATATGTAATATACATGTATATACATGCACATATACACATATATATGCTACATGTACACCACTCGGAATCTTCACATTCTCATGTATATCTATCTATATATAATTTTTTATAGATACATTCAGGTATCAATATACAAACATGTAGATACACAGACTACATGTCTCATGTATGTATGTATGTATGTATGTGCCTGGCACACAGTAGACACTTAATAAATGTTTATGGACTATTGTTTACTGATTTAATTTAGTGCTTTTAGGCATCTTTCTAAGATTAAACTGCAGAGATCACAACTTGCACTGTTAGACTAAGTTTCCTCCTCTGAGAGTTTCTTAGACTAATGAAATCACAAAGTCTCTGTCTTTCTATCTCTGTATAATATTTGCATATGCATTTAAACATGTATGTGTGCATACATAGCCACATATTTTTTGAGGCTTAAAATATATAATCTTTTAAAAGTATGAAAAAGTTGAGACAAGTTCAGGCCCTCTAAGAATCATATCAGTAACTATCTGTATTACCAAATATAAAAGTTAGAGGTGAGTTTCCTTATTAATCTTTTACTACCTAGGAACACATATAAGGACTTCAGTCTTATATAATATTTTTAAAAGAACTGTCTTTTAAGGCAATAATAACATCTCACTTCCAGTTTTCTGTAAAAGTGTTTAGAGTCATCATAAGAACCAGTGACCTTCAAGAAAGAATTTTTAAAATAGAACTCAGAAAAGGTGAATGATGGACCAGAAGAAAGCACAAGCATAAATCTGTTGAAATAGAGGGGAAATAACAGACTTCTAAGGAACATCAAGTTTCAGCCTTTCATCCACTGTGAAGTTTTTTATATAATAAATCATTTTTAAAAATCAGAAGTCAATCTAGATTACCTGAAAATGTTTATCCTTAAATGATAGTCACAAATACAATAATGAACTTGGATTTCATCATTTAAAAATATCTTACTTATTAGCTATATATTCAGATGACTGAGGAATGATTAAAAAAAGTACTATAAATAATTCATACAAAAGAACCTTTTATATCTGTTTTAAACAATATATTTGAAGGTAACTAAAAAATCCTAAAACTAAGATGTACACACACACACACACACACACACACACACACACACACACACCTTTTTTTGGTGCACACCTCTACTTTCATCAGTGTGAGGAATTCCTGATGTGTATATACAACATCATTCTGCCTCTCACATTAAGGCACTTAACAATTACATTTACTTTTAATTGAGGACATTATTTAACTTCTTCCCATGGTAGTAAAAATGTTCAAATGAAATGGCTATTGGCTTTTTCTGTTTCAGTAATGTTAGATAGGGTTTACAAGAATAAATCACTGTTGATCTAAGCAAACTAACAATGATTTATACAGTTACTACAATGCTGTGGTAGTTATATCTATATTGACGTGTTATGTAAATATGAGCTATTATCATATGATATGAGAAATGACGACTTTTAGCCTTGTAACTTTCTCACCCAAAATATTTCATTTCCTGGGAAAGCTTTCTTCAGCAGAATATTTTTCATTACCAGTGAAAATCTCTGATTCAGCAAGTTCATTAATGGATACTCCTTTTTATCCTGTGCACAAATCATTCAATATAATTGGTTGATGGATCACATGTTGTTGATCACCAGGATGTGATTATTTACAAGGCCCATCTTTATGCTGACAAACTTAGAATCAGATGCTTACTGCAAGAGAGAGAGCTTGGTTCAACTGATACTACCAAAGTTTAAACAGTACCTTGTCTACATGGAAAATTAAATCCAGTTCACAGACATTTTCAAAACACTTGTCTAGTGTTTCCACAAATACCTACAAAGAAAGACAAAACAGTTACAAATTTAAGACCAGTCAATCCATTCATTCTATTAATGCACTAAATCTGACATAAAATATAAAAGACAAAAACATTTAAGGTCTTAAAGAGTTAGAGTACATTTGTAGATAATGATAAGAATTTGTCTATATGCAGTTCTTGATGGGAAATATATATATCAAACAGCTTTCATAGTTAAGCAGCTCCATGACAGAAATACTAAAGAAAATGGCACTACCAAACTTTACTTTCCATAAATCCAAATATCAAAGGGAAACCCCTTCAGTATTAGCTGAAGTGAAGTACATTTATGTCTCACCCCTCTATGATTTATATCAAATTTTCATTATTTATATAACTGAATGTAAACGTATAAACTGAAAAATCTTCAAACAACATACAGTTAAGTGCTAATATATTAAAATCCCCTATTAGAGGATAATCCGAATCTACTCTAACCTATAAAACTCTGACTTTCCCTGTTATAAAAACATATTTGTGAGCCTTTGCCTATAAATATACAATAGAAAGTATAAAAATCAGATTGGAACACAACCACTTTCCATTAGATTATTTGATTCTATTATTAATCAAGAGTATTTATTAAGCATCTGCTCTGTGCCACGTACTGCCAAAAGCAAAACAGGCTCTGCCCACAAGGAGCTTACCCTTCCAATGGATGAGACACTAATACATCTATCGGTACATGCAAGATACATACTGTTGCCCTGAGGCCAACTTAACCTGTCTTGAGTTTCCATATTTTCCAGAAACACTGTTCTCAGGGCATTCAGGAGGCCTTGAACGAATCAAGAATGAAACCCCACTGTGAGTTGACATATTTTGTGGTCTTTGCACCTTTAGCTGGAGTCTCAGTGTGTCCTTAAGAGTCAAACCAGTTATAATACAGGCACCAGTTAGACAGTATCAGACCAATAAACTGTGCAGCTGAGACCCTTGTAGATAAGTAGACCATCATAGCAATTCCCAAGGAAAAAGAATGCTGCTTTTGCCACCTTACTTACTCCTCTTCCCCTCTCCTTCTCTATTTTTCCCCTTCCCTACAACTCCCATCCTCCTCCTATGACACTCCCATTTGAGAGGGGATTGTCTTCTACTCTTTCCAAGAGATTGCCCCTTTTTGTAATTCATAAATACTCATGTTTCAGTCTGTATTATGAACTACTCCATACTGAGTATAAGGGGTTCCATATGCATGTTCACTTCTCTTGTAATATATCAAATTAACAACCACATTTTATGGAGTCATGATATGATTCAAGCTAACCTTAGAGAAGAAGGCACTAGCAGCTGGGGGACCAGGAAAGGACTGATGAAAGTGACATTCCAGCTAAGTCTTTTTTTTTTTATTTTTATTTTTTTAAATAAATTTATTTAACTTTTTACATTCATTTTCACAAGATTTTGGGCTCCAAAATTTTCTCCCCATTTGTGCCCTCCCCCCTCCCCAATACACTGGACATTCTAGTTACCCATATCACCAATCTGCC
>CM053772.1:125300916-125318756 GCA_028658325.1 Potorous gilbertii | reverse complement strand
GAGATTCAAATGCTGCTCCCTAGCCTCAGGGCTTTCAGCGGGTGGGACCCAGCAGCTATTCAATGTGAGCTTAAGTTCTGGTGCTCAGGTGGGGGCAGGGCCGCCTCCCAGGCTCAGTTTCCTCAGGGGGTTTATGCAGAGACCTTCCATAATGGAGCTCCTGCCGAGCTCCTGCCTGCTCCTGGAGCCTCTGGCCGCCAGCTGCCTCTGCTGCTGCCTCCTGAGGGGGCCTGAGTTATGGGGACACCCTGCTCCCCTTTCAGCCAGCCCGGAAGTCTCTCTCACTGACCTGCAGTGCCTGTGGGTGGAGGGACCCCCGCGACCACCGGAGATTCCATCCCTGAAGCCTGTTCAGATCTGCTCCTCCTTGGGCTGTGTGGCCAAGGTAGGGCTGGGTTCTGCTCTGGTCCCGTGTGCAACAGACCTTTGGTGAGGGTTTTTCAGGTCTTTCTGCAACAGAAATCTCCTCCACTCTGTTGTTCTGTGGCTTCCACTGTTCCAGAATTTGTTAGGGGTTCTTCTTTACAGATATTTTATAGACTGTGGTTTCGGAGCTAGCATAAGTGTGTCTTTCTACTCTGCCATCTTGGCTCCTCCCCCTCCTAATCTATTATCTACATTTTAAAGCCGAGGAAACAGGCAGAACTGTGACTTGTCCAAAGTCACACAGCTGGTAAGTATCTGAGGCTAGACTTAAACTTAGATCTTCCTGACTCCAGGCTCAGTGCTCTACTTAATGAACCACCTAGCTTCCAGTAAGGAAGTGAAAAAGGCCCTGCCACATAGGCCAACTTTCTCTTAAAAAGTCACTGAAAACAATCCTCAAGATTTAGTTGGTCTGGGAATTAATCTGTGCTGCCATAGCTTCCAGGTTGTCTAAGGCAGAGAAGCCTAGTTATTGATTGGGTAGACTTCACGCTGCTGAGTAAGTCATCATATTTCCATGTGGAGGTAAGAGAAGATGTGTCTCACTAAACCGATATGGAATCTTTGCTGGATATCTGTTCTATGTTTTTGCTAAGGAAATTTCTTTGGTTAAATGTCATATGGTTTACAGGTTTATAATCCTGATCGTGAACCACTAGACCAACCTGTCCAGCCTGATCCCAAACATTTATTGTAACTGGTGTAGAACATATTTTAAGAGGTGCGGGATGGGTATTGTGGTAAGAGGGGAGATCAGCTTCTTTGGGTAGCCTAAGACAAGAGCTAGACAGCCTGTGGCTGCCATGCTTTGGCCACTTCTGTTGCTAATGACCCTAGATAATTTGTATTGTCAGTAAAAGGAATATGATGAGAACTGGGAACCTACTCTGCTGGTAAGATAGCCGTGGACTTGCTCTAGGTAAGAATTAATTTTATTATGTCATCTGGGGAGAGACCTACTTGAGTGGTATCAGGATTTAGCTGTGGACTTCTCCTATGACACTTCAATTCAGGTCTGAGCAAAACCAACTAGTAAAATTTGAGCAGAATATCAGTACAGTTAGTTACAGTACTGGCCTATAAATAGGGTCTTGAAGTACTCCGGGAATGGAGATATCAAAGCACCCTTAATGCCCCTACAGTATTCCTTCTTTAGGTCACATATTACAAAATAAGATTAGAATGCTTTTTTAATCTGAAGTTCTTGGTCTAATCTGAATCAGAAACCCTTATTAATCTTTCTTTTATTATCAGTTGAAGTATTTTAAAATTATTCTTATTAGAGGTCTAACCATTTTCTAGAGGGAAGGTTCTGATCAGCCCAGAAAGGATTCTTCCCTTAGGGTCATGTTTAGACTAAGAAAAGTGAGAAGTCTTTGATTAATGTAGTTAAAAGAAGTATCTCAAAGGCATCTTTGACCAGTGGAAAGGAAAATTCTTAGAAAGATTGATTAAAGAGAGATTAAATAATTTTTAAAAAATGATTCTATAGAGTATACTAAAAGTTAAGTGACTGTTGTCTGATTTGATGAATTAAAATTGATGTTTAGACTTTGTCTCTCCTCCTGCCATTTGGAATTGATGCTTGAACCCAATGATTTGGGTCGAGACATTTGCAAAGACAAGATGAATTTGTGTCCCTTTGGATTTTCTCTTTTTCAAAGCAGAGATACTTAGAATATACTTAATTAATATATTTATCTCTGACAAATTTGTGCTCAGCGTGCAGAGTAAAGAATTTTATTCCTCAGTTAAATGGTACGTCTGGATTGGGATTTCCAATTCTCCTGATCGGTAGTCATCATGACTTTGGCTTACTCAGTTTGAAAACTTTCCACAGTCAACTAAACAGAGTTGAGGGACTTTTTCGGTCAAGTCAATCAATATTTATTAAGCACCATAGCTAGGTGGTACAATGTGTAGGAGTGCCAGGTCTGGAGTCAGGAAGACTCATTTTCCTCGGTTTAAGTTTGGCCTCAGACTTTTACTAGCTGTGTGATCCAGGGCAAATCCTTTAGCCTGTTTGCCTTAGTTTCTTCATCTGTTAAATGAACCAGAGAAGGAAATGGCAAACTACTTCAGTATCTTTGCCAAGAAAATCCTAAGTCAGGTCACAAAGAGTTGGACACAACTGAAATGACTGAACAAGAACAAAAAAAACCTCCTAGGCAAAAGGCCTGGAAGTCAAGGAAAGACAAAGTACAGTTCTCTCTGAAAAGAGATTGCAGTCTAATGCAGTTAGGTTGTATAAACAACTATGTACAAATAAGCAATATACAGGATAAATAGGAAAAGAATCAACAAGGCACTGGAAGTAAGATATTGGGATAGGCTTCCTGTGAAAAGTGAGATTTTAATTGGGACTTGGAAACCAGGAAATAGCAATAAGGAAGGAGAACATTCCATATGTTAGGGACAGTCAATGAAAATGCCTAGCGTGGGGCAATGTAGTAGGACTGTTTTGTTTGTGGAACAGCAATGAGGCCAGTGTCACTAGAGGAAAGAATTATATGGTAGGCATAAGGTCTAAGAAGTCCAGAAGCTGTTAGAATGAACATTGGGTTATGAGTGGCTTTGATTACCCAACAGAGGAGATTATATTTGATCCTGAAGGTGATAGGGAGCCACTGGGATTTATTGAGTAGAGAGTAACATTTTGGAAAAATTGCTTTGATTCTGCACCAGGGTGGTAGCAGTGTCAGAAGAGAGAAGGGGGTGTTTTGGGGAGATTATAAAGGTAAAATCAACAAACCTTGTCCACAGGATGTGGAAGGTTAGAGAAAGTGAGGAGTTGAGTGTGACACCTAGGCTGTCAGTCTGGGGGACTGGGAAAAATAGTGATCCCCTTAACAGTCATAGCAAATTTTGGAAGAGGGGACAGTTGAAGGGAAAAGATAATTCAGTTTTTTGACATTTTGTGTTTAACATGTCCTGTTCATTTAGTCATATCTGACTCTTTGTGAGCTCATTTGGAGTTTTATTGGCCAAAATACTGGAATGGTTTGCCATTCTCTTCTCTGGCTCATTTTACAGATGAGGAAACTGAAGCAAATGGAATTAAATGACTTGCCCAGGGTCATACCAGCTACTAAGTATCTGGGGCTGGATTTGAACTCAGGTCTTTCTGACTCCAGGTCCTGCAGTCTATTCACTGTGCCAACTAGCTCCTTAACATATCTAGAGGACATCTAGTTTGAGATATCTGATTGGTAATTTGGAGATTTCAAAGCAGAGGTCAATAGAAGTTAGTTCTGGATAAGTAGATCGGAGAATCATAAACATAGAGATGCTAGTTTAATCCTTGGGAACTGATGACATCATCAAGTGAAATAGTGTAGAGGAAAAGAGAATATGGTGGAGGATAGCACCCTGTGGTATATTCACAGGTTAGTGAGCATGACCTGCATGAAGATCCAGCAAAGGAGACTAATAAGTGGTTAGATAAGGAGGAGGACACCAAGGAGAGAGGATAGTGTCCTGAAAATTTAGAGAGAAGAGAGAGAGTATCAGAGAGATTAAGAAGAATGAGGATTGAAAACAAACCATTAGATTTGGCAGTTAAGATAATAAGCTGCAGGGCAGACCCAAGATATTGGAGTAAAAGCAGGGACTTGCCTGAGCTCTCCCCCAAAGCCCTCCAGATACCTGTAAAAATGACTCCAAACAATTCTACAGTTACACAACTCACAAAATGACAAGAGTGAAATAAATCCCTAGTCCAGCACAATCAGCCTGGGCTGCACCAGCACTGACAGGCCAGAGCAGGCCCCAGGGGACTGAATCATTGACTGCTGTGGCAGTTTACTGACTTCTCAACCCACAGATGCCAAAAAAGTCAATGGGAAAACTTTTTGGAAACTGGGTGAAAGAGGAGCACGCAGCCTGGCTGGTGAAGGTGGGGGTAGTGGCAGCATGGCGGCAGCTGTGACAGAGGCTGCTTCTGGAATTCTGGTCCAACAGATGGTGGGGGATGGAGCAATTGATACAAAATCCCTGGAACCTGGGACAGTACACCCACCCCCACTGGAAGCAGAGTCCTACCTTGACAAAGAGTCAGAAAGTCAAGTATTTGGCTGGGAAGATGAGTAAGCATTGTAAAAGAACTCAGACTATGGAATCTTACTTTGGTGATGGAGAAGATCAAAACATACAACCAGAAGAAGACAACAAAGCTCCTATAGCAGAAGCCTCCAAGAAAAGTGTGAACTGGTCGCAGACCATGGAAGAGCTCAGGATTTTGAAAATCAAGAGAAGTAGAGGAAAAATTGGGAAAAGAAATGAGAGTGATGCAAGAAAATCATGAAAATCAAGTCAACATCTTACTAAAGGAGACCCAAATAAAAGCTGAAGAAAATGACACCTTTAACCCAAATGGCAAAAGAAGCCAAAAAGCCAGAGGGTAAAATAGAAATTGAAAGAATCCACTGATTGCCTCTGGAAAGAGATCCTAAGAGGAAAACTCCTGGAATATTGTATCCAAATTTCCAAGTCAGTTCCCAAGTCAAGGAGAAAATAGTGCAAGTAGCCAGAAAAAAACAATTCAAGTATTGTGGAAATACAATCAGATTAACACAAGATCTAGCAGCTTCAACATTAAGGAATCAAAGAACTTGCAGAACTAGGATTAAAACCAAGAATCACCTACCCAACAAAACTGAGTATAATCCTTCGGAGAAAAAAATAGATATTCAATGAAATAGTAGACTTAAGCATTCTTGATGAAAAGACCAGAGTTTAATAGAAAATTTGACTTTCAAATACAAGAATTAAGAGAAACATGAAAAGGTAAACATGAAAAAGAAATCATAAGAGACTAATTAAAGTTGAACTGTTCACTATTCCTACATGGAAAGAATATTTGTAACTCATGAGACCTTTCTCAGTATTAGAGTATTTGGAGGATATATGTATATATATACGTATATATATATATAGATGGATGGATGAATAGCATAAAATAAGTTGAATATGAAGTGATGATATCTAGAGAATAAAACTAAGAGCTGAGAGAGTAATATATTGGGAGGAAAAAGGGAAAGATAGAATGCGGTAAATTATCTCTCATAAAAGAGGCAAGCAAAAGGTTTCACAATGGAGGGGAAGAGTGGGGAGGTGAGAAGGAATGAGTGAACCTTACTCTCGTTGGATTTGGCTTAAGGAGGGAATAACAAACACACTCAATTGGGTATCTTACCCTACAGGAAAGTAGGGGAGAAGGCGATAAGAAGTGAGATGATAGAAGGGAGGGCAGATTTGGGGAGGGGATAGTCAAAAGCAAACCTTTTTGAAGAGGGATTGGGTCAACGGAGAAAATAGAATAATTAGGGGATGGAATAGGATGGAGGGAAATATGGTTAGTTTTTCAAAACACTTTTGGAAGTGTTTTGTATAACTACTCATGTATAATCTATATTGAATTGCTTGAGTTGGGCGGGAAGAAGGGGGAAAATTTGAAACTCAAGAGTTTTAAAAAAAGACTGTAAAAAAATTGTTTTTATATGCAAGTGGGAAATAAGATATACAGGCAATGGAGTATAGAAATCTATCTAGCATTTCAAGAAAGTAAAGGGATGGGGATTAGAGGGGTGGATGATAAAAGGGAGGGCTGACTCGGGGAAGGTTGTCATCTTGGGATGGGGGAAGGGGAGAGATGGGGAGAAAATTTGGAACTCAAAATCTTGTAGAAATGAATGTTGAAAACTAAAAATAAATAAATAAATTTATTTTGAAATTTTAAGATGAACTATGAAAAAAGAGTTGACAATTGAGAGATCAAAGTCTCTTTGGAGAAAGTAATTTTGGTTGAATAATGAGAAAGGGAAACAGAACCTAGAAAATTAAGAAGAGTGTGAGAGCAGAGGAAATAGAGGCACTTATAAGAGACTACTTTCTCAAAGCATTTAGCCATAAAAGAGAGGAGAAATATGGGATAGCAGTGGGATAGAAGGATTTGATAAGGGTTTTTTGAGAATGGAAAGAGACATGAGCATGTTTGTGGGTAGTAGGGAAGCAGCTGATGGTCAGGGACAATATTGAAGATAGCTGAAAGGGTGGGAATGATATTGTGGAGCAGTCTGACAGAGGAGAAAGGATGGAATAGGATCACTTGTACACATAGAGGGATGGGGGTTACCCATGGCAAGAAGTGCTGCTTCTTCATGTGAGACAGGGGTGAAGAAAGAGATTGTGGCAGAAGACATCTGGGTGATAGTTGACAAGGAGGGGAGAAGAGAACTCTCAGTGAGTGGCCTAAATATTTTAAGTAAAATGTGAGACAAGATTCTCAACTGAGTAAGTGGGATTGGTGAGCCATGGGCGGTTTGAGGATGGATGAGAAGGTTTGGAAGAGCCACTGTGGTGAATGAGATAGTGAATAAATTAGGCTGATAAAAAAGGATTGCCTGGCACAGTGAGGGCTTAGTTGAAGTTGTGTAAGAAATTTGTAGTGGACCCAGTCAGGATAATTTCTTTTTCCATCTTCATTCAGCAGCATATGTGTAGTACAGAATGCAGTGGATGGTGCGAGTGATCCAAGACTGAGTCTTGACAGGGCTCACTTGATATAAGGAGGCAACGGAACTCAGGAGAGGATAATATAGAGCCGAACTAGTTCATCGAGGCAATGAGATGGAGAAAGGAGAGGAGTGTGGCTAGTGTAGGAGTTCTGGCTTGGGAGAGCTGATACTATGAGGGATGAGAGGTCATGGTGTGAATAAAGACCAGGTTTTGGTATTAGATGGCAAGGTGGAAATCCAATAGATTGTAATCAGATAAGGCAGTTTTAGAATTCATAAACTTGGAAATGAAGCCTTTGTAGGGTGATGGAAAAATTAAGACTGTGAATCTTTATGTGTAGCTGAGGTGGAGTGGAGAAGTAGGTCATGGGAAGTAAGTTGATTAACTGACTGGTTAAGAAGCTTGATGAAATATTATATGCTGGCAGGATTTGAGGAGGAGAGAGAGTTTGAGACAGGTACTGAATTAATTGAGGAAGGAAGGGGAGTGTCTAGAAAGTTTGTAGGATTTTGATTGGGTGATAGGTGTGGATTGCATGACACTCAAGGAAGGTGAGGTTAGTGAGTGATGGTAATAGAGAGAGAACCTTAAAGAAACAATGGGGATCAAGAAGTATTTCAACTTCTTTATCATAGAAGAATAAGTGAAAGTGCAGCCAAAACTGGAAAAGGTAGTCAGGGAGACTGTTTCATCAGGAGAGAACTGAGTCTGTGAGAGCCAAAAATGGAAGGAATGGGAAAGATAAAGGTTTTAGATGAAAAAAATGTGTTTCCTATGGAATAGGGCACAGATTGTGAATATATTTTGGTTGAAACTTCGAGAGTGGTTGGGTTGTGGAGAATGGCAATAGACAATTGGGCAGAATGAAGAATGAGGTTTGGATGTTGACCTGTGGGGCTTCGTGATCTCTGGGATGGGAAGGGTATTATGAGGGGTGGGGGGGAGCGGTGATGTTTGTTAATCATTAAATGAAAAATTTGGAGACATTTTCAAAATCAATAGTATTCTGAGGAGAGTTGTTTCAGGCTTGAGAAATTCGGTGAAAGGAGCAAGAAATTAGAGCAGGAGAACAGACTAGAATCTTAATGGAGTGATGCTTTCTCCCTTCAGCAGGCAGGAGCCTAGTGTGATGCAGTGGTGCCTTGGACATTGGTGAACAGGCAGCAGACTTGGGGAGATCAGGCAGGTGGGGTGTGTGTGTGTGTGTGTGTGTGTGTGTGTGTGTGTGTGTGTGTGTGTGAGACTTGGGGAGATCAGGCAGGTGGTGTGTGTGTGTGTGTGTGTACACGCTGACGGAATCTATTTAAGAGAAAGGCCAAGTGTGTCAGCCCCACTAAGAGATATTTGTGCTTGTTTCTCTTTCTGTTCATTTATGTTGGCACCAAACTATTTTAGTCTATGTGGACTTTTACTTAATTTAGATCCATAGTAGACAAGTGTAAGATTGTCTAGACAAAGAAATCTAAGATTTTAAAGTGTAGAGCAACTATAAGGGCTGGAAGAATAAGACCAGATTCCCTGTTATGGGTGAAGCTTAGATCCAGTTCCTGTAAGACAAAGAAATTCCTTTAGTCATTGAGAAGAGATGCCAGAATCCTGGATTGGGTTGAGCTGGAATCAGGCTCCTGCAAGGTCTGTGGGCTTTGAAGATAAATCCCCCACTGTGTAGTTCAGGACAGAACTGGGTGTCTAACTTTAAAAAGAGCTGGAGAGAAAAGAATCTATAAAAATACTTCCACGTGATGAAAGGGCAGCATTTATATTTCATCCATTGGAGAAATGAGATGTGCAAATTCTTAAGACAAATTAAATATGTATCAAGTTAGTTTTTCAAAAGAGTGATACATTATTATGCATTAAGAGCACATGTAATAGATTTTTGGTTGTGCGAAGGTATATTGGCAGAAGTTGTATTTTATATTTGTCTGCAATTTCAGTTTAAGTTTTTCTCTTCAGTGAATCTAAAAGCTAAGGACAAAGTGCTAAAGCCTTATCTGGCACTTAGGAAACCTTTTCACTTTTTGTCTCTAATTTGAAGAAGGAGGTTTATTTTTCAACTGTTAAAAATTGCCTGGAGAAGAAGAGGTATGACCCAAGGGGGAAAGGGCAACTAACATATTTTTTGAAAAGAAGGCAGTATTAATTTTTGGTAGGGAGCCTTTAATTTGCTAAACTCTAGTAGTCTTTTCTGAGTGAATGGGCAGAATTTAATTCCTGATTAAATTAGAATCAAAATCAGCTACAAGAAATTAGAATAGAATGTCCTATTCAGGTTCTGAAGAAACCGAGATAGAAATGTTTAATGAAGCAAAAAGAGAATCTAAACCAGTAAATGGAAAAGTTTTATCACTGATCACCCAGTAACAAAATTATGCATTGAGTTAGAGAAGAGACAGATTGAATGGAGAAAAAAGTAAACTACATTTCACAATTCACTCAAAACATTTGAAACATGATGAGAAAGCAGAGGGTAAAGGCTTAATACTGTGAGAAGGAAAAAGTGTAATCAGTTGTAATATTGTGATTTACAACAGTCAGTCTGGGTGTCAAATTAAGCAACTTAGAAAAAGAATTAAAGGAAATTAAAGATCATTCACATGGTGGGGAGGGAAGCACGAGCCCCCCCCCCCCCCTTACTCAAATTGATTGCTCAGAGGTGTCTCAAAGTAAAAACAGAAAATCCCCTTCATTTGCTTCGAGAGAGAAGCGGGCGGTCCCTTCACCAGTAAAGCTGGAGTCAGAGGTGCCTTACAGAAGCAGAATGGCCCTGACTCAGAAATCCCCCTCTCACCACTGACCATTATTCTGATTGACTGAGAAGCAAGGTCTTACATTCTAGGCACAAAATCTAACCAATCCGTTTTGGAACCCGGTTCAAATTTCCAGCTCCCCAACCATTATAAAGCCCCCAAAATACATGTCATAATATGCAAATTAGGCATTGAAAACATATGCAAATGAAGCATTGATGACTCATGCAAATTGGACATTGAGAACTTATGCAGATCAGATGGACCTATGTGAGGACAGCAGACTGTATGTGCATATCAAATTAGATGTTGAGGAGTTAGTGAGTCATAGCCAATCATTGATCCTAATGCACTACATAGCCTTATATGGAAATCACCTGACTGGAGGAATGGAAACCTGGGCCTAAGGTCTCTTTTACTCTAGAGAGAAGACTCCATATCCCTGACAAGTCTTCACTAAATCTGTTCCCCTTCAACATTAACACAGTGTAGACTTGAAGCTCAATTTTAACAATTCAAGTTAATTCCTCCCTTCCCCCTTTGAAGTATCTCCCTCCTGCCTTCCCCTTCCTCATCCATAGGGAAGGCAAGAAAAAAACAAAGCCCATTACAAATATGTATAGTCATGCAAAACAAATTTCCACAATAGCTACGTTTCAAAAAAAGGAAAGATGACAAAAAAGCTTTAATTTGTACACTGAGCCCATCAGCTCTCTCTGAAGGTGGGTAACATTTCGTCATGAACCTTTTGAAGTTGTGGTTGGTCATCGTGTTGATCAATTACTAAGTCTTTCAAAGCTGATTATAGTATTGCTGTTATTGTACAAATCATTCTCCTGGTTCTTCTCATTTCACTTTGCCTCCGTTCATATAAGTCTGTTCAGGTGTTTTTGGAAACCATCCCCTTCATTGCTTCTTACAACACTATAGTATTCCACCACACGCATGTACCATAACTTGTTTAGCCATTGCCAGATGGATGGGCATCTTCACACTTTCCAGTTCTTTGCCACTATGAAAAGAGAAGCTATAAATATTTCTATTTGTGTGATACGTTTTTTGAATTGTATTCCTCTGTGTTCTGTGTGTGTCTTTGCAGGTAGACTCCCAAGTATTTTATGTTGTCTATAGTTATTTTAAATGGAATTTCTCTGTCCTTTCCTGCTGGATTTTATATCCTGCCACTTGGCAGAAATTGTTAGTTGTTTTGATTATTTTTTAGTTGATTCTTGGCTCTCGTTAAACAAACCATCATATTATCTGTAAAAAGTGGTGGTTTTGTTTATGCTTTGCCTTTGCTATTCCTTCAGTTTCTTTTTCTTAACTTATTGCTTTAGCTATCATTTCTAATATAATATTGAATAGTAATGGTGATAATGGATACCCTTGCTCCACCCTTTTCCTTATGGGAAAAGCTTCTAACTGATCCCCATTACAGATATTGTGTGATCTTTGTTTTATATAGATAGTACTTACTATTTTAAGGACAGTTCCATTTATTCATATGCTTTCTAATGTTATTTTTCTTTAAAGCAAGAATGAGTGTTGTATTTTGTCAAAATCCTTTAACTTCATTTTTAAAATGATCATGATTTTTGCTGTTTTTATTATTAACATAGTTAGTTTTGTTTATGGTTTCCCTAATATTGAAGGAGTTGACTTTTGTTGTTATAAATTTGACTTTTGTGGTATATTGATGTAATCTCCTGGATGATACTTTATTTAATATTTTTGCATCAGTATTCATTAGGGAGATTGGTTTATAGTTTTCTGTCTCTGTTTTGACTCTCCTTAGCTTAGGTATCAAGATTATCTTTGTGTCACAGGAAGAATTTGGTAGGATCCTATCTTTACTTATTTTTGAAAACAGTTTATGTAATGTTGGAATTCATTGTTCTTTAAATGTTGGTAGAATTCACTTGTGAATCCATCTGGTCCTGGGTCCCCCCAGCCCCCACTTCAGTTTTCACTTATGTTTTGTTCAATTTCTTTTTCTGAGATAGGGTTGTTTAAGTATTCTAGTTCCTGTTCTGTTAATCTGGGCTTTTGCTTCATCTGAGATCATTGTTACTTCTGTTCTAGCCCCTTTTTTTAACTCTCTGTCTCCCCAAACTTCCTTAGTCTGGAAAAATGACTGACTTTTTTGATTTTGCCAATTAGAATTGTTGTGGAGGAGTTGTGCTGGTTGAGTTAGGCAAAATTACTTCTTCTCACTCTGCCATCATGCTAAAACCTCTGGTGATGATAGTGTTCCGAGGTTTGAATGAAGCTTAGTTAAAACACAATTAGGGAAATAGAGATGTTTTTGACACTGAAAAATTTTAAAGTTCCACCTGCACACATACCAAACAAACACAAAATGGTGAAAAAGAAGAAACCCGTTTGCAGAAACCGCAATATATATTTAAGGAATATTTTTTAAAGATCTCATTGAGGTGAAAGGAAAATAATGAGAGAGTTGATGATAGTCATGCTTCTAGAACTGCAGACTAACTGCATGTGGAGAAATACCTAATTGAAAAGGATAAACAATCCTCATCATTGGTCGAAAGCTCACACTGAACTTAAGGAGTTTATTTACAATTCCAGGACTCAATGGGCAATGGAGAAATTCTAGGAAAAAATTGAAAGGATTAGATCAGGAAAAGACATTTTGCCTTAGGAAATGTATTTTTTCATTTATTAAGTCTGATGACAGTTCCTCCTAAGGGAGGTGAGGTTAAGTTAGAGAATTCTAATGATTTCCAAGATTAATTTCATAGAGTCTGATAATCTTGTAAATTTGAAAAAGTAGCTTAAATCACAGAGCAGACATTAGAGTTGAACAGTGTAAAATTCAGGTTTTTATTGCTTGATAAATCAATTCGAGACTATTACTATTCACAGCATAGTTGATCTGAGCTTTGGGTAATAACTTCAGATGTCATATCTTTGTGGATATGTTATTAAAAGTGTTACCTAATCTACAAGTTTCTGAAAGCAAGCAGCATAGAATGCCAAAATTGGGAGATAATAAAATGCTTTTTGCATCGAGATGATCTGGAAAGGCACTTAACTAGATTAATATTACTATATTAATGTTCAGTTTCTTTTTATTTTTGTTTTAAATTCATGATTGTTTTACATTAGTGTTATGTTTACAAGTTTCTTGCATTGCAATTTTAGAAAATATACTTAGAGAGATGCTGTTAATTTTTAGGAATGATACCTAGGGTATGATGCATTTATAATATGAAGAGATTGAACCATCTTTGATTTGAATGTTCTGATGTTTTATGAATAAGGGCATCTTTTAGTAGTGACATTTATCTGGTAGATGTTGTGGCCTTCCTCTGGTTAATGATTGCCTTAAGTATTAAAATATACATAATCCTATAAGCTGAGTTAGTTATGTTTTGACAAGTAGTACAGCTGACTTTGGAAAGTTGTGCAAATGCATACATTAAACAAATAAATTGGCAGAAATGGCCATGATGGAGAAATTGCAACCTCAGTGTGACAAGAGTTTTAGCATGCAGGGTCTTGTATAGCTGTAAGGGAAGCAGAATAGACTTCTCTAGCCACTTCTCCTCTTACCCTTCTCCAAGGAAGACTTTAATTTTTGCAAGGAGGGAGAGGAGGAGAAGGGGGAAGAGGTGGAAGTGGCAGTGACTGGGGCCAGATAGTTTGACCACTTTGCTCTCCTCAGAGACAGAGGGTACTGTGCTACATTCATATCTATCTGCTCCCATAAATGTTATTAATCTAGAGGATATGGTTTTCAGGTTCAGTCTACCTTGCTGATTCATTGTTGGAGGAAGGAAGACTCTAAGCTTTTTATCCAAGACTTTGACTTCTTTGCTGGTTCCACAGGAAATACATCTGGTAGGTAGCCAAGAAACCCATTTATTCAAATAACAAAATAAAAATCAGAGAAAATATACATAGTAGATATATGCCAGATAATACAGAGTAAAGGAGCTCTCCCATTGGGATAAGGTAACTCAGTTGAACCAAGAGATACTTCTAGATCTCATCCAAGGGGAAGTTCCCTGAAGTCTCTATGGTAGCAAACTAGGGATAGGGACATAATGGAGACCATCAGCTCTTCTCATGTTGGCCTCTTCCCACAGTCATTTTCTTCATCAACTTGAAGTGGAGTTGGCATCTTCCATCCTCACTCTCAGAGCCAGAAGCCTGAAGTGCCCAAAGCTAAAGAGATTTGAAGCAGGTCCAAAGACTTGAAGAGATTCCAAGAAAATCTGAAGACAACTGAAGAGACCTTCTCTCTCTCATTCTTGTCAACTCTGTCCTCCCTCAGTGCATGGCATGGAGTGGCATTCATTTCCACTGATGAGGAGAGAGGTTCTTCGGCTTTGGGATTAGGATAAGATTAAAGATTTTTTACTTCATTAAGGAGTAACATAGAAAGCATAGTTTGAAAATAGATTTCATGAGGAATATTTAGAAGCTATTGAAATGTAAACTAGCCTTTCTATTCTGTATTTAAATGATGAATTTGTTGGTTCCTTGGAAAACTGATCTATAGTGCTCTAGCCTATTTAAGTGAGACTTTAGATTTTCTTCCATAGGGTCTAGCACAGCTAATAGGCAAGTTACCCACAGGCTCCTCTCATGGATATGGGACAGTCTGGCATATGAAATACGGAGAAACTCCAGAGATAATGTGAACCTGTTCACTGTTCCAAGGTATATAGGCAGGAGATTGGTTTAGGCTGAATATAAAGACTTAAATTAAAAATTCATTCCATTAACAAGCTTTTTTTTGGTAGACTTCATGCAGACTGGGCAGAATGAAAGCTAAGGCCATCATCCTGGAAATGGTCAGGCAAGTTAGAAATAAAAGGCCTAAGCTGCATCCATAGCCAAAAACATAGCCTGTCTTCTTCCCCCACCCTTTTGGATATTATAATGACTATTTGTCTGATTTTTTTTCCTCTCAGTTTCTATTAGCCAGTCTAAAAGACCTTACTCTTCTTAACACTAGCTTTTTTTTTAGTTGGCCTTACCTTGATCTTGTGGAAGGCAAGCACAATGGGCAATGGCTGTCAGCTCATGTTGTCATCCAAAAAGTTACTTTACAAGCTCCAAAATTTTCTTTAATAGCCCAAGTCCAATAATGTTGCTGTACCTGCCTCATATGCTAGATAGACGTTGTTGGGAACTAATTAAGGTCTTTTGTTAACATGCAGGTTGATAAAAGACTAAATGCTGTAAAGTAGGAATGTGTTTTTATTACAATATATTTTCAGGATTATTTAAAGTTTATGCTACTATTAAAGCAGATTCAAAAGCAGTTACAGAGAAACAAAAGATTGTAACCAGATACTTACTGCTTTCCACCCATACTGCTGTGGAAAACTGAAATCTTAAAGACTAAGTTTATGCGTCTCACTACAGAGAAAGTTTTGCTCCTATTAAATTTAAAACAAACATATAGGGCAGGGGTGGAGAACTGGGGCCTCAAGGCAGGTCCCCCACTCTTGGTATAAGGTAACTGTAATAGTGCCTGTTTTTCCTGTCCAAAAAAGGAGGGTTTGCCATTTCAGAGCAAAAAGACTGTACCTTTTGGTAGTGTCTGTATTTCTAGGACAAAAGGACTCAATATTGAATGCGATGGCTTCTCCTGATGAGTACCTTTTTGGAGGAAATTGGGAAAGACTAACCTGGGAAGGCGAGGTGTATATGTTATTACCTACATTTTAGAGCAGCTAACTGCCCTTTTTTGTGTGTTCACCTGCTGTGTGCAAATGTATCTGTAAGATGGTATTTGATAGTGTGTATATTGGTATACAAAGTATCTGTAATGATTGGTATACAAATGTTACTGTCGATGACTAGACAGTTCTTCAAGAATATGACCGCATTTTCTGAGGGAACAGTTCTAAGCAGTAGGTCCCTCTTAGGATTGATGCGCTTTTGGAATAGGCCCATCTTTCTATTTTATTAAATAATACAAAATAAGGAGAGAAGGTGGATAGTGGGAAAGCTATGCTAGATAGTTTTTAATAACCTATTGTTTCCCAATACTCTCTTTGTTCTAAAGGGACAGTTATCTAATTGATACAACTTAGAGCCCCGGCATGGTTAGCACCTTAATGTCCTCACTGCTTAGGAAAGGGAAACAGAATTTAATTGCACTCTCTTAGGATAAACCAAAACTTCAGCTCTAGGCTGTGATGTACCCATAAAAAACAAGTCTAAAAGAGGGTACCAGTTGGTACAGTTAGAAAAGCAACCATCCTGTGACAGAAACCTAATTGAATCAGTTCCAGGTGAGCTTTGGAGAACTCCATATCCTTTCTACACTAGGCTCCCCATTCCCATGAGAATACTCCTCTTTCTATTAAAGAGTGAAAAAATCCAGTAGGCTAAGATACTGAGCCATGCTCTGAGGACCAGGATTTCTTGAATGAACCAGGGACTTTGATAGCTTCTCCCATTATCGTTGCCCTGACAGTGTAAGCAATGGATCAAGAATCCCTTCTGACCTATGGTCATGGAACTGTTCGATAGTGCAGGTGAGAGGGAATGAGGCCCTGAAATAAGGTGATGATGAGTAAAATGGAAAGCAGGAAATAGATGTGAGATGTTCTGGAGGTAGAACTAACAGTGTTTAGAAAATGATGGTAAGTGTAGAGGGAAGAATGGAGGGTCACTCTTAAGACTGTGAACCAGGGTGATTAGAAAGACAGTTGAGCCTTCGACAAAAATGGGGCTATTACTAGAAAAAGAAAGTTTAGGGAGAAGTATGGAGATCTGAAATTTTCTCAGTTCTCATTGTTTGTGACCTTCTGCAACTGACTTGGTTCCTCTCTCTCTACTCTCCTTCTCTCCTCTAGGTTATCTCATCAACTCCTAGTACCTTGCCAGTAGTAGGTGCTTAATACATGCTTGTTGAATGAACAGAAGAAATCTACACTCTCCTCTTTAGGCTATCTTCTTTAGGACTCATGTCTCTTGGATAAGGTGACTTAATATGGCTTTGATTCCCATGTAGCAAAACTTGATTTTTCTGTATTTTGTGACAGAACAAACCTGTAAGTAATCCCTAGCTATTATTGTGTGAGGAGAGTAACAGAGACAGAGCTGAGTTTGTCTTTCTATGTACTAGTACAGTGAGGCCAAGGTTGGGGTAGTTTATTCCATTCTGAGGTGATGTATTTAAAGCTAAAGCTTTGGTTTGCTCCAAAACAGTTGTGCTTCACAGCTGCTTCAGGAAAATAGGTTGTGGAGAGGGAGCCATGAGACTACAGAGCAGAGAGTTTTAGCCTGGGGAAAAGAGTCCGTGAAGTGTTGAATATTAATGTGGAGTAGGAATGGGGTTAGAATATATTTTTTTTTGCTTAGTGCTTGTAGTTGCTGTGGTATAGGACCAGATTCCTGATAAGGAAATTCTTTCCACCAGTTCATATTGACAATTCTTCTGCAATTTATAGTTTTAGAGAATTGCCTTGAGCATAAATAACTTGTCCACTCACACACAGTATTCAGGGGTAAGAACTTGAACCCAGGTCTTACAGACTCCAAGGATGACCCTTTATCCACTCTGCCAGATTACCTCTTAGGATATTTATTTATTTATTTTTAAAATTAATGGATTTATTTATTTAACTTTTTACATTCATTTTCACAAAATTTGGGGTTCCAGATTTTCTCCCCATTTGTCCCTTCCCCCCACGCCAATGCACTGAGCATTCTAATTTCCCCTATCACCAAACTACCCTCTCTTCTATCATCCCTCCCTTCCCTTGTCCCCATCTTCTCTTTTCTCCTGTAGGGCCAGATAACTTTCTATTCCCCATTACCAGTATTTCTTATTTCCTAGTAGCAAGAACAATACTCAACAGTTGGTCCTAAAACTTTGAGTTCCAAGTTCTCCCCATCCCTCCCTCCCTACCCATTCCCTTTGGAAGGGTAGGCAATTCAATATAGGCCATGTCTGTGTAGTTTTGCAAATGACTTCCATAATAGTCATGTTGTGTAGGACTAACTATATTTCCCTCCATCCTATCCTGCCCCCCATTGCTTCTATTCTCCCTTTTGATCCTGTCCCTCCCCAAGAGTGTTGATTTCAAATTTCTCCCTCCTCCCATTGCCCTCCCTTCCATCATTCCCCCCACCTTGCTTATCTCCTTCTCCCCCACT
>CM053772.1:125284020-125300416 GCA_028658325.1 Potorous gilbertii | reverse complement strand
CCTTCACTGTGTTTCTGCGCAGCTTCCACTGTTCCAGAATTTGTCAGGAGTTCTTTTTAGAGGGAATCCATGGGCTGTGGGTTCGGAGCTAGCAAATGTGAGTCTTTCTACTCCGCCATCTTGGCTCCGCCCCCCCATTCCAGCTAAGTCTTGAAGAAAGCAAGGAGTTCAAGGGAGAGAAGAAGGGAAAGCAGTATGAGGTATGAGGGCCAAGAGCAGGGAAAGTAATAAAGGCAAGAAGTGATGGAATGATACATTATGATAAGGAAAAATAAGTTCAGAATTCCTGATCATAGAAGTGCAATGCTTTATGGGTGTAGGACAGATGAAGAGGGGGACCATTTCTGGGTGGAGTGAAAGTGGATCAGAGAACTGAGAGATTAGGGTAGTTGAGGGAACACCAACATGTACATTAAAGTCCTCTAGTCTGAAGGTAGGAGCTGATCCAGAGAGGGAGACTGTGGACCAGGGACAGAACTCATTGAGAACAAAAGTGCCCTGGAGTTTGGCAGATGAGAGCCACCAGGATCTGGACTGGATGCTAAGTCTAGACTGCCAAGTGATAATGGCAGAAAGAGAGTCTAAGTGACAGTGGGGAACAAGAAACATGACAAGTCCTCCACCAGCACCAGTGAGTTTAGGAGATAGGAAAGAAAGTACAACCAGAACTGGAAAGAGCTTCCAGGGATGCAGTGTCATCAGGGGAGGGTCAGAAGACCAGTGCTAGAAAAACAAAGGAGCATGAGATGACAGGAAACTTTGTTAAATTCAGGAATTGAAAGGGATCCCACAGAAGTCATCTAGTCTAAACCTCACCTGAAGCATGAACTCCATCTACAATGTTCCTGGTAATGGTCATTCCTGATAAGTGGAGACCCCTAAGGTACATTTCCTAACTCTATGATCCTAGGGTCCATTCTTCCCTTGAAGACCACCCATGATGGGGAACTCACTAGGTGAGGCAACCCTTTCCATTTTTTAACAGTTCTGATCATTAGGAGCTGACCTTATGCTGAGCAAAAATCTATTCTCATCTTTTCTTTGGTGTTATTCCTACTCTGAAGCAAAATCAAACAAGCCGAACTTTTCCATTACAAAGGAACTTTAAGGACAGTTAAGTATCTCCCCTGAATTTTCTATTTCTCTAGACTTTAGGTGATAAAAAGTTCAAATGTTTCTAAATATAAGTCACACTCAATTGTAACTCTGAGATTTCCTGCCACCTTGGAACATCTATGATTCTGCCTTCCCAATAGGGTAAATCATTAAGACAACTGTAGTTCTAACCATGCTAGTCACTGGTATATGCTGTTGCTGATTTCCCAAGTGTACTGCTTTACTACAAAATAGTTCAAACAAGTCATGGTAATAGGCCACACACAAAATGAACAAATCCTGCAGAATTTTCCTCCAAAAAAAGAATCCCATGACTTAGCATAAGAAATGATGATAGAAGCAAAAATTAAGGGGTTAGAGGAAGAAAAGGACAGGATGTTCATTCAGATCCATGAAGTACCAACTTTTGTGAACAAAAGTTCACAGGAATTTACAAACAATCCAACTAAACTCATATAATTATTAAGCACTCCATGATATGGTGGATTCCTAAGGTCAAAACTCAGAACCTACTTGCTAGCACTAGTCCAATTAATTTCCATGTTCCTCTCTTGCCCTTTGTTGACCTTTCCCAACTTTGGGTTCTGCTTGACTACTCACTGTATTCTCCCTTCCCTTCTTTCATGAGAAACCCTAAAGTGTAAGTCCCAAATTCAATCCATTGTCTAGTAGATATCTGCTATACACCTCTTCTAACTAAAATTCCAATCATAGCTTTTCCCTACCTGTACTACTCACCATTGCCTATGCCCTTACCTGAAAATGAGTGCCTAAAACAAGACAGAGAATTGAGGGTTTTTTTAAAATCTTTCCCCAGGAAACATGAGCTGCTAAAACAGGAAAATTTTCTAAGTGCAAAGTAGAGTTTTTTTCTAAATTTCCTTCTATTCAACAAAAGAAGGAGGGACAGGACTGACAAGGAAAAGAACAAGAAAAATAATGATGAGAAATGAGTAGCAAATTCCACCAGACTCACTGGGAATGTACCATTTGTACAGTAAATATTCAAAAACTCTAAAAATCGATCTTCAAAACCCAATATACTACATATAGAACAAAAAATAAAAATGTTAATTAAAAGTTATTTGAGGATGGATTATATAGGACTGGAGGCATACAAAACACAAAAAATCTTGGCCTAGGAGTTCTATCTTGTGAAGTATTATTAGTTAGCACAGTGGATAGAGCACTGAGCCTAGAGTCAGGATAGCTGAGTTCAAAGCCAGTCTCAGACACTTACCAGCTGTGTGATCCTAAGTAGGTCAATTAACCCTGCCCGCCTCAGTTTCCTCAACTCTAAAAAGAGGATATAATACTAGCCCCTAATTCCCAAAATTGTTACAATAATTAAATGAGATATTTGTAAAGCTCTTAATGCAATGCCTAACACATAGTAGGTGCTTCATAAACGCTTGTTTCTTTGTTGTTTTATTAACCAGTCATATGACCTTGGCCCTTAGGGCCATGGTTTCCTCATATATAAAATAAAGGGAATAGGTCGGAGCTTTATCCTGCACATGGAAACATCTATGAACTTGGACAGGGGAAGCTTCTCATTGAAATTTAGCATTTCTTTCAATTATTTAAAAACCTTCTTCTGAGAAGGGCCATATATTTCTCTTAAAAAGAAGCGTGGGGCACAAGGAAATGTAAGAGCTCCTGGCCTAGATGATGTCTGCAGTGCTGCCCAGTTCTAAATTCTGTTTCACATTTGGACATGGCCTTGGGGGTTTAAAAAAAGCACCTTTAGAAGCTTTCCTAGTATAATGCATTTTTGGAGGACATATTACTTCAGAAAACAGACGATGAAGCTAGGTCCAGGAACGTTCCATTATCTGCACATAACACATTAGGTTTACCCTTTCCCTTAACTGGTGAGTATCTATTTTGTTTCAAGTTCTTTGCCATCAGACAAAGTGCTACTATAATTCTATGGTCGCCTCCCTCCCAAACTGACTTCTCTCCACCTCCTTGCCAGTGGCACTGCTTCTGTGGAGACACCTCTACACTGAAAACCACTCTCCTAACTGGTGATTACCTAGCCCCAAACACTATTTCATGAAGACCCCCAGCTAAGATCACTTAAATCCTGACTCGACTTCCTCCCTAGACACCCTCTCCACTTCCTCTCCAGGAGCTTTGCCCATATGGGGCTACCTAGTCCCACTCTACTTTCTAGTTCCCCTCTATGCATTGTCTTGCCCATTTAGAATTGAAGGTAGGATTGTCTTGTTTGCTTTTATTTGTAAACCCCACAATTCAACTTTGCTTGGTACTTAGTAAGTGTTTGATAAATGCTTTCTCTACCTACTTATTGATCTAAAAATATTTTGATCTTGGAGATTTTCCTTTTTTGCCTCTAACACAAAAAGTGGAATCTCTGAGTTTAATTATATATACATTTTGACCACTTTCTTTGCACAATTCCAAATGTTTACATAATTCCAAAAAGCTTTCCAAAATGACAGTGTAAATTGACAGTTCTAACAGCAATGTACTGGTGTGGTCATCTTTCTCATAACCCCTGAACATTGGCTATTTCTATCCTTTGTCATCTTGGTCAATTTTCTAGGTGTAAGATGAAGCCCCAGGGTTGTTCTGACTTGTATTTCTCTTACTGGGAGTAATATAGAGTATTCTTTCATCTGGTTGTTAACTTTCCATAAATTGTCTATAAACCTTTGATATCAGAGGGTACTGTACTTATAAAGAGAAATAACAATTTGTTGCTTAAGATAAACATCTAAGGAAACAATTAAAAGATCATACTGCCAAATATTTTGTAACATACCTATTTAAGAAGGTTATGTTTAAATAAGAAAATTAATTATAGAAATGAATTTATAAAATAAAACATTTTAATCAACTGTTAAAAAAATATCACTGTGGCTACAAAAAACTTAGCCAGAATATACAAAAAAACCTTTTTTAACAGAGAAGGCAAATACCAAAGGGAAGAACTCCTGCAAAAGATTTTTACTCATTTGTTTTATATTAAGTTCAATGTTTAAGATGAGGAATGCTAATTCTAGTCTATGCATAAAATGAAAAACTCGAAGGCCAATAAAGAATAAGAAATAATCTAAAAGCCTTTAAGACTTTGGTCAAGGCAAATAAGTAAGGCTTTACTGTATTATTACACAATCAGAATTATCAAAAGGAATGAAAAGGAAGCAATAATTTAAAAATAAGATTATTTCTAGTCTATAAATAAGTGACATGGTAAATAGCACCCTCTAGTGTTTTATTTTTGAAATATCTTAAGCTACTTTTAATATAAATGAGTAATATTTTAAATTGGACCTCCACTTTAATAACATCCTAAACTCTGAAAGAGAAATATGAAGTTTGGCATCACTAGATCTCAGAAGAACTACTACGTTTACTGCGCCACCCCCACTCCTCATCCTTTCTAGAGCTTGGGAGTTTCTCTTAGCTCCAAGAACTTACTATTTAGACTCCAGAGGCCTTAGAGATCACCTAATTCAACCCTGTTATTTTACTAATGAGCAGAGGATTACCCAAGGCCACATAGGTTTAAATAGCAAAGGTGAAATTTGAATTCTGATCTTCTGACTCCAATTCTAGCCTTCTTTCCATTGTACCACATAGTCTTTGAAGTATAAAAGACAGCAAGAATCACTTCTACTATATGATAAAACACAGTTAAAAACAGTATCTGATACATAGGTTTGTGAAGTTTTTGTGGTGTCATGGTCTGCTTTAGAAGTCTGAAGAAGTCTATTAATCCCTTCTAGGAAATATTTTTAAATGCATAAGATATATATGATTACAAAAGGAAATTAATTATATTAAAACACTTACCAAAACACTTTTTAAAAGTTCATGGACCCCAGGTTAACAACTTCTGAAGTGACACCATTAAAAAAAAAAGTTTAGGGAATACTGCTGAAATGGCCAACCCTCCCTATCCCCAAATGAAATATACCTGAATTAAGAGACCACTGGTAAATAAAAGAAAGGAATCCTGAACATTTCTTGCCTGCAGCATAAATCATGAAGCAGGGGAAGTTTCCCTTCAGATCCCTGTCATTAAAACCTTTACCTTGAAAGCATTTCTACCACAGGGTTTATGAGTGTCCTACCTAGACCTGCCTCACAGGGGGCACCTCCAAACCTTGAACTTCACTTTTTTCCCTTTCTTGCCTTCAAAATTATGTCCTATCCCTTTGGTGCTCGGGCTTCTGCTTCCTTATGAGATGGCATATGCATTTTAACATAAGCTTTCTTGGGATATTGTCCTAACCAAAGTAAATATAATAAAAATTATTTCAGGCGTTGTGCAGAAAAATATATAGAGACTGGACCTGTGATTTCACTGAAACAAGGAACTCCCAAAAGAGAAAATTCCTCCTATTAATGCAGTTCAACAATTTAATTTTAAGGATGCTACCTAGAGTACTGAGTTGTTATGTGACCTGCCCAAGGTAACAGCCACTATGTGTCTGATGTGAGACTTGCACTTCATCTTCCTGGCCTGGGGGCAAAGCCTGTGAAGATAATGATAACCTTCGGCACCCTACAATTCCACACTGCTATGATCGTCTCAGCAAACCTGACAGGTGGCATACAAACATTATTTGTCCCTCCTTAACAGATGAGGAGACCAAAGGTTATAAAGTTCAAGTGCCTAACCAAGATCACAAAGCTAGAAAGTAGGAAATTTTGACTTGAAAACAACTGATTTTCTAATGCGAAGGCCAAGTATTTTTCTACCATATCCTGCTGCCTCTGAATCCAGCCAACTAAACTGTTCCTAATAAAGCAATAATGATATTTGAATAATATTTTATTGTTCATAATATAAAATAGTGTTTATATAGTATTTTATATTTAACAAAGTAAAAGTTCATCTGCTTCTCATAACAACCCCATAATATGGGTGTGATTATCCTTTTGCAGATCAGGAAACTCAAGCAGAGAAAAACTCATGGTTTGCATGCTTTAAATTTGGCAAATGGTTAAGAAAACTATTGACCAGGCACGTTTCTGACTACTCACTCATGTGAAAAAGTAAAAACTGATTTGTAAAGCATCACAGAGGAAAGCTCCATCTTCCTGGCTAGGCCATGACTGCAGTATCGTAAGTAAACAACATCCTCAAAAACAGTTCACTGGACCCAGTATCATACATATTAAAAGATCATATTTTGATTATATAGTCTAATGCAAAACCTAAATACCATTCTCTTAAGCCAAGTAAAAGACTTGTTGGATTAGTTCTTGATTTTTTTGTGTCCAATTGTAACTAGGCAATGGCTTATATACTATTGGGAATAATCCTGACATCATGGCTACAACCCAATGAAAGAAAAAGTGTAATTAAGAAAACAGAGTTAGCTATTGAACTACCCTGGCACTATTATCAGCTTAAGATAACAAATAAATTGAGGCCAGTACGAATGCTTATAAATATCCAAACCTAACATTAAATATTGATGTAGTTCTTTTTTTCCACTTTGTAAATATTTTATCACTTCCAATTAAGATGTGTATAACATAAATAGTTCTAAAGCTATCAGCTATGAAATTCATTGTTTTATTCAGCAACTTGCGACACTAAAATAACACACAGTATGACCAAAAAGAATTTTTTATCTTATTCTCTAAGCAAAAGGAAGATTTAGATATAATTCTGTTGATGAAGCAAATACAGAGGAAGCAGATTTCTGTCTACAGCAGACTTCAATCTAAAACCTACTAGGAAAGATAAAGCATGTCCTCTGATTCAGCAATGACATTATTAGTGTTTTATACTTTACAAAGTAAAATCTCATCTGCTTCTCATAACAACCCCCTGAGACAGCTAATATGGATATGATTATCCCTTTAGAGATCAGGAAACGCAGGCAGAGAAAAGCTAGAACTCATGGTAGGCATGCTTTAAATTTGGTAATTAGTTAAGAAAACCATTCACCAGGCACATTTCTGACTACTCATTCATGTAAAAAAGTAAGAACTGATTTGTAACACTAAAAAGCTCAAAATGAAAAGTGTACAAAATATGTGTACAAAAATAATTCTATGTTTACAAAAATCTACATGTACAAAAATAATTCTAGCAGTTCTTTTCAATACAGCAAAGATCTATAAAACAGGGGGAACAGGGATGAGAGTGTTTATCACCTAGAAAATGGCTGCACAAATGATGATGTATGAATGCAACGGAACATCATTACATTTTAAGAAATAAGAAAGGAACAGTTTCAGAGAAACCTGAGACTTGTGTGAACAGATAAACCAAAAGAGCAATTTACATAATAAGGAAAGGGAGGAGAACAAGCATTTCTATGATGCCTACGATGTGCCAGGCCCTAGGCTAAGTGCTTTACAAATATTATTGCATTTCATCCTCACAACAGCCCTGCAGGGAAGATGCTATTAATATCCCCATTTTACAGTTAAGGAAACTAAGGCAAGTAGATGTTAAGTGTCTTGCCTGGAGTGACACAGCTAGAAAGCATCTAAGGTTGGATTAGAACTCAGGTCTTCCTGACTCCAGGCCCCAGTGCCACCTAGCTACCTCTAAAAATAACAACACTGTAAAGAAAAACAACTTTGAAAGATTTAAGTATGAGTAAAGTAATAACCAACAATGATTCCAAAGCCTTGATAAAGTAGTTGTTAGTGAAGTGCATAGAGCATTGGGCTGGCAGTTAGGAAGACCTGAGTTCAGATCCTGCCACAGGTACTTACAAGTTATGACCTTGGACATGTCACTTAACCTCTGTTTGCTTCAGCTTCCTCAACTGTAAAACCTTCCTGATGATGAAAGCACACTACCCACCTCCTGACAGGTGATGGATTTAAGATGCGAAATGATACATACATTTGCAACCATGGTCAATGTGCGAATTTGTTTTCCTTCAATATACATATTTACTACGAGGGTTGGAGGAGGGAGGAAAAAGGAAAGGAAAGAAATTTAGTACTGACCAGCTCCCTTGCCAAAAAAAAAAAAGAAAGAAAGAAAGAAAAAGGTATTGAAGTATTTTTTCAAATGCACGAAAAAGAACAGAAGTACAAAGAGGACAACTTTGAAAACTGCATGCTATGTTAACATTCTTAAACAAAGAAAACAAGTGGTAAGTAAAAAGTATCATTTTCTTATACAATAAGTCTTCCTTAACTGTTCCACTTTGTATGTGGAAATGCTCATTTTATTTGGTGTTAAGTTCAGATTTAAATAATATCATTTCTTTTGGAAAAAAAAATTTATTCCAGACAATATGACAAGCCTGTTTTTCAAGCAACCCTCCTTAATCCTCCTCTTAACTAATCTAATGCTTCTGATGCTAAAGATATTTTGCAGCCATTGCTACAAATCATACATAGAACTCATCAAATTCAGGTATTGAATTTTCCACCTTAACTTGACTTACACTCTGAGAATTTCTTAAGAGGGCAAATGTTTCTTTTTCCCGAATGGACCTTTCAAACATTAACTACACAGTGGTTTTTCTTTACACTTCTCCACAAGTGATTTTTATCTTTCTTTTGAAGCATCTCAAAATAAGCTTAGAAACACTTAAAAGGAGCACATTCTAGCAAGAGTACTCACCTGAGTACTTACTGGCTCCAATTCAGTTAATTCAGATAGCTTACTTGTATTAAAAACTAGTTTGGGCTCACGTTCACTATTAGGAGTAAAGAGTAATGCACAATATTACCATATAAATTTTATTCACATAAAATCATTCTCAAGAAAACTATGAAACAAAAGGAAAGTTTTAAGAAAAAGTTCCAAATGATCACTTACAACAAGGACATCATTAGTAACTTACTTGTATTAGGTCTAAAATGCCAAGTTCACTTTCTGAAGAATCCACACAGAAGACAAAATACAATGTGGCATAATGTCTGTAAATCAGTTTGTTGTCAGATCCACCTATTAGCCTAAACAACAAAGGCAAAAAGCTGGAATGTCAGAGGGAGCACAAGACATATATTCATTAGTTTAAGTAATTTCCAAGCTTATAGTAAAATACTCTTATATAAAAATTTCCCAGTCATAAAGATCTCATTTATAGTGTCTGCACTTTTAATATGCATTTATTTTCGTAAAATAATTCAGTAAAGAATGGATTCTCTTTTGCTTAGAAAACTACATGGAAAAAAAACCTTTTTCTTCCACATGATTTTACTGTATAGAGATTTACAGGCATTTCAGTGACAAGAGTAAGAACTATAGACAGTTTCCATCTTAAAAGCTCATTACCAAATAGAGAAACACGAGGCAGTATTTCTTAACATAGGAAACATTTTCTGTAACTACTCCACTGACATTCAATATACATTGATTTTCATTGTGACAAAACTGAGGTAATTGGTTTCTGGAACTATTCTTCTGGTATATACTAACATAAAAATATTACTTTTAAAAACGTTCTTTGGTAAAGCTATCTCTTTAAAACACTTTTGAACTATCTTCCATAAAGAATTGAGCCGTTTTGCTGGGTAGATGATTGCTGTCTTCAAATTTCTGAAGGACCGTTATGATGAATAAAGATTTAACTTCTTGGTCTTGGCCCTCAACAGAGGTGGTAGGCAGATTTTGGTTCCATTTTTAACAATAAGAGCTATCCACAAAAACTAGAATGGACTACCTCTGGAAACAGTGAGTCCCTGTCTTAGGTACTGGATTTATCTTTCCATTATAAACTGGGCCTCTAACATCTCTTCAAACCCTGGCAATGTGATTTTCATAAATATAATAAAAAATACTTTTTCAAAAGAATCTTCAGGATTGACAGAATTTGTAAAACTAAGGCTAATCAACTAACTAAACTAGAATTTTTTTTTAAAGGGCAGAAGAAACCATTGAAAATATAGACATGCTAATCAGTTGAATCAAACCTCTCACATCACACACGTTTTCCTCTCCTCCTCATCCCCAACTTATCATTTCATGAGTGTGGGGAGAGGAACACTGTGAGCAACTTCTTTTCTAATGCAGGTCAGCAACTGCTCTTGAACTCAGTCTCGGAGAAAATGTGCTGAGGCAAAGAGAAGTCAGGAGTAACAACTTAATAAAAGCAACGAACATTTATATAGCAGCTGCTGCATACCAGGCACAGGACAAAGCATGTTACAGTTATGAGCCCATGTGATCCCCACAACCTGGCAGTCAGATGCCATTATCACCCCCAAAGACACCAGAGTGACTTGCCACTTCCTTCTCCAGCTCATTTTACAGATGAGGAAAACTAAAGGAAACAGGAGTTAAGTGACTTGCCCAGCCAGCAAGCGTCTGAAGCCACATTAGAACTCAGGCCTTGCTGGCGTCAAGCAAACAATGCTCTATCCACTATACTATTTAGTTTTCTAAATTTACGGAGGAACTTGAACACAGGTCAGCTTTCTATCCAATACGCCACTCTGTTTCTCATAAACATCCTTTGGTGTCCTCTGAAGTTTTTTAAATATTTGGAATGACGACCTCCATATCAAACTAACAACTATTACCGCTCTTACTTCATAAAATAACGATTTTCTATAAAAAGACAAGAACCAGGAACATGCACTTGAAAAACGTTCTGAAGTTACACTGACAACAGGATCACAGCAATTCTTCCTTGCTAAAAGTTTAGATATGGAGGGGAAACAAACTGCATTTTAACCTAATAGAATTCTAATTACAGTTAAGAATTTTTACAAGTTTGTTTTCTGAGACAGATATTTAAATTCAAAAAAGATCCAGTCTTCAGTTTTGAAATAGCTAAGAGGACTGCACGAAAGCAATAATATTGGGCAGCAAAATCAATTTTTTTCAACTTGGGAGTAAAATGTTGATTTCAGATACTTTGCAATAGCTTTATATGAATACAAATACCTTGTACAACCACAAAGATTCAGAGTTTGGGAGCTGAAGGAGAAATCTGTCTCACTTCCTAGTTTACAGACAAGAGGCAAGTGAAATCTAGTGAAATTAAGTGACTTATTACTCATCTCATTTGTAATAGATTCAAGACAAGATGTCAGGTTTCCTGACATCTAATTCAGTGCTTTACCAAACCACATTTTAATTTCACTGTTACTAAAGAATGATTCCAAGTCAAGTATAAATTGAAATTCAAACAGAAATCTGAGTGGCTATTTCAAGGCATTCCTAGGCAATTCAATAAATATGAAGTATTTATTATGACCAGACACTGTGTCAGGTCTTGTTTCTTCTTCTGAAAACACTCAGTAAAAAGATGATGCTAGGATGGTTCTGCAACTTTATTCAGAATCCAAACTGGTCTCAGTACCATATATTTAGAGCAAGAAGGTTCCTTAGATATTATCCAGAATCCTTCCTCATTCGAGAAAGAAGCAAACTGAAGCCCAGAGAAGAGGAAATCTGACCATAGGAACTGTATAACCCTGGGCAAATCATTTAACCCTGTTTGCAACAGTTTCCTCAACTGTAAAATGAGATGGCAAACCACTCCAGTATCTTGAAAACCCCAAATGGGGTCACAAAGAGTCAGACATAACTGAAACAACTGAAACAACAATAACTCTTCACTCCAATTTCAATCATTTTTCTTCTATACCAAACTTCCCTATCATTAAGAGAGAGGCCAAGTACATTTCTAAAGACAGGAGTCCAGTTGGTACAACCAGACTGAATGACTGAAACTGAAGAAAACAGTTGTATACTTGCCTAAACTGTTACAAAACTTAACAATTTAGACCTAGGAGGTCTTAGAAGACTATGCAGTCCAATATCTGAATCTTAGAGACAGAGAATCGATACTCAGAAAAAGTGAGTTAAGTGTTCAAGGTCATGAGGTAGTGCCAAGTTTGTTATCACAAGTTAATATGCAATAGTCACAAGATAAACCACTTATCCCTTCATGCATAAAAAGTGCTATATAAGAAATTAAACTTCCTCCATAAGCAAAAATGATTGCCAGATAAGAATGTCTTATGTTAGCAACAAAATTTATATAACTGTTTCCTAAAATAAACTGCAAAGTCTAATATATTCCGAAGTCCACAAATTTAGAATTTCTATTAATTTGTCAAGGGGTTGCCTTTTCACCTTGTCTACGAAAAAATAGCTTAATAGGCAAGTAAGCAGTATAGTCAAGATGATAGAGAAGTATGTTTAATTAACTGCCTGTAAAGAAACTATTTTAAAGGAAGAAAACAAGCATCCACAGGAACAAGCATTGGCCGGGTTCCTTGGTGATAGCCAAGACCAAATCCCACATAAGGAAGAACTTTGATCATTTGTACCAACTGATAGGCTGATTACAAATTATTCTCATCTCTTTGTATTAAAAATAGAACATCTAGGTCTCCGTTGGAATTTTCTAAATTCTAGTTTATTGTGTGGACTTGAAAATAATAAACTGCATGCCTTTACTTTTTTTTCTTAAAACTCAGACTTTTTGAGCAAGGCAAACCAGTGAAAAGAGGGTAAGACCTGGAATGAAGAAGACCTGAACTCAAATCCCACCCTAGACACTTAATAGCTGTACGACCCTGGGCAAGTCATTTAACCTCTCTCAGCTTCAGTTTTCCCCCTCTACAAAATGGGGATAGTAATCGCATCTAAACCACAGGGTTGTTGTAATGATCAAATGAGATAATGTATGTCAAGTGCTTTGCAGACATTAAAGACCTATGTACAGTTATCCCTTCCATATCATGGGAGTTAAGGACATGGTGCCCCCACAATCCGGAAAATCCATGTAAAAATTTTTGGCACTCCCTTTGTACCAGAGAAGACTGAATTATTCTGGTATTAAAAATATGTTGGTATTATACCATACTATATACATATTTTGTGCATTTCTGGCTTCTAAACTTTTTCCGTGTCATCTGTGACTTCAACAAAACTTCTCAAAAATTTCCATTTAATTTCTTAAGCCAACCCACAACATATCAAAAATGCAATGGGGAAGTCACGATGTGGAAAGGGTAACTGTAAATGCTAGCTACTGCTACTCTTGTTATTATTTTCTTCCTCAATTCATCCAAATTAGAGGCACATTATCCTAATAGTCAGTTGCCAAATCTCATAATTTCCACCTTCTCTTCTCACCCTTCACTCTACTCACCTGACACATCCATCTAGCTCAAGTTTTTGTTAACTCTTGCATAAACTATCCTCAAACATTTCTCCTCTCCAAACTAGCCTGCACAGGGCAACCAAAGTGATTTTCCTAAAGTGAGAGTCTGACCACATTACTACCCTACTCAATAAACTGATAGCTTCTCCCATTGCCTTTAGGATCAAATGTAAGTTCCTCTGGTTTTTAAAACCCTCACAAACTGGTCTCAACCCATCTTTCCAACCTCATACGTACATCACTCACTCTCCCATATTCCGCAGTCCTGACTTCTCACAGGACAGTCCATATTCTATCTTTTCACTGACTTTCACAAGCCTAGAACACACCACCTCCCTAACAATTCTTAGGATGTTTTCTCTCCTTTCAGAACTCTTCATGAAGCTTTTCTTGATTTGCCCCCTCCCAGTTCCTCATTCTCCTCCTCCAAAAATTCTGCCTTGTATTTATTCTGCATGTATTTATTTATGTATGAACGCTGTCTCTCTCCACTCTCCTAAGACCTCATGGAATATAAGATCCTTCCTTGAGGGCAGGAAGTGTTTAATTTTTGTCTTTATATGAAGTCCAGTGCTTATTACAATGTCTGTACATAATAAATAAATGCTTTGTCATTGATTCATCTATTCAAAAAACATTAGATATTTTAATTAAATATTTTACTTACAATCCTCCTTCTAGGAAATTACAGACGTTTTCATCTCGTTTAGACACCAAATGGAAAGTTTCCCTGATGATTTGTTGCTGTGTATCTTCACTCTGGGGAAGAATATTTTACATATATTGAAATAAGATTAACATTTAGAGCAATTTTTTATATCATAAACATTTCTAGCCACTACTATCAGTGTTAATCTGTGACATCAATTTGCAATAAAATCCCAAGCTCCCTAGAAATGATTCTCTGGAGAGGAAATTTCATTATGGGTCTTATCTTAAAATGATACCTGACTGAAGCAAAGATAAAGGTTCTCTAGTGAAGAAATACAACTGAGACAAAGCAATCCATGTTTAAATATATTCTTGAGAAAGTCATGAAATACTGAAGTTGGAAGATTCTTAGAGGTCATCTAACTCATTCACTTTACTGATGAGGAAACTGAAACAAAAGATAAAATAAAGGCAAAATAGAAACATTCACATGTTTTAGAGTTTATATAATATTCTACTTCTGTCTTCTAGTTTGAACCTCACAACAACCCTGTAAGGTAGGCAGTGCAACTCTTAAGTCATCTCCATTTTAAAAATGAGGAAACAGACTCAGACGAATGAAATCAATTGCCCATACGAACACAGCTATAGGGAGTGTTGGAAGCTTCCTAGGCCCTGTACTCTTCAAGGGCAGGAGCTGGTATACTTCTGTCTCTGTATCCTCACCAGCTAGCACAAGGCCATGAACACAGTGGGTGCTTAGTAAATCTTTGAATGAGGTGAGAGCAAGAAACGAACCCAAGTCTTCTGAATCCAAGCTCAGCACTTTCAATTATGCCACATTAATAGACTAGAACCCAGGTTTCCTGAGTATCAATACAGTGTTCTCTCCATAAGACAACAGCTTTCAAAGCAAGTTTATGTCCAGAGACAGTTTATAAAATTAGTTTTTGCCAGGAAACCAACTGCAAAGCAAGTTATACCAAGCTCTGATCACTACATGTAGATGCAATTTAAACTTCTGAGCGAGCGGTAAAGTCTCTCAAGGAGGGAAGGGCAAAGATTTTTAAAAAGTTGAGCAAAAAAAAGTAGAATAGTAAAGTAAAATTACTGATCTAGAAAAAAAAAGTCAAGAGATGCTCACATTTTGAAGCTCATACACCCTACCTGACTATAGCAATTTCTCCTTCACTTCTTTTACACAGCTCTTAAAGTGGATGAAGCATTAGAAAAAAAACAAAGCAATTAATTACTTTTGCTTAGTTTGGGAGGAGTCAAAGATATTCTTTCTGAGATAACTGGATGACCTTGGGTTTTAGGCCAAGAATCTGAAGAATGATTATGAACCTTTAGAAAGGACTTCTGTTTATCAGCTTTGATTCAGAGAGATGTAGAAACATCTAATTCAGACTTGGGGAATTAGACTAAAGATGGAATAAACTGCTAATAGTTAAGACTTAAAGAAAAAGATACACTGTCCTAAAAACTGATTTCATTGAAAGCTTTTCTGTGTTTCATCCTCAAACATATTTTTGGTAATGGTTTCTTTTCAGCTTTGTAACTGATCTTTTTTCAAAAACACATACATAGCAAAATTCATGGCTGTGATCCTCAGCCTTTAGATGCACAAACTTTAGAATGGTGAAAAAACCCTCCAGAAGGTTAGATGAGAAAACTAAAGAATGTGATATAATCAAATTATCCCTTCAACAAATTAATCTTAGGAAGATACCATGGAATAATGAAGCTTCATTTTCACAATTTAATAAATATCCTGGATGGTGAAGTAGAAAGACACACAGACACTAGCTCCTGAACCCACAGCCTATAAAATACCTGTAAGGAGGAACTCCCGACAAGTTCTAGAGCAGAGAAAGCTCCGGAATGACAGAGTGGAGGAGATTTCTGTTCCAGAGAGACCAGAAAAACCAACACCGGGGGTCCTTTGCGCACCTGACCCGAAGCAGAGCCCAGCCCTGCCCTGGCCACGTGGCCACGGGAGGAGCGGATCCAGGCAGGCTTCTGAAACAAAATCTCCAGCTGCCACACAGTTCACTCTGGCCATGGGCGCAAAGGTCAGTGAGAGGGCCTATTTGGCTGGCCAAGAGGAGAGCGGGGTGTCTCCATAACTCAGGCCCCCTCAGGAGGCAGCAGCTAACAGGGGTTCCCAGAGCAGGCAGGACCTCGGGTTCATTACGGAAGGTCTTCATGTAAACCCCTGAGGGAAGTGAGCCCTGTACTGCAACCCTGCCCCCACCTGAGCACATGAATTTAATCTTACATTGAATAGCAGCCCTGCCTCCACTGAAAGCCCTGAGGTTGGGAAGCAGCATTTGAATCTCAGACCCCAAGCACCAGCTGGGCATGTCTGGAGGCAAGGTGGGTGTGGAAAGGAATCTCAGAAGTCAAGTAACTGGCTGGGAAAATGCCCAGAAAAGGGAAAAAAAGTAAGACCATAGAAGGTTACTTTCTTGGTGACCAGATATGTCCTCCTTTCCTTTCTGATGAGGAAGAACAATGCTTACCATCAGGTAAAGACATAG
>CM053772.1:125265507-125283520 GCA_028658325.1 Potorous gilbertii | reverse complement strand
ATGGGGAGATGTTAGAACTCAAAGTTTCAGAGATAACTGTTGAGTGTTGTTCTTGCTACTAGGAAATACGAAATACTGGTAATGGGGAATAGAAAGTTATCTGGCCCTACAGGAGAAAAGAGAAGATGGGGACAAGGGAAGGGAGGGATGATAGAAGAGAGGGTAGATTGGTGATAGGGGAAATTAGAATGCTGTGATGGGGGGAGGGGACAAATGGAGAGAAAATTTGGAACCCAAAATTTTTGAAAATGAATGTAAAAAGTTAAAAAAATAAATTCATATTAAAAAAATAAAATAAAATACGTAGGCTTACAAAAGAGCTTAATTCTGTTGATATAGTTATAAAAATATTTTTTAAAAAACCAGCAAGTTCATGGTCTCTAGGTTAAGAACTTTTTTGTTGTTCTTTTTAATCAATTTTTTGTGTCTGATTCTTTGTGACCCTGTTTGGGGTTTTCATGGCAAAGTGGAGTGGTTTGCCACTTCATTCTCCAGTTGATTTTCCAGATGAGGAAATTGAGGCAAACAGGGTTAAGTGACTTGCCCAGCATCACACAGCTAGTAAGTGTCTGAGGCTGAATTTGAACTCATGAAGAATATGTGTTTGTATATATGTTTGACCCTTTTTTTTTTGTTAGGAAAAGAATGAGGTTCTTATTTTACTCATGATATAATGAATTTTCTTTGCTCAATTTTATTTTTTGAGGAGTCTACTACTTGGGTAAGATTTTCTTCTAAGTTATTTTCTTTCACTTTTTTCTCCTCAGGAACTGTCATTTCATTTTTAATCTCTCATGGCATTTCTTCTACTCTTAGACTCTATGTGGTAAACTATTTCTCTCTCTCTCTCTCTCTCTCTCTCTATCTCTCTCTCTCCCTCCATCCCTCCCCCAGGCTTGAGTTTCTCAGCCCAGAATATTTGTATCTCCAGATTTAGTTTCAGGACTGAGGTTTTTTTCAAGAGCCAAGCTCTACCTCTTGTATTCTTGAATGGTCCTCTTCTCCAGTACCAGACCATGCTCTCTGTTCCAGTCCCTAGCTCTGGCTCCTTCAAGAGCCAAGCTCTACCTCTTGTATTCTTGAATGGTCCTCTTCTCCAGTACCAGACCATGCTCTCTGTTCCAGTCCCTAGCTCTGGCTCCTCTCCTGGTGACTCAATGTATATCTTTGTTAGCATTGGCTCTTGTATCCCTTTTTCCTCTCACAGTTTTGAATTGGGAGTTGGTTCCATCGCCTGGGTGGGTCTGATAGACACTAGTCAGAAATAGGAGATAGGCTGGTATTGTCTGGCTGGCAGCTGTAGCAAGGTAAACACCTTTGTTTCCTGCTGTAGCTCTGGGTGATTTGAAGTGTGAACTGCTCCATCCCATTTCCCTTGCCAGCAACTCACTGGGGTCTGGTTCTGTACCTGATGCTGCTTCAATAGGCCATGGCTATACTCTGCTTTCTTTTACTTCTTGATGCCCTTGATGGCTTATATCTCCCTCCAAGGGATCCTGCTCAGGGGTGGCCTTTATAAGATTCAACAAATATTCACCTTAAAGTAAAAAACAAAATTCATGGCTGCAAACTCTAATGAAATGTTCTGTGCACAACTGTGGCAGAGATTATTGGATATCTGACCATATTTCTGTTTGCTAATTATATGAGAAAAGCACCCAAAAGACTTTAAAGATGCTGGATTTTGGTTCTGCGTTGGACTGCGGTCAGGTCACCTGTTTATATCCCCATTACAGGCTTCCACCTACCCTGCAAAGATTCTTCTCTAAGAGTCCACAGACGACTTCTGCCCTTAAAGCTAGAGTTGCTGGGGTATTTTGGGAGAGCTCTGCTTCTATAAAGCCTCTTACATGGCCTTAACTGATTGTTTGATATGTTTTTACCCCAGTGGATACAAGTGCTAAACAAAATAGAGCTAAAGATGGATCACTGGATGCCTCCAGATATATATGATCATATTTATTAATAGTTCCTTATTATGGTTTTAAGTGTAACTCATAAAAGCTTTTTAAATCCATAGTATAATTAAATTATAGGGCATTATAGTACTCTAGATCTCAACTACTATTTTTCCTTTTTTTTCTATTGGGAAAGAAGTGTAACCCCAGAGGTATGTAATGTAAGGGATAGTGTTTAGGACTTTGAGTCTAGCAGACATGGATTTGAATTTCATGTTTGACATTATTGCTTACTGTAGGTAGGTTATGAACCATCTTTGGCCTTCAATTTTCTCATCTGTAAAATAGGCAGTATAACATCTAAAGTACTTAACAAGGTTATTTCAGAGGGCCAAGGAGATTAATGTATAATGTATGTATTTTGTAAACTTTAAAGAAATATGTGAATGACATTATCGTCATCACGATCATCAAAGAGCATTTTCTCCTTATTCCTAGCTGCAGGAAGAAGAGGGACTTTCCTTGATTCCCACTATGCCTTCTCATGTAGTTCAAAGCAGGTTTGAGGGAGAGGGGAGTAGGAAAATCATACTGTGAGGGTAAAGGTGTGGTGGGTGGTGAAGAAGTATGAGGGGTAGACACAGGAATAGAGGACTCTAGTGGGGGCTATGAGATACCCCAAGGTGGAAGGATGCTCAGGGGAAGGGGCATAATGTACTGTAAGTTTTGCTTACGTAAAGGAGTGTCTGTATTAATTTAAACCAGGCAAGAATAATTATGTTTGAGTACCAATGAGATCTTATTTTAGTCTGATTTCATTTTATCCTCATGATATCTCTGGGAGATAGATAGGGCAGCCAAAATGTTATGTTTGTTAGCTGAGAAGACAGGTAAAAAGAGATGAAGTATTTTATCTAAAGTCAGACAACTTTTGTGCTGGAGATAGAATTTATTGAAAAAGTATGATTACAAAGACTTGGATGTTTTGTCTGTCACAGTATAACTTAATATAACAGTGTAGACGGATTTTCTCAGTGGGTTTGCTCGAGATTCAATATTGTCTTATTTAATTAAGGAGGACGAGTAGTGTATTGGTGGCAGGATTGGCTATGGAGTCAAAACCCTCCAGAATACTGGCTCTGTGTCATCTTGCTTGAATTACATCCTCTCTCATGACTTCTAGTTTCTTCATCTGTTGAAAAAACAAGTAATTATAAAAGTGAGGGGGTTGGAGTAATGACCTCTAAAGGTCTTTCCAGCTTTCAAATCTTATGATCCTAAATAAGGTGTAGAACATCTGTCTCCTGGGCTGAGAATAGAATTGTAAAAGTGCTGTTATCTCAGTTCCCGTTATTTTAGTGAAAGTGATGAGTAAGTGAAAAAGTCATTGACCATTGTGTTGAAGTTGAGATGAAGGGTTCTGCATATTCAGTTTCATTCAAACACTTTGTTAAACTGGTAGGGAACACCAGGAATTGTTTCCTTCCTTATCAGAATGCAAAAACCAAAATTGCACTGTTGTGGTTTAGCACTGGCTAAGTATAACCAACTAAAGGCCAGCCACTTAACTTTTCAAACTCCGTTTGTCTGTAATGCACAGTACACATCACACTCCTCTCTCCTGTGCTTTTGGTGAACTTTGTCAGGGGCTTTAACAGAAGAGATTTCTCTCTGATGCTGTGCTACATTCATGCTTCCTGTCAGCTGACATCACATGCTGAGGCATCAAGAGCCTTGGCTTAAGCTGCAAGTTAGTGTCTTGCATAAAGAGCCAGGGATTGATTGCACATTTGAAAGAATTTGCGCAAGATAAATCTCCTTATGCTTTAGAGATTGAGGGGGTTTTGCTGCCACTGCAGAAGTATTTTCCTTTTCTTAGGTGTCTCTGACAAAATGAATAGTTATCAGGAGCCTTGATGTTTGGTGATTGTTGAACTATAGAAGGATCCTGCATTTAAAAAAATATATTTTTTATACTTTTATGACAAAGCATGCTTTATAATCACTTAACCAATGAGTCATGGACTACATATCCCTTGGTGAGTCATTTTAAAAATGTGCATTTAGGGTGTAAACTATATTTCTGTCACTCTTGCAGGCATGGTAGACCAAAAAAAAAAATCATAGGAGAGATTAGGAGAAAATGGAAACACAAAACATCTTTAATTTGTGAAATGTAGTTCCCACACATGCATTTTATAAGTATATCTGGTTGACTGTAAAACAATATATAATCTCTACTAGAAATATAGAATGTTTTGATTTTAAGGTTTGTTTTTGTGTATTGCTGTTTTTCTCACATGTTTTAAAATTATTTTCATGATCATTAAAGAATGAATCAAGTTATATTCACCAATTGCCAGTGTTAAACTTTTTAAAATTGCAAACATATCAATAATAAAGGGTAGTGGATAAATTTTTAACCCCAGGAAGCAGTATCTATTATCTTTGAAGTTCTTTTACCAGTGGCTGTTAGGAGATAAAAAGAGAGAGTAGTTAGAGCTCTGTGAATTGGTTCCTTTAAAAGTATACAGAGGGAGCATTACACTTCTCAGGCATTACATGCTTTTCTCTTTGGAGCATACCTTCTAACACTGTGGATTGCAACTCACCCATGCTGTGTCTGTGGATATTATTTTTCTCCATGTCATTCAGTATATCGTCCATAGTAAACTTACAATAATCTTGAACAATTGATTTGTGTGTTTTTATATTTTATATATACAAATATATTTATATACCTATATGACACATAGGTATATAATATGTGTAACTATATATGTACATGTAACATATGTAACTATATATCTATATCTATAAAGCGTCTAAGGTTTGTAGAATACTTTATATGCATTCTTATTTAAACATCATTGTGACCTCACAGGGTTGAGGTAAGTTATTACAGGTATCATTTTCCCTGGAATCAAGTGAGATTACACATGTAAAATTTATTGCAAACCTTAAAGCATTACTTAAATGGTAGTTTTTCTTACTGTTGTTTTATAGATGAGGAATCTGGAACTTTTTTTTTAAGTGTTTAAGTGCCTTGTTCATGACCACTCAGCCAGCAAGTGTCAGAGGTGAGATTTGAACTTAGATTGTCCTGGCTTTTAATGCTAACTCTCCTCTAGAGTGCTTAACATTTTGACTCTTACCAGTGAAACAATCAGGTTGTCCATCTATGTCACTTCCTTTTCTTGGTTTGTATCACTTCTGTGCAGTTCATTATTGGTAATATACCATAGCTTATTTGTGCCTACCATGTATTTCTCTTTTTTGCCCTTTGGCACTTTTGATTCTTTGGAGATACTGTTATTCTATGGTTCTCACAACCATGTTACTATATAACATCACTAGAATATAAATAGATTTTTATTTCAAGGAGAAACATTTGTTGAAAGCACTGAGCATATTCCCAAGTGCAACCTGGCATATTATATTTTTCTGCCAATTCATTTGAACTCTGCTCATTGTTCATCCACTGTAGCTGTCACAAGTATATGTGTTGGGCTATTTCTAACTTCATTTCCTAGTCTGAACAAAAGGCATGCTTCATTTATTTGTTTTTTCCTGTGTAATATGTTAGCTTTAACTCCACTACCTTATTCAGAGTAGGCACTTAATAATTGCTGATAACAACTGAATTTCACTCAAGTAATTTTGAGATTTTTAAAAATATTTCAGCACTTGATGTAGTCAACATAGTGTCATCTGCAAACAGGATCAATTGGAGGACTTTACCAGATATAGGAAACCTCTCTTTCATTTGAACTGTGAGCTGAATCTCCCCCATGAAAATGGCAAACGTTTAGTAAGTATCTCTCCCTACTTTGTGTCTCACGGGGGACACCTTCTCTGTTGCTAGCCTTCCAGAGCTTTGGGCACTGTCATTCAACCTCCTGATGTATTCTGTGGATGACTGGATTTTTCCATCTCTATCATCCCTGCATTATTAGAAATTTTGGGCCTTTCCATCTGCCCTCTAGCTGAACTTTCTAGTCTGTGCTTTTTACTCCAATTAGATTGAGTTCCTTGGTAGCAAAGACTCTCTTTCTCTCTCTTTCTCTCTCTCTCTCTCTCTCTCTCTCTCTCTCCTCTCTCTCTCTCTCACATTTATATCACCAGTGCCTGGGCAGATAATAAGTGCTTATTAAATACTTTTTCATTCACTCATCAGGGGTTTGTTGAACCAAGTTTCCTCATATTACCTATTTTAAGGGCTCTTGAGTGCTTTTCTCATAATTAATACAGAAGTATGGTAAGATGGCTTATATTGTTTGCCATGGATAATTTCATTAGAGTGTGCAGCCTTGAAAATTAAAAATAAAATAAGGTGAATATTTGTTGGATCTCATAAATGCCATTGTTAATTAGTCTAGTTAAACTTAATTTTAGTGGAGTGGAGTGATAGGAAGCATTGTGGTGAAGTCCCATCTAAACTCCTACAAACAGATCTAGAAAATGCATTAGATTGAATCTAAATCTAAGAGAAAGTTATAGTGAGTCATTTTTACAGCCCTGGTCAGAATCGGAGACAAAGACCCTGAGGATGGGGTCTGACCAGAAGCATTTTTCACATGGAACATTCTACTTCAGGGAGAAGTTGTGTACCAGGGCAAGTGGATATCCCAGACCCACATTAGGGCATCTCCAGACCCCTGGGGCACCACACTGGGGACAGGTGCCAACTGGCAGGTTTGTTGCCAGTCTAATTCTGGGTCATGGATCCAGAGTGGACTGAGGAGGGGACTCTTCAAAGTGTTCCTCTTCCTCCTATAAGTCTCATGTCTTAGGTCCGCTGAGAGAAGAACAGCATCAGAAGCAAGCAGGAGTAAAGGAGCTCAGATCCCAGGATCAGAGCAGGGTCTCATTTAGCCCAAGCATCTAGCCTGCAGAGGAACAACCAGGATAGGACTATTAGGGGAGTCTGCAGTTTTATTATTCTGAACTAGCAGAGCTTCCTTGATCGTGGTAGTGACTGAGTCTAGCCCTAATCCACTGTTGTTCAGACTCAAGTCAGGAATTTGCAGAACTTAGAACAGGAAGGCATAAATCAGATTTTGTCCTAGATCTTTGGGACTTTAGGAGCCCTGAAAACTTGCAAGTCCCCAGTCTGAGTTGTTCCAGAGATCTTGGAAAAATACAAAGCCCCAAGAAAGTAGCAGCATGACCAGCTTAGACCTGCTCTCCAAAAGTGTTCAGAGCTTGACCCTGTTGTATCAAGTGTAAGGTCAGGAAGTGGGCTAGAAGAGTTAACAAACAAAAAAGAATCCCATTACAAAAATCTATTGTGGCAAAAAAGCTCGTAACCCAGAAGAGAATGACTTTAAAACATTTGCAAGCCAAGTCTCAAAGGAAAACCTAGATTGGGCACAGATTCAATTAGGACTTCTAGAAAACATGAAACCAGAGTTAAAAAAAGTTTTTGTCAATGAAATGAGAGTGCCAAGGAAAATATTGGAAGAGAAATGAGAGTTTTCGGGAAAGAACTGGAAAGGGAAGTAACAGCTTGACATACCAAGCAATAATTTCCATGAAAATTAGGATGAAACAGAGAGCCAGTGACTCTATGAGAGAAGAAAAATCAAAGGAGTCAAAATACTGAAAAAATAGAGGAAAATGTAAGATATATTATAGCAAAAAATACTGACAGATTGAGGAGAAAAAAAAATGTAAGGGTCATCAGGCTATGTAAATGCCTTGACCAAAACAAGACTTGTAGATACTATATTTCAAGTAATCATAGAATTGACCAGATCTCTTAGAAGCAAAGGACAAAGTAGAAATAGAAAAAAACATCCACTGGCCACCTCCAGAAAGAAACTCCCAAATGAAGACTCATAGAAATATCATAGCCAAAACCTAGAATTTTGAGGTCAAAGGAGAAATACTGCAAGCAACCAGAAAGAATTAAAGTATCAAGGAGCCACAGTCAGAATGAATAAAGGAGCAGAGAACTTGGAATATGATATTTCAGGAGGCAAAGGATATAGAATTACAGCCAAGAATAATTAACCCTGCAAAACTGAATGTAATCCTACAGGGTGAAAATGGCTCTCTAATGAAATAGAGAAATTTTCCAGCATTCCTTCTTCCCCTCCCAAGTATTATAATGAAAAGCCTAGAACTATACGGAAATTGCTGAGTTCAAATATGCCTTTAAAGAGAAACATAAAAAGGTAAATGTAAATGAACAGTAATAAGGGACTAAACGAGGATGAAATACTTACATCTGATATGATAATATACACCCTGAACCCTATCATCATTGGGAGTCATAAAGGGAGGATGGTGGAAATATTAATTAACTTATAAAACCACATATTAACATTATCTATGTTCTCTTGTGTTTTTATTTATTTTATTAAGTATTTTCAAATTACATTTTAATCTAATTCTCCATAAGCTGCAAAGTGTTTGATATCTCTGACTTAAACTGTTAGTTGTTTATTATAATTATAATATTATTGTAACTATAGCATTAATTTTTGTGTGCTTAATTTTATTGCGTAATTTTACCAAGTGTACAGTTGAAAATGTGAAAGAGGAATTGAGATCATGTGATAAGGAAGATGAAAATTGATCACTTTCTCAGGACCCTTTTAACTCTGCCTAATCCTTCCAAAAAATGATTTATGTATGAAATGTAGAGCCCTTAACAGTTGAATCCAACAGACAAAGAACCTTGATAAGATGACATCATTATGAATTAACTCCCATAATCTTTTAAGTGCTCATACAACAGTTCTCTCCCCTTCTGTGCTCTATGTACCCAAGACCAAAATTTCTTTGAAGGGTTGTGCAGGGGACCCATCTTGAGATTCTCTTCAATCTCCATTGCAGAGACACTGTGAAGCCCACCTACCCTATCTCCCTATTTCCCAGCCACATGTAACTAAGCATGAAATGGACAGTAGGATGAAAACATACTTCCTTTTGATTGGGGTTTTCCTCTAGATTATGAACCTCCAAAACTATAGAGTTTGCCTGCAAGACTTTCCAGTCCCTCTCACTATCCCAAGAAAAGTAGCTTATCCGTATTTCCCCAACCGAGAAAGAGGAGAGAGTCAACAGAGAAATTGGGGCAGAGGGCCAGCATGCCTGCCTACTCTATGTCGCAAAGAAAGGGAGCTGAAACCTAGCTAGGGCTAGTCCTTAACCCTCTCTCCTCCTTACCCCCTTCCCCTCCCCCAGTACTAGGATTTTTAGGCCAGGGAGACAGGCTAACAAATCCTATAAACTCCTAGGAGGTTGAAGCAGTTTGGTAACCTAGCTTTAATGGTGGTACCCATTAGTGAAGCAAATGACAGAGAATTCAGATTGAAAAAAATTTCAAGGGAAAACAGAAAAAGGGAGAAAACACTAAAGCCCAGACACAAATTTGCTGGGTGGGAGATGAAACCTCAGTGTTGTTTTAACATGCATTTCTCTTATTACTGTTGATTTGGAATATTCATATGGTCATTAACAGTTGGTAAGTTTTTGAGGAACTGATGAGGGCTAGAAGAGTGGAGTACCAGGGGCAGGTCTCCTGGAGAAGAATTCATGGACTCAAGCATTGTTGAGGTCAAGATAAAGATTTATTACACTTTTCAGTGGGCAAGAGTTCCTAGGGAACCTGCAACCTTAGAGGAGTACCGGAAAAGTTTATATAGGATATCCTATAGGAAATATGTGCCAAATATGCTAACTAGGTGTTTTGGGGTGAATTTAGGGAGTGGTCAGTTCTTAAAGGAACATGCACTTTTGGTATCTACTGCACAGGTATTTTACCCAAAATTCATCAGGAAATAGCCCAAGCAGGGCTACCTGGAGGTGTGGTTTTAGGCCTGAAATGTCACTAAGTCAATTAACAAACAGGGCTGGCTCAGAAATAGCAGGTTGCTCTCATTATTGCCTTGTTAGACAAGATAAATGTAAGAGAGTATGAGATGCAGCTGGCTGCTGTAGCAGGAAGGGAGATAACAGTTGTGACTGGGGCAGACTGTGGCCTTGGGCTTGGGGGAAGCTGCCTGGGATAGTGTTTTGAGGCTAGGGAGAAATGTGATTTCAGAATTGGGGCCCAAGCACATATACCCAAGGACCCTATCAGAACTATTTGATATTCTTTGGCATTTGTTGTGGCTTGTACAAAACTCTCTTAATAAATATAAGACAAAAGAAATTGAACCAATATCTGATAAAATATGGAATCCTGTAGTCTCTTAAGAGAACTTGGAATAAGAAGAAACAAGAATAATTCAAAAGAGAAATTAAATATATGTTAGAACTTTTAAGTAAGTACTTAACAACTTAATTATGTTGGAAAAAAACCCAAGTCAATGATGGAGACTTTCTCTAAAGAAGCAAGAGATCTTAGTAAAATAGGAACTCAGGAATATTGAAGTGGAGGAAAATCTGGCAGTAGAAAAGCACAAGACAACAGTAATAAAAGACATGAAATTTAAATAAAACAAAGCAGTTTTCATAAAAGATAGAATGTGCAAAGGAAGCGTAAAGATTATAGGTCTCCCAGAAGAACATGGCAGATCAAAACAACTAAAAACTATAATTCAGAAAATAATAGAAAGAAATTTCCCAAAACTTCTGAGAACAAGAAAGAAAATGCCAATTGAGGGAATCCAACAAATTACCTCTGGGAAAAAACCTTCTTTCAAACTCTGAAACACAAGTTTCGGAGTTTCAATTTCATTGAAAAAAACAAATTCTGCAAGTGACAAGGAGACACTTTCAAATTTAAAGAAAAGGTGCATGACAGGATTTTCCCATACCCGCAAGAAGTCACCGAAAAATGGAAAGGAACTCAAGTTGCAACTCCAAACCTTACAAACCTGAATCTTATCATGAAAAATAAATGTTCAACAAAAGAAAATCATTTGAGGTTTTCTTGCTCCCTTTCCCAAACAGCGTTAGTTATGAGCAAACTGTTTGAATTGTAATGATCCAAATAGAAATGAGAAAAAGGTAAATGAGTATAAATACCATGTAAGTATATAATGAAATAAATCACCTCTTGTTTAGAGGTAGGTGTGTGTGTGTGTGTGTGTGTGTGTGTGTGTGTGTGTGTAAACTAAAGGAACAAAGGGATTTAAAAAACTCCTTAGGAGAGAGAAGGGAATCTGCATTCTTATGGGGCCCTGCTATGTGCTTTACAAATAACTTCTTTGATCCTCTTCACAACTCTGCTAAGTAAGTGCTGTTATTGTCTCTCTTTTTAAGTTGAGGAAATGGAGGCCGAATGAAGTTAAGTAACTTTCCCAGGGTCGCACAGCTAGTGCCAGAGGCCAGATTTAAACTCCAGGTAGAGAGATGTAGAATTTAAAGAAACCGGAGAAATGAAGTGAGAAAAGAAAAACTAAACCCTCATGGAGTTACTCCTCCAAACCACTCCCTTTCCCCATCTTCCCAGATGCATCTGTGATGCTTTGTGTGATGGAATTATGGAGCAGGAAGAAGCATACTTTGGGAATAGAAGAGGTGGAAGTGGAGGATAATGGGGGCTCTCTCTCTTCCAAGTCTGTCTCAAGTATAGGGATGAAGGACTGGCAAGAAGGAGACTGGGAGAATGGGAGAAATATTAGAAGGAATCTGTGAGGAGACGGAATGGGAGTATGTATCTCAATCTAAAAAGGCACTGAAGAAGAGTGCCACTGGGGAAGAAATATGTAATGGGATATGGACCTTCATTGATGGTTTAATCTGGGGACAGTTGGTGCTTTGGGGGGCCTTGGCCGCTGTCCTCATAATGGCAGGGAAGGAGAATATGGATCCGATATTGAGATGGCACTGTCATTGGGAAAATCAGTCATCATTGGTAGGGCAAGTGATAGATTTAGGCCTCATGATCTGGGACACTGGGTAATACCATCTAGTACTGTTTTTGTCAAATGTTACAGAAAAAATAGATGACAGAAAATGACTAAGAGTAAACTCAGACTTTGTACTTCAGAAGCTTTAACCCACCAGAAACACAGATTAAAGAAGAAATAAATAAGATTATGCCTTATGAATCAGCAAATTATATTTCAGAACAGAGGAGAAGAAAAGAGATATAGTAAAAGGGAAGGAAACAGAAAAACTTCTTAGAAAAAAAACACAGTAAAACGAAACTGGAAAAATAAGTCATAGGCAAGGTGTAGAGGACAGAAGGTTTTTAAGTAACTTATTAACTAAAGGAGAAGAGACAAAAAAGAAGAAATAGATGACTAGATAGAAAAAATAAATTTAAATTTCTATTCGTATACCACTATATAAATAAATTCCACTATAAATAAATTCGTATACCATTACCCCACTTCCACTTTCTTAGTGGAAATGGGGTAGTGGTATACAAATAGTTGCATCAAAGTAGATAAAGTAAATCTTGTTATTAGGGTATTCTCATATGTTTATAGTTTTCCTACTGTTGAACATCATTCTTGATATAACCCCAAACTGAGTGTGGAGTATCATCTTTTTGATATACTGTAGTTTCTTTGCTAATATTTTAAATTTTTACATTGGTATTTATTAGAGATATTGGTCTATTTATTATGTCTCTTCCTGGTATAGATGTCATGATTACATTTACATCACGGAGGGATTTTTGGTAGGGTCCCTTCTGTTCCCATTTTTCCAAGCAGTTTATACAATTTTGGAATTAATTGTTTTTTGAATGTTTGATAGAATTAACTTGTAAATCCTTTTGGTCCCAAGGTTATTTCTTTGGGAGTTCATTTATAACTTGTTCATTTGCCTTTTCTGGGATTGGATTTTTCAGATGATCTATTTCTTATTCTGTTAATCTGCATAGTTTTTATTTTTGTAAATATTCAACCATTTCATTCACGTTGTCAGCTTCATTGACATATGGGCAAAATAGTTTCTCACAATATCCTTTATTGCTTTTTAATTTTTGTGAATTCTCCTTTTTCCTTTCTGATAGTGGTAATTTGATTTTCCTCTTTAAAGAAAATCAAATTAGCTAAGACTTTATTTTATTGTCCCCAGCAAGAAAAAGCCTTGAGTTTTACTTATTAGTTCAACGTCTTAACATATTAACTTCAATAATTCCTTGCTTTCAGAATTTCAGTTTTGGTTTTAAATTTTGTTGGTTTTCTAGGGTTTTTTTTTTTTTTGAAGTTGCATGCTCAATTTATTGCATTCTTTCTCCCTTTGGTGGAAAAAAGTACTTAGAGCTAGAAATTATCCTCTAAGGACAGGTTTGACTGCATTCCCCATCTTCTGCCATATTGCCTCATTATTGTCATTCTGTCCAATGATATTATCTTTTGTTTCCTCCCCTGACTGCTGCAGAACTGTAAACTGGCTCTTCTTCCTGTTCTCTGCCACGATAGATAGCCCCAGGTCTAGCCAAAACCCCTATACTTCTTTCATAAGTGGACAAATCTGATAAAGATAAACAAAAGAGAACTATAGAACTGAATAAACTTGCATAATTTAAAAAAAATTATTGTATCTTTTCAAGGGGAACATTAAAGATATACCTATTCCTAAATGTCACATGATACCTTTATAAAAATAGACCACATACTAAGGCGTGGAGAAATTAAAAATAAATGTCAAAAAACAGAAATACTAAATACATCCTTTATGAGATTAAAATAGTAATCAATACAGGGAGAATAAAAAATGATAAGACTTAAATGGAAAATCCATGAAATCCTGAACAGTTAGTGGGGTCAAAGAACGAATTGCATGAGCTAGACTATTGCAGAAGCCTTTTAATTTGCTTCCTCCATAAAAATGTAAGCTCCTTGAGAGCAGAGGCCATGATTTTGCCTTTGTATCCTCAGTGAGTCTAGACTAGACTCTGAAACTACATATTAGAAATGAATATAGAAAGTCTTTATTTGGGGAGGATTAAAAATCTGGAGAATAAGGAAAGTTGGGCACAGGGAGGGCCAAGCCTCATGGGGCATAAGAAACCAAGGAGCCCTGTGAAGAAGCTCAATTTAGGACTTATACAGTTTTCTGCTGTACAATTAGACATGGGAGCTGATAGAAGGAAGATAAGGGAGGGAACAGCACAGGAGAGAAAGACAGCCCTGGCCTATACCCATGAAGACTGACTGCTTATTACCCAGCCTTGTGAGCAATGGAAGAGAGAACTTGCCAGTAAGTTGGATGAGGAGGTAGGACTAATTTATCTCTAATAAGCCCTGGGCAGCACCATTACTTGTGAGACAGGGCCTTTGGGGATAAAAATCTCATCACCGAGGCTTCTGGTCTTCTAAAAATATTCTAGTGCATTGCAGCCAAGTTGTCATGGTTGGCAAATAAATAAATTCAAATTCAACTAGCCTACTATGTCTGACCCCAGATACCATTAGACTAGACCATGCTTTACATCCTTTCCAGAGTGCAAGTCTTCCCTTCTTCATCTCACTCTGTGCTCAATAATTAAATCAGTTCTACTATACTACTGTCGTTCTTGGAAAAAAGCACATCAATGACTACCCTGTGAATCATCTCACCATCCGTATTATTAATCAAGTAGTCCCTGCCCTGGACACCGCTTCTATGTATGTGTTGTCCACCCATACTGAAACATAAATTTGTTTTGTCCACTTTTTACTCATGTAGCTCTGTTGCTTAGCCCTCAGTATGTGCCTAAGTCCTTTTTCATTCATTGACCCTGCTAGAGTCAAAGGGCCTTTTGATCTGAGCTCTGCTCCTGGCCTCCGGGTGCCTGTATATAATCTCTTTCCACCAAGACAGAACTCTGTGGAGCCCTATTTTTCTATTCCTTGTGCCACCAGCATTGACATTGATATTAATGTCCTATTTAATACAGCATGCTATCTCTCCACTTCCTTTGGCCCTTCTCATTTGCCGTCCAAAGATATTTAACTAAATGAGTAAAAGAGAAATCAACAACTTAAATACATTCAAGTAACTTGAGTCAGGGTAGGCAGGTAGGATGGGAAGAGGAAATAATATAAATAATAATAATAAAATAATATATATAATAATATAAATAATAATATAATATAATATATAATATAAATAATATAATAAATAATAATATATAAATAATATAATATATAGTAATAATATAAATAATATAATAATATAAATTATATAATAATATAAGCAAAACCAATAGAGGGACAAAATGCTGACGTAGAAGAGAGCAGGGACAAAAAATACAAAAGAAATAGAGGAAAACACCAACCTTACAATTATAGCTGTAAATGAGGCTGGATTAAGTAGACTAGTGAAAGTAAGCAGTGACGGTGAGTAGAGCAAAAGCCAACAATTTGTTGTGGGTGACTGGACTTGACTCAGGCTGTCCTTGTGTGTCCAGTATTGGAATGAAATGCAATACATGTAGATCAGTCAACAATTAAAAAAATTGTACTTAGGCATAGCGATGGTCGATGGGGATATACATCAATGCTCTTTAGAGTGATTTACTGATGCAAGTCTCCCTTGCCAGTGGTGCTCCACCAGCCAAGTATGTAGAATTTCTTATGCCAGTTTATACTTGGGCAACCAGGGGAGCAGGATGGCTGCTTCACTTTGCTGCCAAGGTGATTTTTCTAAAGTGTCACCTCTAGTATTAAATACAAAGTCATCCATTTGGCAATTAGAGCTCTTCATCATTTGGCACCTTCCTACTTTTCTAGTCTTTTCACACTTCCCTCCACATCCTCTTAATATCCGGTTACAAAGGTTTGTTTTTTCTCCAACAGGATACATCATTTCCTGCCTCTGTACTTTAATGATGGATTTCTGTCAGTTCCAGTATACAGTTTTACTGTACAGTTGTAGGATTAAAAAGTACTAATAAGGACTTGGAAACTTTATGAACCAGAGAAACTCACCTCTCCTAGGAAACCTTCTACAATTACTAGGAGAATGACAAGAGATTAATTTTTTCTGTCAGTTCTAGAATGAGTTCTACCCCACTCCCCATGCTTATCTCCATCAAGACTCAGCTTAAATCCTGCATTTATCAGGCAAGAGGCCTCCTCATCCCTCCAGCTTCTAATACCTTCCCCTCTTAGATTTCCTCCCATATAACTTACATACATCTTGATGTTTTACACATTCCATTAGAATGTACACCTTGAAGGATATTACCTTTGAAATTTAAATATATATACGTATATAATACCCCCAGTGCTAAATATTGTCCTTTGTACATAGTAAGTGGCTTTTTTTTTTTTTTTTTGCTGTTCACTCTATCCTCAGCAGTAAACACAGTGTTTGATACTGTTGGTATTTTCACTACCTTAATAAATGCTTGTTGACTGATTGCCTGACTGAATTAAACCTCTAGTTAACATTGTTTAGGTATTCAAATTATAATACCAGATGTATTATCTCAACAGGAAAATGGAATTGTTAAATAGATTGCTAGTTAAATGGATGGGGACTTAAGATAGAAATTCTGTTACAGAATTTTTCCTTCTAATGAATTTTAGCAAAAGTGTTAGCATGGGTTTTGAGCATGGGAGGGAGGAATAGTCTCATTATTTAGAACTAATTATTAAAATGGAATTTAGCCTGTACTAATATGTGCTGATATTTTGGATGTTAAGTGTAACTGATGACAGATTTCTTATGACTTAATTTGAATTTGAAAATTCAGATGCTGTAGATTAATATCCCTTTTCCTTCTCTTCCTCGTCTCTCTTCTCTCCTCCCCCTCCTCTTCCTTTTCTTCTTCTTACTCATTATCATCATCAACAACAAGAAAAAGCATTTATTAAGCATTTACCATGTCCCAGGCACTGTGGTGATCACTGATATACTTAACTCTCAAGCTCACATTCTAATGGAGTTCTGGAATGCTTTTATTTTCTTGATTCATGTTAGTTGGAAGATCCTATTTCACTTAGGTGGAGAGTGGAGGAAACTACTCAAAATAGGTGTGATGGGTTGACCACTCATGGTGGTAGCTGCGGTGGGCTAAGAAATTACAGTTTTAAATATTGCTTTACAGGATTAACAATCCAGGCTTTGTAATGGAGTGAACTAGAAATTTCAATAAAGCTGAAAAATTACCCTTTTTGACCATTGCGATGACATTGTGAAAGGAAATCTGATCTGCCTGAGACAAGATGAAGGCCACTTTAGCAGAAGCTGTTAAATTAAGATGTAGTTTAAGAAGGGCAAGTCTTCTTATGCCAGAAAGTGGACATAATGGATTGAGTTTTAGCCTGCCTTTTTGCTGTTTCATTAAAAATTTAAGGAATTCTTTGACTTAAAAAATTGAATATTGCCGACATTTAAAAGAAAGCATTGTCTTTATTGCAGTCTGAATGGCTACATAAGAAATATTTTTTACTTTTATGAATCTTGAAATATTATTTAATCTCAGTTTGTTTAAGCAATTTAAACATCAACAGTACATTTTAAGGAAAATTATATTTTTACATTGACTTGAGTTTTTTTTATATAAATTTATTTATTTAACTTTTTACATTCATTTTCACAAAATTTGGGGTTCCAAATTTTCTCCCCATTTGTCCCCTCCCTCCACCTCAATGCTCCGAGCATTCTAATTTCCCCTATCACCAGTCTACCCTCTCTTCTATCATCCCTCCCTTCCCTTGTTCCTATCTTCTCTTTTCTCCTGTAGGGCCAGATAACTTTCTATTCCCCATTACCAATATTTCTTATTTCCTAGTAGCAAGAACAATACTCAACAGTTGTTCCTAAAACTTTGAGTTCCAACTTCTCCCCATCCCTCCCCCCCCCCCCATTACCTTTGGAAAGGCAGGCAATTCAATATACGCCTTGTCTGTGTAGTTTTGCAAATGACTTCCATAATAGTCATGTTGTGTAAGACTAACTGTATTTCCCTCTCTCCTATCCTGCCCCCCCATTGTTTCTATTCTCTCTTTTGATCCTGTCCCTCCCTGAGTGTTGACTTCAAATTGCTCCCTCCTCCCATTGCCCTCCCTTCCATCATTCCCCCCACCCTGCTTATCTCCTTCTTCCCCACTTTCCTGTATTTCATACCAAAATGATTGTGGATTTTATTCCTTCCTTTAGTCAAATGTGATGAGAGTAAACTTCATGTTTTTTTTCTCAGCTCTCCTCTTTTTCCCTCCACTAAAGAGTCTCCTGCTTGCCTCTTCTATGAGAGATAATTTACCCCA
>CM053772.1:125245234-125265007 GCA_028658325.1 Potorous gilbertii | reverse complement strand
AATGCTTGCTGAAGGTTTTAGGTAGATACTGCTTATTATTTTATGGAAAGTTCCCTTTATTCCTATGTTCTCCAGTGTTTTTAACAAGAATGGGTGTTGTATTTTGTCGAAAGCTTTTTCTGCATCTATTGAGATAATCATGTGGTTTTTGTTAGTTTTGTTGTTGATATGATCAATAATGCTAATAGTTTTCCTAATATTGAACCAGCCCTGCATTCCTGGTATGAAACCAACCTGATCATAATGTATTATTCTCATGATAAGATGCTCTCGCGTTGTTTAATATTTTTATCAATGACTTGAAAAAAATGTGGATGGCATACTCATCAAATTTCCAGATCACCGATTTCAGCTGATATACAGCTGGAAGGTACCTTTAGAGGTCAAGAAGTCTAACCAATTTAGTTTTAGAGACAGTTAAGTTGGGACCCAGGTTGGTTATACCAAGTTAGTACAAAGTTAATATATCATATGACAAAGCTAAGATTCAAGACAATCTTGACAGGCTAGAATGATGGTATAAATCTAATATGAAATTTATTATGAATAAATACAAAGTCTTACATTTGGATTAAAGAAAGTCAGCTCCACAAATATAAGATGGGAGGAGGGTAGTATAGTTAGAGAACAGTTTATCTGAAAGAAATGTGGAGGTTTTAGCTTCCTGACATCTCAATATGAGTCAACAGTCCATGACAATTATTGTGTGAGATAGCAACTTAATGTGATAGGGAGATAAAATTTACAAAGATTCAGTACCTGAGAATAAGAAGGATACACACACACACACACACACACACACACACACACACACACATCATATACAGATTACTATAGTTTAGTTCTAAGCAAGATATTTTTTGAAGAATACTGCTAAGTTGGAAAAGGTCCAGAAAAGGTGATGGACCAGAAGTTCATGTTATAAGAGGTACAGTTGAAGGAACTGAGGATGTTTAGTTTGGAAAAGAGAATGTTAAGGAATACTAAGGAGTGTGTATGAATTTGTGTGTGTGTTTACATGCATGTGTGGAGACAGAAGACCTGTCTTCAAGTATATGAAAGGCCTATCACATGAAAGATTGATTAGATCTGCACTTCTTGGTCCCAAAACACAGAAGTGCAGAGAGGCAGACTTTGACTTGATATAATCAAGCAATCAACAGTGAAATGGGTTGTCCTGGGAGTTTTTTAATCATTTGAAGTCTTCAAGTAAAGGCTGGATAGTCATTTGTTGGGTTTGTTGCACAAAGGATTTTGGTTTAGGCAGAGGTTGGCCTCAATGGCCCCTGTACCCTTTCTAATCCTGATATATGGTGAATCTGAATATTGGCTTTTCCCTGAATACAGTTCAAAGTTACATATACAAGATCATCATAGATAGCAAAATATAAATGATATAAGATAAGCAGAAATGTAATTTATCAGTAACTTATCTATATTCATTATGTAAAGGCTGAAATTAATTACCTCATAGAGTGTTCCAACTTCTTGATCTGGTGAAGGAGCAAAGGACTGATTCACATATATAAACTATAAGGAAAGAAAAAATGTCATTATTATCAATGTCATAGTTGTCCAATCCTCCTTCTGGGGTAAACTGTTTCTCCTTCCTAATCACTTACATCAAACTCTTTGCTCTGAAACTACGGTATCATTCTAGTTACAAAGAAACCTGGAAAGAGATATATATACTGATACAAAGTGAAGGAAAAAGAACTAAGAGAACGATTCATACAATGACAACACCGTAAACACAAATAGTTTTGAAAGACTTAAGAATTCTGAGACACTCCATGACCAACCACGTTTCCTAAGGACTAATCGTGAATTATAACACCCACTTCCTGAAAGGAGTGACAGACTCAAGGGTTCAGAAAGAAACATTTTTGTTGGGGGTGGACAATACATGGAAATTTATTTTGCTTGACTATGCATAGTTGTTAACAAGGGTTTTGTTTTTCTTCTTCCTTTCCAGTGGAGAGGGGGAGGGTGAAAGAGAGAGAAAACATATTTTTAATTGAATGAAACTTAATTATTTTTAAAAGAAAAAAAGAATATGTTTCTCTAGTTTCATACTTTTCCTAAGAGTTTAGCCTGTTTTTGCTGCTCTACGATGTTATGAATCCTACCTAAGGAAAAGAGCATTGCAAATCACATACCAACTGTTCAGAAGCCACAAGTTTAAGAAATTTTTTGATGAAATCAATGAGACCCTGAATGGTTCGGGTTCGTTCCACAGCCCACTTCTTTGTTTTCATTATAGGGGTGTCTCCAACAGCCTTCAGTAGAACATCAACTGTAAAAACAATGTGAATGGCTCTTAAACTGAAATAGTTAAAGAGAACAAGACATTTAGAATACTTTAAAAAATCACCAACAAGTTTCTTTTAATAAAGCCTAGAGTTGGCCACTGTGATGAGTAAGTATTTTACATATTACTTTTCTCTTGCTAATGACTTTTTCTTTGTTCTCCAATAATTTATAAGTCATTACAAGGTTGATCTTTAAAATTCTGCTGCTAGCTCTAAAAAATTATGTCAAGTCAAAAGCCTCTTTGCACTGATGAAAATAACTAAAGGGAAATGGTATCTTCCAGAGATATCCTGCTTCCCAGATACCTTCCTTGTACCTATGACCAAAAGTCCCCCAACAAGTGACTATCTAGCCTTTGCCTGAGCTAGGCTGGCCCACTTTCACACTTTCAGTCTCCTTCCAGTCTAACTCGAGCCAGAACTCATCCCTTCCAATGCTTCTCTTCTTTATTCTCTCCATCACAATTCTCTCACTTCATTCCTTCCAGAGCTCAAAGATTTACCTCCTACTTCTGCTGCTTGTCCTTCATCCTTGCTGAAACTTGCAAGTGAAGTGAATTTATGTGTGGAAGGACTGTGGGAAGTCACCAGCCTCACTTTCTCCTCCAGTGCCAGGATGGCTAGAGATGGCCCTGGATCCAGTAGGAGACCCTGGCCTTTTTAAGCTAAGGTCTTTAACAGGTCTCAGTTTGCCTGAGACAACGTCCATTCAGAGATTAAGGCTAAGTAAGAAATAAGGCAGAGAATGGCCTCTTTATTCAGCCAAAAAAGAAACAGCTTAACATCCAGGGGAAGTTGTATGCATTTTAGAAAAAGGGTGGCTTCAGAAACAGCAGTGGTATTTACTGATAGGGCCTTATTACATTGGACCTTCTTTCCCCGATTGGGAAAAGTTTTCAAACATCTTACTCCCCACCACACACTCTTCGGTCCAGGGACATTGGACTTCTTGCAGTTGCACAAACAAGACACTCCATCTCTTGGCTCAGAGTATTTTTCTCATGGGAAAGTGAGTTCAACCAAAATCCCACATTCTATAGGAAGCCTTCCCCCATCTCTCTTAATTTTTTCTTATCTACCTGCGTATATTACATGTTGGTATGTATTTGTTTGCTTGTTGTTTCCCCCTGTAGACTGTAAGCTCCTTGAGGGCACAGATTATCTTTTGCCTCTTTTTGTATCCCCAGCACTTAGCATAATGCCTGGCACACTGTATGTGCTTAATAAATGCTTGCTGTAAGTGGATACCAGAAGTCAATATACAAAGATAGGGTTCTAGTGAAAGTAAACTCCTGATAGAAAATATAACATATTGCATAATTATTAGAAGTACCGAGATTTATCAATTTTTCTTTCATTTTCCATAGGCATTTTCCTAATTTAAATCCAAACCACTGTTGTTCAGTCATATCCGGCTTTTTGTGACACCATCTAGGGACTTCCTGGCAAAGATACTACAGTGATTTGCCTTTCCTTCTCCAGTTCATTTTACAGATGAGGCAGGGAAGCAAAAAACAATTAAGTGACTTGCCCAAGGACTTGCAACTAGGAAGTGTCTGAGGCCAGATTTGAACTCAGGAAGATGAATCTTCCTGACTCCAAGCCTGGCACTCTACCCACTATGCCACCTAACTGCCCCAAATCCAAATCGCCTCTTTCTTTAAAAATCCAAGAGTTGGTTTCTTGAAAACCAACTTCCTAGAGCATGATTCTAATTACTTCACTCCCGTATTTAAAAACCTCCAATAGTCCATCCACTGCCTACAGAATAAGGCATACTCCACTGAGCAGGCATTATCACTTTAAGTAGATATTACCTAGTCCCTCTAGAAGCTGTCCTGCACCTACTTTTTCCAGTCTTGATACTGCTTGCCTGTGGGCATCCTATGCTTCTGTTCCTGAAAAAGCCCTGTTCATTTCTACCCCATCCTCCTTTGCCTTCATTCATGTTATTCTCTCTGCCTGGAATACTCTTACACAACAATTTTACATCTGTTAAAATCCAATCTACTGTTCAACCAATCAATTCACAAATTTATAGACTGCTATATGCTAGGCACTGTGATAGGTGCTGGGATACAAAGAGAAAAAAGCAAACAATCCAGGCCCTCCAGAAGCTTATAGTCTATCAAGGGAAATGCCAGCTAGACACATACATTAAACAAAATATATATAAGTATATACAAGGTGACTTTCGGGGCAGGGATGGTGGAGATTCAGGAAAGCTTAAGGCAGGAAGTCACTTTAAGGCTCTGTTCCAAAGCCTTCCCCATCCTTTCAGTATCTCCTGTGTCATCTTTAGGTCTACCACCCTCAGAATCTCAGCACAGGCAACCAGTGGCCATCCAACAACACCTAGAATTTTGGCTAGTAGTCGAGAACATTTCTTATCTATTGCCTAAAAGCTCAGGTGCTCTAGGCTTGGTCACTTCCAAAGCCAGGAGGAGGCGACCCCAATAACTACTAAATTCCCAACAGAGCGAATTTAGGGTTAGGGTTCCTGTTCGTCCTGCATTTACAATGGATTGGGAGTAGGGAAAAGTAGGGAAAATGAGGCAGTCGGACGGCACCCTTTCCCTGCCGATTTCTGTGTTCCCAAGTCTTGGGCGGCCCAGTGGGCTTTTCCCCACTCACACTTACGCTTCCCTGATTAGCCGGGGGGACTAGGCCCCCCTTCTTAGGGGTCACACGTAGTTGAAAGTGGCCCATCCCGGGGAAATGAGGGCAGTTACTTTTTTTCTTGGCGTCGCCGATGGGCTCCTCCGTTCCGGGGGAGACGGCGGCGGTGGGAGCCGGCTCCAAGGCGTTCGTGTCCGGGCCCAGGTCGGCGGCTCCCTCGCCTGCAGCGGGGCCCCCGGGAAGGGCCAGCGGCGGCCGCTCGGGCTCCGCCATCTGTCCTGGCCCTCGGCCCCCGGCCCCGGGCTCGGCGCAGCGGGGTGCGCGGAGGGGGCGAGGCCCGACGCTTCCCCCGGCCTCGGGCTCCTTTTCCCGGGAGAGCCGAGCGTACAGACCCTGTAATTAGAGACATGCAGTCAATGCCGGCCTCCTCCCTCAGCCCCGCTCGGCCTCCAGGTCCGGGAGCCTGGGGACGGGGGCGGGGCTTGGGAGAAGGCCCCGCCCACTCTGCCGTCTGCGCCTGCGCACGCGTCCCCCGAGCCGGGCGTCGGCCGGTCCTTAACTTAGGGTACCACGTCTTCAACCGCGACTTCACAGTCCATACCCACCTTCTCCCTCTAACCTCCAAAGCCGGCGGGCAGGGATGAAGAGGGAGAACGAGTGAAGAAAATGCCCCCGCGCTTTCTGCCCGAGCCCCGGCACCCTTACGTTCGCGTCTACGCGGGCGCTGTCCGAGCTCTCGCTCCCCGGCTCGCTTCTTGCCCTGGGCGTCTGCGCAGGCGCTCCCCGAGCTCTCGCTCCAGCCCTCCCGCAACCGGCCCAGGATCCCCTGTCGCCTCCAAACCTCCGCTTCTGCGCAGGCGCCCCTGTCGCCTCCAGCCCTCCGCTTCTGCGCAGGCGCCCCTGTCGCCTCCAGCCCTCCGCTTCTGCGCAGGCGCCCCTCTCGCCTCCAGCCCTCCGCTTCTGCGCAGGCGCCCCTGTCGCTTCCAGCCCTCCGCTTCTGCGCAGGCGCCCCTCTCGCCTCCAGCCCTCCGCTTCTGCGCAGGCGCTCCCTGGAGCCGGGGCCAGGGACCGCCTCGCGGCTCGCGTGACGCCGGGCTTATCCTTCTCCAGCTGATCCTGCCTCCGTCGGCTTCGCTCTCCCCTCCCCTCCCCTCCCTCTCCGGGAGCGCGCGGAGGGGGCGGGCGGGGAAGCGACTTGAAGCCGAAGAGGAGGGCTGTGCTGGCTCCGCGCGCGCCGCCCGGGACCCAGCGCCCCCCGGCGACCCCCTCCCTCCTCCCGGACCCTTCCCCTGCCGCGGGCTCCACCATGATTAAGGCGATCCTCATCTTCAACAATCACGGGAAGCCCCGGCTCTCCAAGTTTTACCAGCCCTATGTGAGTATCCGCGCCGTGCCTGCCCCACGCCCCTCGCCGCCCCCGCCTCTGCCGGCTGCAGCCCCGCTGCGCTGTCCACGCGTGCCTGGTGCCTGCCGCGCTCCTTCAGCCCGGGCATCCCCATCTGACCGTGAACGTGGCTCCCTTTCCCCGCCCGGACACCTCCTGTTGCCTGGGCGCGCCTTCCTTCCCTGGCATCCGCATCCCTCCCTCTTCCCGCGTCCCCCTCGCACCTTTCCCGTGCAGCTGGATTGCCCCTGCCCCATGCCCGTCCTTCGGGCATGTGTCACCCGGCTAAGGAGTCACTTCCTCAGCTCTCCCGGGGATGGCCCTGTCTGTGTCCGCGGCGGCGCGCGGCGCTCGGGTTTGGTTGGACCTCCCTAACGTTTGCTTCATTCAGCCAGCATTTATTAAGTACCTGCTGTGTGTCGGGGGCTGGAGGGACCGAGTTCCTGCCCTCCGCAAGCTTACCTTTGCTATTGTGGGAAGACGACACGCCCACAGAAAAGTATATCGATCGTAGGTCCAAAGTGGCTTCGGGGAGCCGGGCATTAGCTACTCAGCATGGGCGGTGTATCCGCTTGAGTTCAGCTTTAAAGGAAGGTAGGGAATCTATAAAGCGTGCTGGAGGTGGGAGGACAGGCAGGCTATAGGGGGACAGCAGCCGGTACAAAGGCAGGAGATGGAATGCCTGCTAGAGGACAACAGCAGCTGGAACTCAAAATGTGAGGAGGGGAAGGACTGTGCAACGAGGCCGGAAAAATAGGTTGGAGACAAATTGAAAAGCCAAAGTGAGGAATTTCTGTTTTATCTTAGAGGCAAGAAGGATTCACTGGAACTTCTTGGGCAGGGGAGTGACATGAAAACATCTTTTTCTTGTTGGACCCCAGGCTCCTTATGGACTATACCACTTTCTTCATTCTAACTGCAGCCTTCATTTCATGTGCCTGATTTCTGGCGCGTCTCATTTTTATTTTATGTGCGTGGCTGCTATGACTGGACATTCCTTATTAAAGGTTAAAAGCGATAAGTGAGTCTATAGGATAACGGTGGGTTGGTTTTTGTTTTGTTTTTTGCTGCTGTTAATAATTCACTGTGATGTGACTAATTAGAATTATACTTTTCTACTTGAAATTTAGATTTCAGCTTCTAGGGGCATTTTTGAATGAGGAAGTTTGATCCTGTTTAGCAATCACCATGATCTGTTAGGGTGAGGCAGTTATAGAAATGGGAAGACTTTCGAGATAAAGACGACTTGAGTTTGAATTAATTCACTGTCATTTCCTCTGAGGTTGTGACTTTGGACTTTTCTCTGAACCTTAATTTCCTCATTCATACAATTAGGCTAATAATACTGCCCTGCCTATCTCTGGAGGTTGAGAATGTCATGTGATAATATATATAAAAGCCCTATATAAATGTAAAATATTGTCATTCCTCCTTATTGTCTTTCATTGAGAATGTAGGGCCATTACAATGTTTGTAAGACACTTGGCTGTTTGGCAGAAAGCACAAACGTTATTCGTAAAAGCAATTGCTGATTTCATTACCCTGTTTAGAGAGAAATACATTAAAAATTGATGATGTTGCATTGATAATGTTTATATATTATGAATATAGAATGTAAGCTTCTTGAGAGTGCCTGGAGCATAGAGCAGAGCCACATTCACTGCTGGGGAAGGCCCAAAGAACTGGGCCTTCAGTGGTAAGAATGTGGAGAGAAGAGACTGATCACCAAAAATTCTGTTTGGAGCCAGAAAGGCACTTTTAATTAAAAATAAAAAATGAAATCGTGCCAAAGTTGACACTTTTCTGCAGTTTTTAATTCCATATAGAAGTCTTGCCAGTCTTTAAAAATTATAAGTGTGCCAGTTTACATAAAATGATAAGGTTTTTTATTTACTTAATTAATTAATTTACTTATTTAATCTGGTAGGTTCACTAAAAGTGAGAAATCCTGAAGAGGTGCTTCAATTTACCCATTTCCTTTAGTGGTTGAGCCAGAGATAAGTATAATAATTTTCTTTTTTGGCTTTAGTTTTAGCCTCTGTTTTAGAGAACAAAACAGAGTTTAAGTAGAACCACAGTTACTAATCTTCTAGTTAATTATTTCACTTTATTCTATAGTCCAAGAAAAATCTTAGCTTTTCCCCCTTTGTTCTATCTGGATTAATGAAAAGTCATTAACTCTGTATTTTTAAACTCATTTTCCTAAAATATAATACTACCCTCTATGAAACCAGACACATCTTTAACCCATTTTCTTTTCATTTTTTTAAACCAATACACGTAGCCTTTAGTTGTGCTGTAAATGTTTCCTTGAGTGTTTTGGAACTAAAAATATACTTTTCCTTAAAAACAGCTCTATAGGTACAGAATCTTTAGAGTTGAATGGGACCTTAAAGGTAATCTAGTGTGACTTTCCAACTCCAAAAAATTCTCTCTGCAACATTTATGATCAATAAGTGGTGTTTTAGGCTGTGTCTGAGAACTTGAAGTAGTGGAGAACTCTCACTACCCAAGATGACTCATTCCATTTTTTTTTTTTTGTTAGCTCGATTGTTAGTAAAATTTCTCTATCATTGAGAAGAAAATTGCCTCCTTTCAACTTTGGTTAAATTCAGTCAATTCTGTTAAGCACAAACTACATGCAACACCCTAGGAATGCAAAGACCAAAAAAACATGACAATAGACCAGTTCATGGAACTTACATTTTGGCATACAAGATAGATGATTGGTTGTTGTGATTCGTTCTTGAAGAGGACCAAGACATCACTTTGATAAAGTCAAGTTTCCATGTATCCGACTGTGGCTGATCAGACCACATATCTTGGAATGCTCTACCACAGACCAGGCACAAATAGTCCATGTAAACATTTGAGGTGGATACTCTAAATTTGCACATCCTGTGTTTCCTTTGAGTTGTTTCAATTCTGCTTTGCTCACAGAGCACAGCACCTTCTCTGATGTGGGCACGCCATGCTAAGTGATCTCATACCAGTGTCTCCCATGTCCCACCATCAGTTCCCAAGTTCTTGAGAGAGACCTTGAGATAGATACAATGTATATTATTATAGTTCACTTGTTACAGTCATTTCTGACTCATGGTGACCCCATTTGGGGTTTTCTTGGTAAAGGTACTGGAGTGGTTTGCCCTTTCCTTTTTCAGCTCATTTTATAATTAGGAAACTGGCAAACAGGGTTATATAACTTGCTCAGGGTCTCCTAGCTAATATGTGTCTGAGGTCAGTTTTAAATTAAAGAAGAGGAATTTTTCTGACTCCAGCCTGGGATGTTCCATCCACTTTGCCACCTATATCTATTGATTGATCTATCAATTTATCTCTCTATGTTGTATATAATGTGTCTATAGACGAGCAAGATAATTTGTCGAGGAAGAAAGAATTAAGAACTGAAAGGAATGTAAGTTAGGAAATAATAACTGGCATCTTTATAGTCCTTTAAATTTTGCAAAGAGTTTTCTCTAGTTTGCACTTCCCAACAACCCAGTGAAGCAGCTACCACCACAGCTGTTATTCTTACTTTACAGAGAAGGAAACAGGTTCAGAGGTTGTGATTTTTGCCACAGCTTGTGTCAGAAGTGGGACTTGAACAGAGATCTCTGCCTGATGCTAAATCTAGCTGTCTCTCCACGATGCCAGGATGCTTCTAAAAACTTTTTATGGGAACTGGGATTTGAAAGGGAGCTTAGTAAGAAGGGGAGGCTAGAAGGTAGTGAATTTGAGGTCCAGGGGAGAGTCTGTGCAAAGGCATGGATGTGTAATGTCAGGGTTGAGGAACTGCTGGTAAAGCAGTAGGTCTGGAATAGAGGGTATATGAGAGAGATTTGCTGAATATGAGGCAAAGCTGCAGAATGCTGTTGATTTTCATTTCTCTTAGTAATGTGGAGTTTCTTTCACCTGGTTATTGTTTGTTTATATCCTTTGAATCTCACCTATTGAGGAATATCATTTTCTCTTTTACAGGCTATCCTAAATGTCTTAGTCCAGTTTTAAGCTGTTAAAGTTTTGTTAATGCTAAAACCCTGTATATTTCTATTAGTCACCTGTATATTTTGGACATCACTTTTATCAGAGGTATTTATACAAAGGTGTTTCCTTGTTGACCTCTTATTCTAGTTGCATTAATTTTGTTTATGTAAAACCTTTTCAATTTTCTGTGATCAAAATTGACTGTTTTTGACTTTTGTAATTTCCTCTATATATGCAACTAGTACCAGGACTGAATGACAAATTGCCTCGATCCCTTGTTTGGTTAAGAAAATTCACTCTCTAGCTATAGCCATGAAAAGTTAAATAGTTGATTTAGTTCTCTTCCAATTTTTTATGGTTATTAATTAGGGTTTTAGTTTATTGTTCTACCAGCCATATAGAGTTTCAGTGATGTGAGAAGTAAGAATGCTGTTGAATCTATAAAATCTTGCAGTTTCCCTTATCATTTGTTATGTAAAGTGGGTGCCTCTGTCAATGCTAACAGAGGGATACAAATCTGTGAGCCAGCTCCTTTAAGTCTTATATCATTGCCACAATATCTGCTATCTTAAAAGGGCAAACTTCTTTGCATCCAAAATATTAGCAAACGATTACAACTGCTTGTTTAAAAAGACAACAGAAAAATCAGTCTGATTGTTTACAAAGATCCTCCTGTTGAGGATGAGCTGTGTAGTTCACCTTTGCAGCCTTCTCAGTATTGTCTCACAGGGCCACTAAGACAGTATGGTGCTTACAAAAGAAAATTTAAAGGAACTTATGTTCTCCATTTGTATGTCTAAGTTATAATTATCCCTGCTTTGCTGTTGATGCACTTGTGTCCTGAAATTACTATAGACTTTTAGGGTCCTTTGAACAGGTTCATAGATTAAGATCTATCTATTATATTCATTCATTGGATTCCATGCTGATTCCATCAGCATATTTTTTTAAGTGTAGAGTATCTTATCAACTCTGTGTTCTTAACTTTCTGTGTGTCACAGACCCCTTGGCAGTCTGGTGAAACCCATAGACCTTGTAAGATAGTGATGTTTTTAAATGTGTAAAACAATATACATAAGATTACAAAGAAATCCAATAGAAAAAAGTTATCAAAATTAAAAAAAAATGAATGTACAGATCCCAAGTTAAGAACCCCTTATTTGAACCTTGTTTCACATTACAGTTTGAGAATGAGTCATTCTCACAAGGAAGTTATTCCACTCTGTTGTCTCATCACTGAGTTACTGATGAGAGTGATACTGAAACTTACATGACATTTCCTAGTTACAGGTATTTACTTTAAGAATGGAAAAAGGGCATAATTGTGACAACATTGAACTGTTCTGTCAGGCATAGGTCTGAAAATTACAGACTCACTTATCATGGATATATAGGACAAAATAACCTTAGTTTAAAATTTTTTGGTAAAGGTCATATACCTTTTTTCTGGATTAGTCAATTTGTAACAACATTTCCATGTTATTCAAGAGCTAGAATAGACAACCTATAGATAATAGGTCAGGAAACATTCCCATTCAGAGGACAGACAGAGCTATGGAAAGACAGGTTCATAAGATCCTGCATATTACCTTTGTCAAGCCATCTTCCCAACATTCTTCACCATCTTTATCTACCTGAAAGTGATTTAGTCCTTGGAAGTGCTAGGCAGTGTACACTGATTCTGAACTCCTTGAGAGCAGGGACTATCTTTTTGTATCTCCAATGCCAGGCGTTGTGTCTATGTTTATTGAATGACTGCCTATAGCAGTTGTCATTTCCCCTTGCTTTATGGGTTGCTAATATGTCAGCCTACTTTTACCAGGATCAAAGTGAGATTCTAGATAAAATCAAATTATTCCCAAAGATTTCACCTTACTCTGTAAGTTACACTATTAATAAATAAAGCAGAATATATAGATGTTATACTCATCATTAATAACTCAAGACATTTAGGTGGTTTTACAGCTGTCAAACACAATAATATGACTTTGAAACATTTTTGGTATTCACTGAGTTTATGTAAGGTATTTAAATGTATTCACTTGCATTTCTTTCCATGCTACTAGCGTAAATTGCATTCAGAATGTCATTTGCAATAAATTTCAGACATCAGTGATACAAATTGATAGCAATGCTATTAAAATAATGGCTTTGTGAGATTTCACAGGAAATGATACCAGAAAGCTGCTTGCTAAGATTTTTAATATTAATTTCTAGAGAGAAAAGAGCCTTTTAAAGTGGGATCTCTGGATCCAGGTTTGAAGACCTTGACATAGCAGCAGTGCTGGTGATGTAGGTTACCTACTGAGTTCTTTTCCAAACAAGCTTCTGACTATTCTCTTTCTTTAGTGATATGGAGGGGAAGCATCTAGGATGGAATGAAAATCTTTAAGACACAGCCTCCATATTTTATAGCAGTTGAAAAATATACAAAGATATAAAGGTGGCCTTCTATTGCAAAGGTTTTAGTCATTTATCAAAATTATGTATTGAGACATTATATATTTGTCCAGGTTGAGACTAGTTGGTATGTCAAATAAGAGACTTTGAAGTATACCTTTTGGTTTACAATTTGTGCCATGGCATACAGAAGGTAATTACAAGGAAAGAAAGAAATGTCCAGTGTTAAGTATCAAGTTATCCAGAATCAATCATAATCCAAAATCAGTACTCCAGATTTGAGAATTGGCAACTGGTAATTCATAGCTATCCATGACTGATGTATTGATTAATTCATAATCAGTAATCAATAACTAATATCCAATAATTGGTAACCTCCTCCATTTTTGGTTAGTTTAGTAATGCATTTGAAGAAATAGAGTTGAATTTCTCAGACAGCCACCTAGGATTTCCGTAGGAGTACCTGGTGTTACAAGTGTTAGAAATAAGACATCTAAGAAAATCAATTTGTTTTAAACCTTCATGTGTATCGACTTCCTTATTTCCATTTCCTCATATTCATTATCTTTTAAAAACTCCATTGTAGATGTTATTTATTTCTTTCCTTGTTGTAGAAAGAAGACAACACTGTACAGTTGTCACCAATATACAAATTTCAAGGAGTACAAGTAGCTGAGGTAGCTAGGTAGCGCGATTGTACCAGGCCCAAAGTCAGGAGAATCCAAGTTTAAATCCAGCCTCATACACTTACTAGCAATGTGACCCAGGGTGAGTCACTTCAGCCTGTTTGCCGTTGTTCCTCATCTGTAATATGATATGGAGAAGGAAATAATAAACCACGTCAGTATCTTTGTGAAGACAACCCCAAATGGGGTTAGGAAGAGACTGAAAAGACTGAGCAACAACACAAGTGGTGTAGCTGTGTAATAGAGCCGATAACATCAAAATAGGAGTAAACCACGATATAAAACCTCTTTTAACATCCTCGTGGAGTTAAATTAACTTTTTTTTTTCTGATATACTTTGTGAAATAAAAGGTACTTTCAGGTTGATTAGGGATGTATGTGCATTGCTTCTTGGTAATTAGGACACGTATTTTATATATTATCCTCTAAGGTTTATTTCAACATTACCAAAAATACTTCACAAATTTTTTATCTCACATTTCAGAAGAATGACACTGAATATAAATTGATCTTACTGTTGATTTAAAGGAGGCTTTTAAGCAAGTAAAATTCAAAATGTAGTAATAATCATTGTAGGTTTCAGCAGTGTTTGCTAAATTAATGGAAAACCTTTTACTTTCACTGCCTGGATGTGCTCAATTGTAAAGGACAGTTTGTGACATTGTAGTTCACATTTGATTACCCTGTTTTATGCTAATTTGGGTTTAAGATATAGTCCACATTATGACTTCACTGTATAAATTTCAAGCAGTATGTAATTTAAGATGACATAAAATTTAGTGTTGATGAAATTGTTCTTTTAGGATAATTGTTTTTGAAGATGTAGATCTGTCATATTTAAAGAAAATTCCTAACAGTATAGGTAAGCTAGAGTAAGGCTGCAGGGAGTAAACTGCATTGTCTATAATTTGGTGGGCCATAAAGAATCAGATTATTTTCACAATTGTTTACAGTCAAGCACAGCTCCAAGATTATGAGAATAATAGATAAAGCAACAATCGATTTATCAGATGCTAAAATGTAGACATTTTTCAACAGAGCAAAATCTGTCATTTTTTATAACATATTAAAGTGAAACTTTAAACCAGTTTTCTTACTTTCATTGTCTCTTTTCAGGTGAAATATTCAAAAAAAGGCTTTTTCATTCCAACACAGATTCCTAGAGAAGTTGATGATTTTTTTTTCCTCTCAGAAAACCATTTTCCAGGCATTTCTGCAGACAGTCATGATTTGATTGAAAAGCTGACTGGCTTTCAAGGACATTTTTAGTGAGTAGGGAAATGGAAGGGCACACCAGGGTGCCAAACATTTAAATACTCATTTTTAGAGAAGATATCCTGTTCCAAATAATTTTTCCCCCTTAAAACCTTCTTGCCTTTCAAATTAAAACAACACCAGCATTTAAAACTATAGTATTCAAGATTTTTCCAAATGATAATATGCAATTTACATTCTTATACAGGGAAAAATTTGAAACTAGGCGTATAAACTTTTCTGAACACTATATACTTAGATCAGAAAGAAGGGAGTTAACAAGTTTCACTATTCCTCTTAGATATGTTTTGCCTCATACAAAGTAATATGATATTACAGTGGCTCTGGAGTCAGGAATAGCTGAGTTCAAATTCTACATGGCACACTTAGTAGCTGTGTAACCTTGAGCAAGTTGCTTAACCTCAATTTACTTTAATTTCTTCATCTGTAAAATGTATATAATAACAGCTTCTACTTCACAGGGTTGTTTTAAGGCTCGAATGTATTACTGTTTGTAAAGCACTTTGCAAACCTTCAAGTGCTATACAAATGTTAGTTATTATTATTACAGCAATAAATAATGGCCTGGCAAAAACACTTCTTTTTCCAAGGTTCAGTGTATGCTAAGTCTGATTAAAAACATTCAAATTTGTAATATCCCAATCTCATAATCTATAATAAAGTCATTATGAAAATTCAGTATAAAGAAAAATAAAATATTGCTTATAGGTCTGTGAAAATTGTTCTGTTTCATTGCTTTGGGATATTTTTCCTTTCTGTGAGAGTAGGTATTATGTACAATAAATCTTGGAAGAAGAGAGATACTTTCCCTATTTAATGATTTATTTCCCACTTTGGTTCACAGTGATAGGATCAGAGCAAAGGGATATCACGTAACTGCTCGAGTCAGCGTAAATGCTTCTTACGAAAACGTCTCCTTCTTTACAAAATTGACTCTAGCTACTACCTTCAAGTCTGTTTATTTAGTCCCACTGAACCTCCCGCAACTGATTATATTGCCTGATTGGACACAGATAAAACCCAAGGGTATGCTGCTCTCCCTAAACAAAACCCCAAATTCATCTGCACAGAAAGAATTTCTGTCCTGAGATGCATGTCATGTTTTGATTTTTTTTTCCCCCTCATTTTAATCTAAGGGCTAGTTAAAAATTTGTAAGTTTTCTCTCTCAGAAAGTTAAACTGTTTTAAACCTGCTGTATAATTTTTCTTTGCTGTAGTGTTGTGGCTGGGGAATCGTATTTTCAACTTCTTTTGAAGGGTTAGGAAGAAAATTCTAAGTATTAATTTAGGGAGCCATACATTTCACCCTCCACCTTTCAATTACAGTTTTAGGCTTTAAAAAGCATCTTAAATGCATGCTCAAAGCCATGACTACAGGAACACTGTTGTATGGGTAAAGAAAAGGATCTGTCAAAATGAGAACTTCTCTCACAGTCCACAGAGTTAAATGCTTATGTGGAGACCTCTTGTAGCCCATAATTACCTTATTCAGGGGGTGGAAAAAGTCAATTGAACCTGCCTCAGCTCACCTGGTGATATCACTGAAGGGGTACATGATAGAGAAAAATGAAATTTTCACTGTCAAATGGAAATGGGAGAAGAATCAAACAACATAGAACAAAGCAGGTGTAAAGGTTTTTACTGATGTGTTAGAGGAAGAAATTCCATATGTTTTATTCCTGGGAGCCTATGGATAGCTTTCCTTTGAAATCCCCCAAAAGATGGCTCTCTCACTTTAACGTTGGGGCCTTCTGTTCAAAAGGAAGTGGACCATCTCATTTGGATTCCTGTATTTTTCATAGCTAACGCACCAAAGCTATCATAGTAAAAGGACCACATTTTGCCTACGGTATGCTGGTAAAAATGAAAGGAATGAAGAAAACACAGATACACTAGTGACCTTGAAGGGTTTCCTTTTAGAAAGCCCAGGGCTTATATACCCCTCTAGAATAATGACAACTTTCTATCATTAATTAACCTAGCACTCACCTGCATTTCTAGAAATAGAATGCCTTTTATCAGCCTAGAAACAGTGACAGGGAGTGAGGTATTCAGGGAACTGACACTAGGAAAGCATTAATCCTTACGGTAACTGAAATAGAGACTAGTTTCCAAAGTGGAGCTCTGCATCTTCAAAAAGGGAAGTATAGGACTGCCCTTTGCACCTTAATATATTTCTCCTGGTCAGCTAGGTAGTAAAGTGTATAGAGTACTGGGCCTGGAGTCAGAAAGGCTCATGTTCATGAGTTCAAATCTGACCTCATTAGCTGTATGACTCTGGGCAAGTCACTTAACCCTGTTTGCCTTAGTTTTCTCATCATAAAATGAGCTGGTGAAATAAATGGCAAACCATTCCAGTATCTTTGCCAAGAAAAACTCCATGAAGAGTCAGACAAGACTGAAATGACTGAACAGCATTTAGCCTGGAGAGGAAGCTGTGCAAGAGATATTAGATTTGTTGTGCTTGATTCCAGAAGGAAATTCCACAAGAGAAATGAGTGGGAGTTGCAGGGTAGAAGGTTTTAAGTTGCTTTAAAGAAACATTTATTAATAATTAGAGTGGTTCAAAAGTGATATAGATTGCCTTGGAAGATAATAGCTTCCTCTTCCGTACAGTTCTTCAAACATTAGATGATTATTTATCAGGGATGTTCTAGTAGATGTTTATGTTAAGGTACAGGTTATAGTAAAGTGTGTCATAGATCCTTCTCTGCTCTGATGTTCTGTGACATTTTAGGCCTGCACAGAGCTAGGAAAGATGCTACAGGAAGTTTGGGGAAAGGCTAATGTGATTTTAATGGCATTTACCATATTTGAAGGAGAAAAATATGAAATAAGACTAGAGAAGTAAGTTAGACTTTGTGTGGGGACTTTACACGTCTATGAAGAGGATAATGGAACTATTTTGTCTTTCTTTTTTGATTAATGTATCTTGATGTTGCAAGTTGCATTTCTTGGCAGCTCTGTAACTGCTTTGTGACTCATGGAGATTGTCAGCTGATACCTCTCAGTTGTTTTAATGTGAGCTACTATGTAGATACATTTCTACTATATAGGTACATTTCTACTACACATATATTTCTACTACACGGACACATTTCTATTATACAGATACATTTCTACTATAGATACATTTCTATTATACCAGGGATTCTTAACCTTTTTTGTGTCATGATTCCCTTTAGACCAACTATGAAATCTATGGACAGAATAAAAGAATAATATTTTTAATTGTATGAAATAAAATACATTGGTTTACAAAGGCAACTAATTTTATTGAAATATACTTGTCAAAATGTTAAAACAAGTCAGAAACAAGTTTATTTTTAGTATATCTTTCCATTCTGAAATAATTTTGCATCATAATTCTTTTAATTGGTTAAACATTTAATAAGTAGTAGCTAGTCTCCCAGCTTTGTTTTGATAATTTTATATTTTTAAAAAATTCTTTTTTATTATGATCTTGACATTACCATATATGAATATTTCTATATACAAAAATTAGAAAGGATTGTAACCATGAACATTATATATAGCTTTTAAAAAATATGTGTATTTCTAATGTGGTAATTTCTTTCTGAACCACTTTCTGTTCTATTTATTTTTAAGATGAATTATTGTTGTTCTTTTTTATTTTTTGGTATTGCAATAAGTAACCCTCTCACTGCTTCCCCCTTCCCAAAATTAAAGTCTTTACTTGTCATAAAGTCCAACAGAACAAATCCACACATTGGCTGTGTCTGAGAAAGTCTATTGTCCTGCAGCTTTAGTCCTTTACCTTTCAGGTGGGAAGCATAATTTGACATCTGTTTTCTGGAGTCTTAGTTGTTCATTGCACTGATGGTTCTTAAGTCCTTCAGACTTGTTTTATTTTATGATGTAGTCATGTACATATTGTTCTCTTGATTCTGCACATTTTGCTCTGTACCAGTTCATAAAAGATCCTCTCAGGTTTCTCTGAATCTATCACATATCATCCTTTCTTTAGATATTCTCCAAATGATACACAATCCCTTTCTTTCCAGATCTTTGATACAATAATTTTTAAAAATATGATTATAGATAGCCTGGATTTTTTCACCTGAGAACGCATTCATTTATCAGTTGAATAAGTACCTTTTCTTTTAATTTTGAATCAGTTCTTTATGTATCTTAGAAGTGAAGATCTTCATCAGAGAAACTTCCACCAAACATTTTCTTCCCAGTTTTCCTTTTAATCTCGACTTTATTACATTTGTTTGTCTGAAATATTTCAATTGTGTGTAATCAAAATTGTACATTTTATATTCTGTGATCCTTTCTATGTCTTGTTTGGTCATGAACCTATCACTTATCCGTAAATCTGATAGGTAATTTCCCCCTATATTTCTCTAAATTGTTTATACTGTGACCTTTTATATCTAGGTCCTTTGTGAGGTGTTGGTCTAAATCTAATTGCTTCCATTTTGCTGTCCAATTTTCCTGGTAGCAATAGGCAATTTGTTAAAGTGGACCCATTCTCACGATGTTTTTAAATGCATAAAATAAAATATGGGGGGAGGAGGCAAGATGGCGGAGTAGAAAGATTCACGTATGCTAGCGTTGAACCCACAGCCCATGGATTTCCTGTAAAAAGAACTCCCAACAAATTCTGGAGCAGTGGAAGTCACACAGCAATGGAGTGAAGGAGATTTCCATTCCAAAGAGCCCTGAAAAGCCGATCCCAAGGGTCCATCGTGCACTGGACGGGAGCAGAGCCTAGCCCTGCCCTGCCACATGGCCCCAAGAGGACCCAATACAAGCAGGCTTCAGGGACAGAATCTCAGGCTGCTGCAAAGGTTCCTCCACCCACACACACACAGGTCAGTGAGAGAGACTTCTGGGCTGGCTGAGAGGGGAGCGGAGTGTCTCCATAACTCAGGCCCCCTCGGGAGGCAGTAGCAGAGGCAGCGGGTGGCCAGAGGCTCCAGGAGCAGGCAGGAGCTCGGCAGGAGCTCCATTATGGAAGGTCTCTGCATAAACCACCTGAGGGAACTGAGCCTGGGAGGCGACCCTGCCCCCACCTGAGCACCAGAACTTAAGCCCACATTGAATAGCAGCCAGGCCCACCCCTGAAAGCCCTGAGGCTGGGGAG
>CM053772.1:125221401-125244734 GCA_028658325.1 Potorous gilbertii | reverse complement strand
TATTCTTCTTGCTGCTAGGAAATAAGAAATACAGGTAATGGGGTATAGAAAGTTATCTGGCCCTACAGGACAAAAGAGAAGATGGGGACAAGAGAAGGGAAGGATGACAGAAGAGAGGGCAGATTGGTGATAGGGGAAATTAGAATGCTCAGTGTACTGGAGTGGGGGAGGGGACAAATGGGGAGAAAATTTTGGAACCCAAAATCTTGTGAAAATGAATGTAAAAAGTTAAATAAATCAATTTATATTAAAAAAAAAAAGATCCACTTTCTACAGAAAAAAAAAAAAAGATTGGAGGGATTGGAATATGGTATTCCATAAGGCAAAGGAACTGGGACTACAACCAAGGATCAATTATCCAGCAAAGTTGAGCATATTTCAGGCAAAGAGATGGACATTCAGTGAAATAAGGGATTTCCAGACCTTCCTGATGAAAAGGCCAGAGCTCAATAGAAATTTGATCTTCAAACACAGGCCTCAAGAGAAGCATAAAAAGGTAAACAAGGGGGAAAAACTTGTTATTCAATATGGGCAAACTGTTTACATACCTGTAAGGGAAGATGATACTTGTTAATCTTGGGAATTGTATATTTATTATGATATATAAAAGATATATATATATGTAGACAGAAGGAGTGGTATAAAGTAAATGATATCATGTTAAAAATGTGATTTAAGAATACAAAGGGATTGTAATGGGAGATATGAAAAGGAGGAGTCAGGAAAAGGTAAATTACATCACAGAAAGGCATAAAAATATATCACTGTAGAGGGAAAGAGGAGAGGGAGATGAGCATTGTTTGAGAGTTACTTTAATCTGACTGGGTTCAAGGAGGGAACAAAAAACTCAGTTAAGTATAGAAATACAACTAACTCTATAGGCAGTAGGAGGGAAAGGGGGAAAGAAAAAGGAGGGGAGACTTAAAGGGAGGAAAGAAGTAGTAAGGGGAAAGGGGATTAAAAGGGAAGGGGGCTGAAAGAAAGGAGGGAAGACTGAGGGAGGCAGTGGTCAAAAATTAAAACTTTATTGTGGAGGGGAAGGGAGAAAGGAGAACTAAAAGAGGATGGAGGGAAAGACACAGAGAGTAATCATAACTCTGAATGTGAATGGGATGAACGCTCCCATAAAACAGAGACAGATAGCAGGAATGGATTAAAAGCCATAATCCAATAATATGTTGTTTACAAGAAATACACTTGAAACAGGGGTATACATACAGGGTAAATAAAGGTAAAAGATTGGAGTAGAATATATTGTGCTTCAGCTGATATAAAAAAAGCAGGAGTAACAATCCTAATCTCAGACAGAAGAGATAAGAAAGGAAACCATATCCAATAAAAAGCACCCTAGACAATGAAGCAATTTCATTACTAAACATATACCCTCCAAGTGGTATAGCATCCAAATTCTTAGAAGAGAAGTTAAGAGAATTACAGGAAGAAATAGCAAAACTATACTAGAGGGGGACCTCAATCTCCCCCTCTTTGAACTTGATAAATCTAACCTCAAAATTAACAAAAAGAAGAGGTGAATAAAACTCTGGATAAGGCAGATATGATAGCTCTCTAGAGAAAATCGAATGGGGATAGAAAGAAATATACCTTTTTCTCATTGGTACATGGTACATTTACAAAAATTGGCCATGTATTAGACCATAAAAACCTCACAATCCAGGGCATAAAGGCAGAGATAGTCAATGCAACCTTCTCAGATTAGAATGCAATAAGAATTATATGTAATCAAAGACCATGGAAATATAAACCAAAAATGAATTGGAAACTAAACAATCTAATCTGAAAGAATGAGTGGGTTAAACAAAAAATTATAGAACAATTAACAATTTCATTCAAGAGAATGACAATAATGAGACCACCTACCAAATCTTAAGAGTTATTGCAAAAGCAATTCTTAGGAGAAGTTTTATATCTTTGAATGCCTACATGAATAAAACAGAGAAAGAGAAGATCAATGAATTGGGCATGCAGTTGAAAAAGCTAGAAAAAGAACAAATTGAAAATACCCAAGCAAATATCAAATTAGAGATACTGAAAACCAAAGGAGAGATTAATAAAATTGAAAATAAAAAAAACTATTGAACCAATAAATAAAACTAAGAGTTGGTTTTATGAAAAAAAAAAACAATAAAATTGACACACCTTTGGTCAATTTGATTAAAAAAGAGAAAGAAGAAAACCAAGTTACCAGTATCAAAAATGAAAAGAGCAAACTAACTTCTAATGAGGAGGAAATTAAAACAATAATTAGAAATTACTTTGCCCAACTGTATGCCCATAAATTCAACAATCTAAATGAGATGGATGATTATTTTTAAAAAAACATAAATTGCCCAGATTTACAGAAGTGGAAATTGAATATTTAAACAACCCCATCTCAGAAAAAGAAATTGAACAAGTCATCAATGAACTCCCTAGGAAAAAATCTTCAGGGCCAAAAGGATTTGCAAGTGAATTCTATCAAACATTTAAAGAACAGTTAATTTTAATACTATATAGACTATTTGGGGAAATTGCCAAAGAAGGAGTCTTACCAAATTTTTTTTCTGATACAAATATAGTTCTGATACTTAAACCAAGAAGAGCCAAAGCAGAGAAAGAAAATTATAGACTAATTTCTCCAGTGAATATAGATGCAAAAATTGTAAATGATATATTAACAAAAAGAATACAGCAACTTATTATGAGAATAATACATTGTGACCGGGTAGGATTTATACCAGGAATGCAGGGCTGGTTCAATATTAGAAAAACTATTAGCATTATTGATTATATCAACAACAAAACTAACAGAAACCACATGATTATCCCAATAGATGCAGAAAAAGCTTTTGACAAAATACAACACCTATTCCTGTTGAAAACACTGGAAAGCATAGGAATAAATGGAACTTTCCATAAAATAATAAGCAGTATCTACTTAAAACTGTCAGCAAGCATTATGTGCAATGGAGATAAGCTAGATGCATCCCCAGTAAGATCAGAGGTGAAGCAAGGATGTCCATTAACCCCACTGCTATTCAATATGGTATTAGAAATGCTAGCTGTAACAATAAGAAAAGAAAAAGAAATTGAAGGAATCAGAATAGGCAAAGAAGAAACTAAGTCATCACTCTTTGCAGATGATATGATGATATACTTAGAGAATCTCAGAGAATCAAGTAAAAAACTACTTGAAATAATAAACAACTATAGCAAAATTGCAGGTTACAAAATAAACCCATATAAATCATCTGCATTTCTATGAATTACTAACAAAACCCAATAGCAAGAGATAGAAATAGAAATCCCATTTAAAACTACAGTAGACACTAAAAAATAGCTGGAAGTCTACATGCCAAAACAAACCCAGGGACTATATGAACACAATTACAAAACACTTTTCACACAAATAAAGTCATATCTAAGAGAGTGGAAAAACATCAGTTGCTCATGAGTACACCAAGCTAATATAATCAAAATAACAATTGCACCTAAATTAATTTCTTATTCAGTGCCATACCAATCAAACTACCAGATAATTATTTTCTAGAGCTAGAAAAAAATAATATCAAAATTCATCTGGAAGAACAAAAGATCCAGAATATCAAGGGAACTAATGAAAAGAAATGCTAGGGAAGGTGGCCTAGCCCTACTAGATCTCAAATTGTTTTATAAAGCAGTAATCATAAAAACCACTTGGCTAAGAAACAGACAGATAGACCAGTGGAATAAGTTAGATACTCAAGACACAGGAGTCAATGAATATAGCAATCTACTGTTTGATAAACCCTAGGACCCCAGCTTCTGAGATAAGAACTCACTGTTTGATAAAAATTGCTGGGAAAACTGGATAACAGTGTGGCAGAAACTGGGCATAGACCAATGCTGACACTGTACACAAGAATAAAGTCCAAATGGACAGATGATCTAGGTATAAAGATTGACACTATAAACAAATTAAAGGAGCAAGGAATAGTTTATTTGTCAGATTTAGGGAGAATGGAGAAATTTATGGCCAAATAAGAGATAGAGAACATTATGAAGTGTAGAATTGATAATTTTGATTACATTAAATTGAAAAAGTTTTGCACTAACAAACCCAATGCAACCAAGATTAGGAGGGAAGCAGAAAACTGGGAAAGAATTTTTGCAACTAGTGTCTATGATAAAGGCCTCATTTCTAAAATATATAGAGAACTGAGTCACATGTACAAGAATACAAGTCATTCTCCAATTGATAAATGGTCAAAGGATATGAACAGCAAGTTTTCAGAGGAAGAAATTAGAGCTATCTATAATCATATGAAAAAATGCTCTAAATCTTATTGATTAGAGAGATGCAAATCAAAACAACTCTGAGGTACCACATCACACCTATCAGATTGGCTAACATGACAGAACAGGAAGATGATAAATGTTGGAAGAGTTGGATCACTAATTCCTTGCTGGTGGAGCTGTGAGCTGATCCAACTATTCTGGAGAGCAATTTGAAACTATGCCCAGAGGGTCACAAAAATATACATACCCTTTGACCTAGAAATATCGCTTCTGGGACTGTATCCCCAAGAAATCATGGAAATGGGAAAGGGTCCCACATGTACAAAAATATTTATAGTAATTCTCTTTGTGGTGGTCAAAAAAATTGATGGGGATGTCCATCAATTGAGGAATGGATGAATAAGTTGTGGTAGGTATATGAATGTAATGGAATACTATTGTGCTATGAGTAACAAGGAACAGGAAGACTTCAAAGAGACCTGGAAAGACTTACATAAACTGATGTTGAGTGAAAGGAGCAGAACCAGGAGAACTTTGTACACAGCATCAACCACAGTGTGGGAGGAATTTTTCTGGTAGACTTAGCACTTCATTGCAATGCAAGGACTTTAAAAATATCCAATGGACTCTTGAGGCAAAACACCTTCCACATCCAGAGAAAGAACTATGGAATTGGATCACAGGTAGAAGCAGACCATTTTCTTTTGTATTATGTTTTGTTTTGTTTTATGTTTTCTCCCATTCATTTTAATTCTTCTGTGCAACTTGTATTTAATGGAAATATACGTGTAGAATCTATGTAAGATTGTATGCCATGTCATGGAGGGAGTGGGGAGGGCTAAGGGAATGAGAAGGAGAGAGGGGAAAAGAATCTAAGATATGGAAGTGATTGTGGAACATTGAAAACAAGTAAAATAATTTAATTAACAAATTAATAAATAAAATAAAAATTTTTAAAAAAGATTCTGGGAAAAGTACTAAATCTCAAGATAATTCTATCTTAAATGCCAAAATGGCTCATGAAAAGGATTTGGTTTTAAGCAAATGTTCCTTTCACACTGTACAAAAACTATAGAACTTGTTCTTAAGGCCATTACCATCTAAAAGAGACGAGTATATAAAGAAATCCTCCTGGAGACAGTGAGGCACTGTTTTCCCTTTCATTAACTATTCAGTGATGTTAAATAGAAAATGAAGGCGATTGGTTGGTTTTGTCCTTCCTTCTTGAAGAGGACCAAAATGACATCACTATGCAAGAGTCAAGTTACAGTATGTCTGACTGTGGCTGCTCAAACCAATACAAGCTCAGAACATTCTACCACAGGTCAGGAACAAATAGTCCATATGAACATTTGGGGTGGTTTCTCTAAATTTGCATATCCTGTATTTCTTTTGAGCTGTTTCAATTCTGCTTTGCTCATCAAGCACAGTACGTTCTCTTACATGGGCATGCTATGCTGAGCGGTCCTGTGCCAGTGTCTCCCATGTCCCACTATCAATTCCAAAGCTCTTAAGAGAGACCTTGAGAGTGTCCTTGTAGGCTTATTCTGACCACCATGGGAACACTTGCCTGTGTGATTTCCCCATACAATAGTCTTTTTGAGACTAATACTGTAAGCAAACCAGGAGAGCAAGGAATAGTTTACCTGTCAGATATATGGAGAAGGGAAGAGTTCACGACTAAAGAAGAGATAGAGAACATTATGAAACACAAAATCAATGATTTTTATTACATCAAATTGAAAAGGTTTTATGCAAAGTCAATGCAACCAATATTAAAAGGGAAGCAGAAAGCTAGGAAACAATTTTTACAACTAGTGTCTCTGATAAAGGCCTCATTTCTAAAATATAAAGACCTGAATCAAATTTATAAGAATACAAGTCATTCTTCAGTTGATAAATGGTTAAAGGATATGAAAAAGCAGTTTCCAAATGAAGAAATTACAGCTATCAATAGTCATATGGAAAAATGCTCTAAATCACTATTGAGTAGAGAAATGCAAATCAAAATGAGTCTGAGACACCACATCACACCTATCAGATTCAGTAATAGGACAAAACAGGAAAATGATAAAAGTTGGAGAAGATATGGAGAAACTGGAACACTAACGCATTATTGGTGGAGTTGTGAACTGATAAAAATCATTCTGGAGAGCAATTTGGAACTATGCCCAAAGGTCAATAAAATTCAGCATATCCTTTGAGCCAGCAATATTACTTCTAGGGCTTTATTTCAAAGAGATCATAAAAAAGGGGAAAAAACACACATGGACAAAGCTATAGCAGCTCTTTTTATGGTGGCAAAGAATTGGAAATTGAGGGGATATCTATCAACTGGAGAATGGATGAATAAGTTGTGGTATGTGAATGTAATGGAATACTATTATTCTTTAAGAAATGATAAGTAGGAGGACTTCAAAAAAACCTGGAAAGAGTTATATGAACTGATACTGAGTGAAATGAACAGAACAGTAGAAAACTGCACACAGTAACAGCCACATTGTGTGATACTGACTTTGATAGACTTAGGTCTTCTCAGTAATGCAAGGATCTAAGACAGCCCCAAAAGACTCACTATGGAAAATGCCATCCACATCCAAAGAAAGAACTTTGGAGTTTGAATTCAGATGGAAGTTCTCCTCTTCTTTTGTTATTTTGTTTGTTTCTTCTTTCTTGTGGTTCCTCCTGTTAGTTCTAAATCTTCTTTGCATCATGACTAATATAAAAATATGTTTAATACTAATGCATAAATAGAGCCGATATCAGATTGCATGCCATCTTAGGGAAGGGAGATGAGAGGGAGGGGGAGAAAATTTAAAACTCAAAATCTTGTGGAAGTGTATGCCGAAAACTAAAAATTAATTGTATTTTTAAAAAATGAAATAAAGCCAGGACTCAAAAAAAAATAGTCTTTTTGACAAGTGTGCATTTTGCATTCACACTATATAGTCAGCCCTTCAGAGTTGTGCTCTCTGAAGTAGAGTTTGAATGCTTGGGAGTTTAGTTTAAGAAAGGACCTCAGTGTCTGGAATCTTATCCTGCCAGGTGATCTTCAGAATCTTGCCAGGATCTTCAGATTTCATAGGCATACAACAATGAGGTCAGCCCAATGGCTCTGTATACCCTCAATTGGGTGGTCAGTCTAAAATCTCTTATCTCCTGCACTTTCCTTCAGAGTCTCCCAAACACTGACTTAGCTCTGGCACTGTGATAGTCAACCTCATTAATGTGTACATCCCTGGATGGTATACTACCAAGGTAAGTGAACTTATCCAGAGCATTCAAAACTTCCCCATTTGTTGTAACCAATGGTTACACATATGGATGGTGTGATGGTAGCTGATGGAGTACCTATGTTTTCTTGGTGTTCATTGTTGGACCCAAATTAGCACATGCAGCAGAGAATTGATCCATACTTCGTTACATCTCAGTTTCAGAGGCTGCACTGACTGCAAAATCATCTGATAATAGAAAATCATGCACCAACACTCCCTCCACTTTGATCTTGGCTTGTAGCCATTTCACGTCGAAGAATTTACCACCAGTGTGGCAGCTGACGTTGATGCCATGTTCATCCACATTAAAAATATTTGACAACAGGACTTGAAACATCAAGCTAAAAAGCATGGGAGCAAGGACACAGTCTTGTTTCACTCCATCAGTGACTGGGAAAGCACAAGAGCATTGTCCATTATCCAGAATCAGAGCAAGCACACCATCATGAAATTGATATACAATGATAATGAACTTCTCCAGGCAACCAAATTTTGACATAATTTTCCAGAAGCCCTCACAATGGACAATATCAAAGACCTTGGTCAGATCTACAAATGTATACAGACCTCTGTACACATGCTCCTGGCATTTCTCCTGGAGCTGTTGGGCAGAAAATCCATGTCAACCCTTTCTGAAGTCACTGACTGTCAGTCAGATGACCAGCTTCCAGGTGAAGGATCAATCTATTAAGGATGACTCTGGCAATAACCTTGCCAGCAATGACTAAGAGAGAGACACCACCCCCAGTCCGTGATTGTCACCGAACAATCTATTTCTTTTACCTTTATAGAGATGGATAATGGAGGCATCCTTGAACTCCTGTGGGATAACCTACTCTTGCCATATAGCCTATAAAATTGTTATTAGCTTTTGCATGAGCAATGGTCCCCCTACCTTGTAAATCTCAGCTGGAATAAGATCAGTACCAGGTGCTTTGTCACATGAAAGGAGCCTAATGGCCCTCAAAACCTTTTCTTCAGTTGAAAATTCAGCTAGGGAGGGATTGACTTCAACCTGAGGTAAACAGTCAATGGCCTCAGCATGGATTGATGATGACCTATTGAGAATACTACGGAAGTAAGCCCATCTCTCTAGGATCATGACCTTATGACTTCAATGTGGTTCCATTGACTGAGATTGTACCATAGGTGTTTGGCCCATAAATGACCTTCAGGGAATAATAAAAGTATTTTGGATTGTTCCTATCAGCATAAAACTGAATTTTATCTGCCTTCCTACTGAGCCAAGAATCTCTCTAAGGTGTGTTTGCTCTTTCCTTTTGATGGAGTTAAATGCTGCCTTCTTAAAGATGGATGAACCAGCCTGCTGGTAAACCCTATGGAGTTCTTTTTCATTTAGCAGCTTCTGAATTTCCCCATCATTTTCATCAAACCAATCTTGATGCTTGCTAGTGTTCTGACCCAGATGAGCAAATACAGTGCTACACACCAAACCTCTAAAAGCTGCCCATTCTTTTTCTGCTTCATTGTTGCCAACTAAGTGTGGACTCAACTTCCCCTCCAAGTTAGCAAATGTTCCCACTCAGAGATGAAATCTAGTCTGTTGACAATAATTCTTCTGATAGTCATTTTGCCTTGAGACATCAGCTTTTAATAAGTATGAATATTTACCTTGGAAAGAATAAATCTATAATCAGTCCAGCACTTTGCGCTACATATTGCCTTCGTCACTCTCACATCCTGTCTGTCTCTTCTCCTTACAATCACAGTCTATTAAATGCCAGTGTTTGCTGCAAGGGTGCATCCATGAGATTTTATTGCTTTTAGGTAAATGGAAGGCTGTGTTGGTGATAAGAAGGTCTTGAGACGCGTAAGTCTTCAGTAGTAAGTGACTTGCTATTACCAACTCTGTTCCTCCCTAGAACTCCCTGCCAACTCTGTTAATCTGAGCCCACTCTAACATTAAAGTCACTCAGAATTATAAGCTTGTCATCTTTTGGCACATTGATGATAAGGGTCTCCAGGTCTTCATAAAATTCTTCTTTGACCTCATCAGGGTTTGTCATGGTGAGAGTGTAGGCAATGATGATGGTTACGTGTCATTTTCCTGCAAGTGGCAATCACCTTGTCATGAGCCTGTCATTCACTCCTTTTGGCAAGCATACCAGATTGCTGACTAGATTAGTTTCTTTTGCAAAACCTACTCCAACTTCCGGGCTCTCCCCTTCACTGTGGTCACTCCAGAAAAATATGTATCCAGCTCCAACTTCAGTAAGCTGGCCTTCATTTGCCAGTCTTGTTTCACTCAGGACTGCTATTTGGATGCAATACCTGCTGAGTTCTCTTACAATAAGAGAGCTATTTATTATCAGGTCTACTGGATTTTGTGTTGTCTATAAGTGCATGCACATTCCATGTGCCAATGGTGAGTAGAAACATCTTTGAAGATGTTTTTGTACATTTTTGTGTGTTTCAACTGTAAAGTGGGATCCCCACCTGCCACAGTAATCAAGCCAGGGTTAGGTAAGCAGATAATTTTTAGGGCACCTTTTCCAGCCCTTTCATCACACCAGGTGAGCAATGTGATCCTTAAAATGCTGCTCAGACACCCAGGGGACTGCTGAGTCCCACAGATGCTCCCAGTGAAAACATTACTCTATGACCTGGGCTGCCTGTGGGTAGGGTTGTGACCACAGTTCTCAATGCATCTACTTGGCTCTGCCCCCCTCATATCCAATTCATATATAAGTCACCCTTGTGACATCACTGGTCCTCTTCAAGAATGAAGAATGAAGGTAATCACAATTCTTTGCTACCATAAAAAGTGCTACTATAAATATTTTGGGTACTCTCTCCTTAGGCCTTAAGTCTAGTAAAAGGAAGAGACATTTTAGTCACTACGTTTGTATAATTCTAAATTGATTTCTGAAATGATTATACTGATACACATTTCTAACAACAATGCACTAGTGTACCTATTTTCAAACCCCCCACCAAATATTGACTGTCGCCATCTTTTCCCATCTTTGTCAATTTGCAGGGTGTGAGGTAACCCTCCCCCATTATTTTGATTTGCATTTCTGTTGTTATTAGGGATTTGGAGTATTCTTTCATATTTGGCATAGTGTTTAAATTGGAATTTTCTCCCTCCTCAACTCCTCTTGGCTTCCCAGGCTCCCTTCAAAGTCTTGGCTAAAATTCTACCATCTGCAAAAAATGACCCCTTTCCTGGCCTTCTTTATAATAATGCCTTCCTTCTGAGATCACCTCCAAGTTATCCTGTATATATCTTATTTTACATAGCTTTTTGCATGTTGCCAAATGTGAACTTGAGAGTAGGAACTGTATTTGCTTTTCTTTGTATCCCCAGATCTTAGAAGAATATCTGGCACATTTAGTAAAATGTTTAAAATATGCTTGCTGACCTGATTTGGAGAAGGAAGAGGGCTATTAAACTCCCCTACACTTGAGATTAGCTAAATGAAATCTAATTCATGCATAAGGATCTGAGATGGATTGAATCTCCTCACTAAGACAACCTCTACCACTGCCACCCAAAAAACTAATTTGCTCTATTTTTCATCTTGATTATTTAAAGGTATGCAAGCATGCCTTCGGAAATGAATCTGAAGCAAAATTTCCAATGATGATTGCCAGATTATTGATCAATATTTCCTACTTCTTGCCTAGTCAACTGTTGGCTGTGAAAGTCACACATAAGGGAGATAGGAAACAATTACTGCCAGGCTGGGTTAGCAGAAACCTGTTTTTAATCGCTTCAGAAAGGTCCTTACATAACTCTCTAATCAGACTTTATTCTAAACTGGGTAATTATCATCCATATATCTTTTGTCCTTTTGCATTGTTAATATTAATCTACAAAATAAGTACATGTATATTCCTTCTTATCTATGGAAGAAAATTCAAGATTCATAAAAATGTAAGTGAGCCAAATTCATTGGTTATTGATTTATTTTTATTGATGTGTCTTATTGTATTATGAAATGACAGATAAGCAGTTACCTGATTAACTTAGAAATGATTCTTCCAGGGCATTAGATTAAGGCTATCAGAGGATAACTTTATGTACATATGTTTTAGGCATCTTAGTAATGACTTTTGGGGAAATAATACCAGGAAAAGAGCTTACTATCAGAAAAAGTAACTTTACTATTTTAAAGTGTAAACAGTGAAAAGATTGTCCTAGGAATAAAAAACTCTGCTTTATCAATGTCATTTCAGTCATCAATCATAGACCTTAAAGAGACATAGAAAACATGTAATCTAATTCTCTCACTATACAAATGAGGGAACTGAATTGCTGGGTGTCCCTAAATAAGCCATTTCACCTCTTTTTTGCCTTAGTTTCCCCATCTATTAAATGAGGGCATTGTTGCTGTTCAGTCATGTCTGACTCTACATGACCCCACGTCTTGGCAAAGATACTAGTGCGATTTGCCTTTTCCTTTTCCAATCGTCCTCATTTTCAGATGAGGAACTAAGGTAAATAGGGGTTAAAAGACTTGCCCAAGGCCACACCGCTGGTATATGTCTGAGGTCAAATTTGAACTAGCCCCATGCTCCATTCACTGTACCACCTAGGTGCCCCAAGGGCATTGTACTACTTCTAAAATTTGATGATCAAGATATATCTTAAGATGCCCAAAGAGATAGAATACCAACCACAAAACAATCAAAAGTGAATGTTGCAAAATTACAAAGAATCTCCTCTGCAGAGGTGGGTGACTCATAGGTATGGAACATCATATATATTTTTTGATTGACCAGTTTTGCTGATTTTTTTCTTCTTCCTCTTTTTCTTGTTTGCTTTATAAAAAATTTTTGTTACATGGGATGAGTCTCTGAGGAAAAAAAAGTGAAGGGACCCAGGGGAAAATTTAGGTTATGTTAAAATAAAACATATCAATAAAATGTATTTTTTAAAAAAAGAATATAGTTCCGTTTAGTGCAACAAAAGAAATATTTTTTACCTATTTTTTAAAGTTCAAAATTACCTAATACCCATAAATAAGAAATAATCTTTAACAAGCTAGTTAATTTTAACTTCATACTTGCATTTCTACTGTCAACTGAAAATTTGTATATGCTCAAACTAAGAGTGTTATGTAAGGTCCCTTTACAAATTTATATGCTTAAACTGTGGTTTCTTAGTCATTCTTTTCTCTTAGGAAGAGAAAATATGCTTATATTTCACAGTAATGTATAAATTGTAGAAAGCTAACAAAAGGATCCCATTCTCGGACAAAATTTTCAGATAACTTAAATCAGGAAAGTATATATATATAATAGATTATTAAGCTAATCAATAATTAATAAAAGTGTTAAATAATCAGACTAACAAATTATTCCATTTCACAATACAAAACTGTGAGGAACCTAATTAATTAATTACAAGAAGTTCTTTTTTTGTCCACATTCTTTTTGCACACTTTAGATCCAGCTCATTTTACAAATTTGGGGAGAACTAATTTCAAGAAAAAAAGGATAGATCAGATGCAGTAAGCTTAAAATGCTGCAGTGGAAATAAGCCCAGGAAGAAGACAAACTCTCAAATATGATATGCTGAAGATGCAAGTACAGTTCCAATGAAAGGAAAAGATGGAGCCATCTAAAGAGATTAATATGGTTGTACAGAGAATTAAACTCATTTTCATAAAATAAATGTGTATGAAATGATGGACTAGTCAATCATAACAGAAAACTGGACAATGAAGAACCAGGCCTGGGAGCATGTTGTCTAACAACCCATGGTGCAAATGTTCCCAGGACTGGAACTTCATTGACCAGTCCTTAGTGATATATAGGAAATGGAAACAGAAGAGCAAACTTAGGATGAATACAAAAGAATACTACAATGATTTCTTGAGAATTGAATCATGAGCCCAATAAACACAAAGGGCAACCAAGGGGCAAGAGGAAGATCAAAGAAGTTAAAACTTTTATTGTTGAGATGGATAGAACAATAATTTAAAATCTCAAGTGAAAAGCCAGAGAAAATTTGACTTGTTTTGCTTTGATTCTCTCTTCCAAGATGAATAATTTTCAGAATCTAAATAAAAATACTTAAAATTGAGTTGAAGCCAAGATAAGTATGGAAATAGTAAAATAGCACCTAGTTATTCTTTAATTAATTTGAATTATCTGACCCAGGCAAACACCATACTAAAATACTTAAGGAATTGGCAGTCATGATTGTTGAGCCCCCATTAATAATCTTGGAAAGATCATGGAGAATGGAAGATGTTTCAAAGGACAGGGGAGAGGTAAATGTCCTGGTTTTCAAAAAATAAAATAAGCCCTCAATTATTGGCTGATAAATGAGTTTAATTTCTCAGTTTAGTCATATATCAGTCATGTCTGACTCTTTGTGACCACATTTGGGGTTTTCTTGGCAAAGATAATGGAGTAGTTTTCCATTTCCTTCTCCAGCTCATTTTATAGACGAGGAAACTGAAGCAAACAGGGTTAAGTGACTTGCCCAGGGTCACACAGCCAGTAAGTGTCTGAGGCCAGATTTGAACTTAGGAAGATGAGTCTTCTTAACTCCAGGTCTGGCACTCTATCCTAGTTGCCTTTTGTTCAATTTCCAGCAAAAGTCTAACACACATTATTAAAGGGAGCTTTTGTGAGCATTTATAAAGGAAACTGGTGGTCACTAAAAGTCAGCATCACTTCATCAAGAATAGATTAACCTCATTTTCTTTTTTGACTGGATTACCAGACTAATACATCAAAGGAATACTGCCGACAAAACTGTTATTGTTCAGGCATGTCTGACTCTTCTTAATCCATTTGGGGTTTTCCTGGCAAAGATACTGGAGTGGTTCACCATTTCCTTGTTGAGCTCATTTTAAAGACGAGGAACTGAGGAGACTTGCCCAGGTTCCACAGCAAGTAAGTATTTGAGGCTAAATTTGAACTCACAAAGAGAAATCTTCCTGACTGCAAACCCAGTGCTCTATCCACCATACCACTTGTCTGTTGATATAAAATAGCTAGATTTTAATGAAGTATTTAAAAAAATATTTCATGCTGTTCTTATGTGTGAAATAAAGGGCTATGAGCTATATACAATTAGAAGGACTTGAAATGGCTGTGTTTTTGTATTAATTAATTATTAATGTCAACTTTGAGGTTTCCAGGAGAATGTCCCAGAAATCTATAACTTAGTCATGTTCTGTTCCATATTTTTATCACTGATTTGGATTAAGGCATAGAGAGCACGCTTGTCAAAATCGCATATGACACAAAGTCAGGGGAGAGAACTAAGGCTTTAAATGATAGCAAGGACCCAAAAAGATCTAGAACAATAAGCTAAATCTGATACCATTAAATTTATTAAAAATAAACAAAAAATTCTACACAGAGATTGCATAAAAAAGAACAATAGTTACATAAGAAAAGTAAAGGGATTAGAGTAGGCTTGAAGTTTACTTAATATGAGTTGTCATGTAGCAGCCAGAAAATCTAAAGCTATTGTGTCCAGAATGAGCCTGGCATTAATCAATCTGTACTCTCCCCTAACTATATCTGAAGTGCTGTGTCAAGTTTTGAGTGCCATATTTTAACATTCATACGTTAGAAAGTATCCAGGAAAAGACAACAATGATTAGTATATACCTACTCTATTATTTCTTCCCTATCTCAGTGATTTTGAAACTCCAGCTATCACTAACAAACATGTTCCTCGTACCCTCCCTGGTCCCTCATTCCCATCACCCTCATTTCAATCCCACCCCTCAATTTTCCACTCAACATCTACCCTCTCATTCCACTGTGCTCTCTGGAATGCTTGCTTGGTAAGCAACAAGCTTACTTTCATTTTAAACTTTGTTTCCTTTCTCACTCCTTCCATCTTCTTGTACCTTGCTCCCTAATGGCGCAGCTTCCCTGGACAACCTTACCTGTGCTTTTATTTTATTTATAACCCATAATTTACTAGCCAAGGTAGGGGAATTGTAATACTCTTTGCTTCCCACCACCACGTCTAAACTCTACGTCTACCAGGATCATTCAGTAACTTCTTTGAGATTCAATCAGTCCATATTTACCACACAATCAAGATTCTGGCAGCAATTTTCTGTCAACTTCCAGAATAGTCTTCTTCCTTCCTCCGTGAGCTCAATGCCTGGCTCGTGATCATCTTTCCTCCTCAGTTCCTGCCCTCATTCTATGGAACTTCAATATGCATCATGATCTTTTGTTTTTCCCTCCTCTCATCTCACACCACTCAGATGCCTTCTTCTATTACCTCTCCCTTCACCCTCGTCTCATATGAAGAGGTGGCTCTCAAACACCTAGTTTACCAGTTCTTCAACTTATTCATCTCCCAAACCTATTCCTCTACCTCGTCTCAGTAACACACAAGATCACAAGTCACACTCCTGATTGTGCACAAGAGTTTCACTTCCATGTTTATGTACTCTGAAATTCTCTTGTCTGATCATATTTTATCATTTCATCGTTGCCTTTACCTTATGACCCCTAACCACATTCTTTGTCCTCACCGTTATGTCTAATCCCTTCACTAAGTTCTTTCTCCAGCCATCATCCCTGCACCACTTTCCCAATTTGACCCATTGGTCAACACTTCACTATTCTCTTCTCAAGTCCCTTGTCCTATTATCCTAACACCAGTCTTTCCCTGACAAATTCCAGCAATGGATTACTCCCACCATCCACTTCCTTCACTTCTATTCTTGTGCTACTGAAAAAAGCTGGAAAAACTCATGAAACTGCTAATTACAAATTTATGGGACATAATCTCAAATGGGCCCTCACTACAGAAAGGCAATCCTTTTGCACTTCGCTAATTGATTCACTATATGACTCATACAGTGACTCTTCTAACCTTTTCATCCCTCCTCAAACTTCCCATGGTTCCGTGTTCCCCAATCCTCTCAGCTGAGAACTTTGCCTCATATTTTGCTGAAGGAAAAAAAAATAGGTATTTCACCCAGAGGTCTCTCTTTTACCCCTCCTCCTCCTCTTACATCATTCAGGTGCCTTCCACCACTATCTCCTTCACTCCTTTATCACATGAAGAGATGGCCCTTCTTGTCAAAGCAAATCTATCTAAATGCACAGATGACCTCATTCCATTCCATCTTTTCCTGAAAATTGTCTCTTGTATCATTCCTACCCTCTCACTAACCTTCAGTTGCTTCCTATCTACTGACTACTTCCCTACTGCCTACAAACACTGGCAGCCATCCACTCCTATGAGCTATCCTTCCTTTTTTTGTCTTGATAAATACGATTGTACTTTTTCTAATTACATGAAAAGATTGCTTTGAACAATAAGATTTTGAGTTTCAAATATTTTCCCTTCCTCTCTCCCATTCCCACTCCCCAAGATGGCAAACAATCAGATTTGGTTATACATGTGCAATAATGTAAAACATATTTCCATATTAGTCATATTGTGAGAGAAGAAACAGAGCAAAAGGGAAAAGCTACCCAAAAAAAGTGAAAATAGTATGCTTCGACCTGCATTCAGACTTCAAAGTTCTTTCTCGGGATGTGGATAGTGTTTTTTAGAATCATGTTGGATCATTGTATTGCTTAGAAGAACTAATCATAGTTGATTATCTCACATTGTTGCTGCTACTACGTATAACATTCTCCTGGTTCTGCTCATTTCACTCAGCATCAGTTCATGTAAATCTTTCCAGGTTTTTCTGAAGTCTTCCTGTTCACCATTTCTTATAGCACAATAGTATTCTGTTATATTCATATACCACAGCTTGTTTAGCCATTCTGCAATTATTTGTTATTCCCTCAATTTCCATCTCTTCACCACCACAAAAAGAGCTGCTATAAATATTTTTGTGGGTCCTTTTCCCTTTTTGTTCCCTCTTTGGGATACAGACCTAGTAGTGGTATTGCTAAGTCAAAGGGTATGCACAATTTGATTACCATTTGGACATAGTTCCAAATTCCTTTCCAGAATGGTTGGATCAGTTCATAGCTCTACCAACAATGCATTTAGTATCCCAATTTCTCCTCCCTTTTGTGGCTAACCTCCTTGAGAAGGCCACCTCTTTCAGTGTCTCTGCTTTCTTCTCAAGTCATTAATTCTTTCCAGTCTGGCTTCCAACCTCATCCTTCAAGTGAAACTGTTCTCCAAAATTGGTAGTGATCTCCTAGCGGCCAGATCCAAGGGACTTTGCTCAGTCCTCAACATTCTTGACTGCTCTGCAACTTTAGACACTGCCAATCATTCTCTTCTCTTTGATATTCTATTCTCTCTAGGTTTTTGTGTCACTACTTTTTCCCAGTTCTTCTCCTACCCACCTGATTACTCCCCAGTCTCCCCTTCTGGATCTTCAACCAAGTCATGCCCACTAACTGTAGCTGTTTCCTATAAGGAATACAGTAGCCTACCTGACTGACTAAACAAAGAAATTCGAAGGAAGCTCAAAACTATTAAGTCAAGTAGTCAAAGTCTCCTTTTCCTACTAACAAGGAACTTGACTATCAACTAGCCACCAGTTCCCTAGATGGGCTCCCCACCCCCAGCTACCCTAGCATGCATCAGCAACACCAGTCACAAACTTGGACCGACCCCTTGGTCCAAGCTCCCCAATCCTTGCCCTCAGTGCCTACTCCTGTTGGACTCAGAGGAGAATCTTATAACAACCCACCCTACTTCAGCAATGTTGGGTGCCTAACCCCATCCAGGATCCCAGAGGACTGCCCTATGTCCATCCTCAATAAAACTGGCTTGCTTCACTTTCTCTCTGCCCACTCATGTGTTGTGCTTTATTGTATCTCATCATGATGCTCCTCCTCCAAGAAATTCTCTTTGAAGAAGTATCAGCCATCATCCATTGCTATGATTTATGAGCTCAGCATCTGTACCTTCATCTCAAATCTTGACTTAGGGAAGGGAGAACTCCAGGGCTATGTCAGGAGCAGCACACTCCAATAGCAGGGCCCTCCTTCTCTCTGACACCTGAACTGTGACTAGGGGCCCTGACTCAAACCACATGCCCCTCAAGCATTTTCTCTAGTAACATAAGTGGCAGATAAAGGGGACTGCCACCCAAACCTTTGCCTACAGCAAAACAGTCCTCCAATTGTCCTAGGTCCTCTCCTCTCTCCCTTTATACTATTTCACTTAGTGATCTCATCAGCTTCAACAGATTCAATGGTGATCTTTAGATGATTCTCAGGACAATTTACTCAGCCCTAATATGTCTCCTGACTTTTAGTCTCCCATTTCCAACTGCCTATTGGACATCTCACACTGGATGTCCTGGCAGACATCTTACTCATTCAACTCTGAACTCATTATTTTTCTCCCTAAACTCTTCCCTCTTCCTAACTTTCTTACTAGTGTTAAGGGTACCACCATTGTCCCACTCACGCAGGCTCACAATGTAGGTGTTGTTCTGAGCTCCTCATTCTCTCTAACCTCCCCCCAAATCTAATCCGTTGCCAAGTTCTATCAATCCAACTTCATAACATCTCTCACACATGCCCCCTTCTCTCCTCTGACACCGTCACCACCTTGATACAAGCTCTTATCACCTCATGCCAGGTTTCACCGCCCTCTTCTCTGACCTCTCTCCACTCCACTCCAACTTCCATTCATCTTATCAAACTGCTCTTCCTAAAATGCAGGTCTGACGATAACAGCCCTTATTCAGTAAGCTCCGTGAGTCTCCATTGTCTCCGGGGTCGAATACAACATTTTCTGTTTGACTTTTACAGACCTTCATAACCTGCCCTTTCCTATCCAGCAACTGGAGATAGCTATTATCACAGTGGATAGAACATTGGGCTTATAGCGAGGAGGACTCGAGTTCAAATTCAGCTTAAGATACGTACTGGTTGTGTGACTCTAGGCAAGCCATTTAATCACCATGTGCCTCAGTTTCCTCACCTGTAAAATGGAATACTATCTGTCCTAAAGGGTTGCTGTGAGAATCAAATGAGATATGATAGCTGCCTTTAAATATTTAATGAGCTGTCATGTTGAAAAGTGATTATATTTCTACTGCTTAGGTTCAATAATAGCTGTTTTAGGGCTGTTGCTTTTATTTCCTAATAATTTGAACTGCACAAAAGTGAAATGGGCTGACTGAGGATGTTGGCATTTTCCTCTTTTCAGAAATTTTTAGGTAGGCAAGACAACTACTTGTCAGATTGGTTGTGGAGCAAGCTCTTCTTCTCATAAGGATGGGCTGGTTGGCATCAAAGATCCTTTCAGATTCTTAGACTCTGATTCTAAGTTTAGCAAAGTGCCTGGACATTATTCGAATCTGGAGAAGGAAGAGGAAAACAGCCAAAGAACTTTTTTCTGATTTTTTTATCAATTGTGCCCTCTAGTGGTTAAAATTATGATAGCTAAAAAAATATCTTTACTGTTTTTTTTCCTCCTTTTTTCTTTTTTCTTCTTACTTTCCTTTTTTTTTAGAACTAAAGATAAGTAGAACTTGTAAGCTTCTAAAAATTACCTTTATCAATGACAAAAAGAAACAAAATATTTTGGCAGCACTTTGTGGTAGTAAAGAACCAGAATCAAAGTAGATGCCCATTGCCTGGAAATAACTAAATAAATTGTGATACATAAATGTAATGGAAAACTACAGTGGTAAAAAAAAAAAAATGAAAACTATGATAAATACAGAGTAGAATGGGAAAACTCATATGAATGGAAGCAAAGCAGAACCAGAAAAATAATATACAGAAAACCTACAGTAATATAAGTGGAAGGGTAAAAAATTGTAACTGAATGATCGTACTTGGCCCTAATAAAGACACTTTTATACTTTGTAGAGGCAAGGGACATCAGACTTTTTTATATGTTAGCTTTGGAGAATTTTTTCTTCCTTTTTTTGTTCTTTCTCATAAGAGATGGCTTTCTTCAGGGAGAGGAGACAATGTAAAATCAAAATATACCAATAAAATATATCTTATTTAAAAAATATTCCCTATCATTCTCCATTCTCATTTGTTACTGTAAAAAAAATCATCATCACTGACACAACTGATAGCCCTGATTTTTGCAAGACACTAACAAGATTTTTTATAAGATACTAATATGGCAACTAGATAGTACAGCAGATAGAATTGAACCTGGAGTCAAGAAAACCTGAGCTCAAATCCTGCCTTACTAGAAAAGACAGGGCAAGCCATTTAACTTATATCTGCCCCAGTTTTTTTATCTGTAAAAGGGGATGATGATATCATCTCCCTCTCAGGGTTGTTGTAAAAATAAAATGAGATGATCCTTATAAAATACGATGCAAATCTTTTTTAACTTTATTTTTGTTGGAGTTTTTGTCTGCTTTTTCTTTCACAAATGTTTTGCATAAATGAACATGTGCAAACTATATGAAATTGCTTGCCTTCTCAACAAGGGGATAGGGAGGAAAGAGAGAATGAGATTTTGAAACTCTAAATTTTTAAAAGTGAATGATAAAAACTGTTTTTGCATGTAATTGGGGGGAAAATATTAAATAAAGTACAAAAGGTTAAGGAACTCCTTGCTGGTCTAATCCAAAGCATGATGAAAGAAAACCTAATAACTCCTCTTATACAGAGACATGTTTTACTAACAGTTAATAAAAATGGATAACTAGATTCCCTGCTAAGGACTATATCATTTACTTCTTGTATAACTTTTGTAGGCATATATGCATGATTATTTGTCTGGTGTTTAGCTAGAAAACCCTTGCATTGGTATAGGGAATTGTGTGTGTGTGTGTGTGTGTGTGTGTGTGTGTGTGTGTGTATCTGTGTCTTGTTTTAAAAGATGCTACAATAATTACTTATTTATCATTTATCTTGATTTTCTAAGACTGATCAGTCTCTGGTTCATCTGAAAAAATGCCTCCCTCCAATCCTGGACCTGAAAGCCAATAAAAGACTTTTTTCACAGATTTAGGCCAAAAAGACTGCTATGAAGTTAAATTTATACTCTGACTCCATAAGTCTTAGGGATAGAGTTCTTTGAAGTGGGAAAAGAATTAGAAACTCAAAGGCCACATGAAGAAGCAGAATTCATTTTTGTGTATTAGGAAGGACCAGCCTTTTCACTTAGTGAGATCAGAGGAGCGTCTCAAGGTAGAAACACTTCAAGAAGTAGAATCTATTATACTCTTTGCAGACATTACAGATAAATAAACTTGAAGCTTCTTCAGGCCAGGCCCCAATACAGCCTTAGACTCCCTATCTCTTTTCTTATGGCTTGGTTCCATAACTTACCTGTCTCTTTGTTCTGGTTTAATCAAATGAGAACAGTAGATGCTATGAAAGTAAGAACCTTCCAATATGTTCCGCCTATTGGAATGGGAATCCCTTGAGAGCAGGAATTGTCTCATTTTTCTTTTGGTACCTCCTGCACTCAGCACATTAATTTGCACATAGTAAATGATTCACAACTGTTTTTCATTCACGTGTGCTATGAATCAGAACAGGGGACCTGGTAGCCCTGGACTGTAACGTAAGTTACAATGTGACTGGATTGGTGGTGCTATGATAAACAAAGTATATTTCTCTTTACTGAGGCAACCCCCACTGACTTTTTCATCTTTCCATCTTAAAGAACTATGGGGAGATTTCCAGTGGGATATCCAGTGGGAAACATCTCTAGGATGTTTCTTTACCTTGGTCTACTCCTTAATGCTTAGCATTTTTCTCTTCCCCCTGGTAAATACTCAGGATCATCTTGTTTTGCTGGTGTAGATTCTCCCCTTCTTCATTTCAACCTCAATTACACTAGGTATTGCTGTTTTCATTTGCTAGCTGTTTTGTTTTGCTTTAATTGAGAATTAAAGCCCTCTTTACCCCACATTGAGCATGTTCTCTAAGAACCTCTAAAGCAAGAAAACACCAAAGAAGACCAAATAGTAGTAGCCATTGTCTGTTGTGATTAACCTATAAGTGAATCCTGGATGCTGATTGATTTCCCTTGAGAGACTGAGCATTTGTAATTCTGCTGTTTCCTTGGAGTATTCTTAGCCAATCATATGGTGGACACACTTTGATACGTATGGACCCCTATTATAAATGTGAATCCTCTTCTGGATTGATTCCATTTGGTATCTATTAAGTCTACTAGGACGATCACGGGGGCGGAGCCAAGATGGCGGAGTAGAAAGACTCACCTATGCTAGGTCTGAACCCACAGCCCATGAATTTCCTCTAAAAAGAACTCCCAACAAATTCTGGAACAGTGGAAGCTGCGCAGCAACACAGCGAAGGAGATTTCTGTTCCAGAGAGCCCTGAAAAACTGATCCCAAAGGTCCATCGTGCCCCGGACAGGAGTGGAGCCCTTCCCTCCCCGCCCTGGCCAAGCGGCACTGAGAGGAGCGAGCAGATCCAAGCAGGCTTCAGGGACAAAATCTCCAGCGGCGACGAAGGTCCCTCCACCCACAGACTCACAGGTCTGTGAGAAAGACGGGCTGAGAGGGGAGTGGGGTGTCTCTGGGACTCAGACCCCCTCGGGAGGCAGTGGCAGCGGCAGCCAGAGGCTCCTGGAGCAGGCGGCCAGAGCTCAAAGAGCAGGCAGGAGCTCAGCAGCAGCTCCATTACAAAAGGTCTCTGCATAAACCCCCTGAGGGAACTGAGCCTGGGAGGTGGCCCTGCCCCCACCTGAGAACCTGATTTAATCTTACCCTGAATAGCAGCCAGGCCTGCCACCAGACGCCCTGAGGCTGGGAAGCAGCATTTGAATCTCAGACCCCAAGCACTAGCTGGGTGAACCTAGGCCAGGGGTGGAGAGGACTCTCAGAAGTCAAGTAACTGGCTGGGAAAATGCCCAGAAAAGGGAAAAAAACTAAGACCAT
>CM053772.1:125192342-125220901 GCA_028658325.1 Potorous gilbertii | reverse complement strand
GCTTGGAATAAGATATTCCAGAAATAAAAGGAACTGGGATTAAAACCAAGAATCACCTACCGAGCAAAACTGAGTATAATACTTCAAGGGAATAAATGGTCATTCAATAATATAGAGGACTTTCAAGCATTCATGATGGAAAGACCAGAATTGAAGAGAAAATTTGACTTTCAAACACAAGAATCAAGAGAAGCATGAAAAGGTAAATAGGAAAGAGAAATCATAAAAGACTTTCTAAATCTGAACTGTTTATATTCCTACATGGGAGGAAAATATAGGTAGATGGAGGGATGGTACATACACACACACACACACACACACACACACACACACACACACAGAAAGAGAGTACAGACTGTGTTGAATCAGAAGAGATGATATCCGTAAAAAAATAAAATAAATATTAAGGGGTGAGGGAGGAAAATACTGGGAGGAGAAAAGGAGAAATGGAATGGGGCAGGTTATAACTCATAAAAGAGATAAGAAAAATCTTATTCAATGGAGGAGAAAAGGGTTAAGAGGAGAGGGGAAAAGTGAAGCTACTCTCTCCACATATGTCTTAAGGAGGGAATAACATGCTCACTAAATTTGGTATGAAAATGTATCTTACACTCCAGGAAAGTAGGGGAGGAGGCAACAAGTGGGGTGAAGGGAATGATAGAGGAGAGAGCAAATGGGAGAATGGAGTAACTAGAAATAAACACTTTTGGGAAGGGACAAGGTCAAATGAGGGAATAAAAAATAAGGGGAGCGTGGCAGGATAGAGGGCAATATAGTTAGTATTACACAACATGATTATTATGAAAATCTTTTGCAAAACAGCATATATTTAGTCTGTATTGAATTGCTTGCCTTCTCAGTGGGAATGGGTAGGGAGGGAAGGAGGGAAAGAAGTTGGAATTCAAAGTATTAGAAATGAATGTTGAGAATTATTATTGCATATAACTGGGAGATAAGAAACACAGATCATGGGGTATAGAAATTTATCTTGCCCTACAAGAAAAGAGAGAAGATAGGGATAAAAGAAGTGTGGGGTGTGATAGAAGGGAGGATATATTGATGGAAGGGGTAATCAGAATGCAAGGTATTGGGGATGGGGAGAGAGGAGAGATGGGGGAAAAAATTGGACATGCTACAAAGTGATGTAAAAGCAATTAGTATTAAAACAATTGACTGAATTAATTACTGAGACTAAATCAGAGACATCTTTAGTTTAGGGAAAAGAATTTTAGTTTAAATTTCCTAGAGGCAGGTAACCTCCACTAAAATTTGACGTTGATGGAAAAGATAAGGTTTTAATGGTAAATTAGATTTTATGATTGCCATTTAATCAGGAACTAGAACATGTATTAGAAAGGCACGTAAGCCACTTAAGACTTGCCTCAAAAGATGTTCCTTAGCCAATGTGAAATTATAGTCATATCAGAAACCTGGTTATTGGAAATTGCTATTTTAAGATGCTATGGTACTATTAGCTGACTGTTCTTCTGAGTCTAACTACAGGTATGGAGAGCAAGAAAGGTGGTCTGAGCCCCCAAATCCATGATCCCAGTAAGCCTGTGAAGCCTTAGTTTGCTCCCATCTAAAGAGCTCATTTATTCTTATTTATTTATTTTCTAATTTATTCTAATCCATAAAACACCTCTGATTTCTGTTTGCTAACAGTTTGGATGTATGACTTTTTTTTTTTTTTTTTGCTATTTACTGTTTATGAATCTTTTCTAAGTCTTTTGTGTAATTAACATTTGGTGGGAAGGTGTCAAGCCTACAGGTATAAGCTTGGGGCGCCCTCCCTCAAGAGTGTATTGCTAAATGTTTAACAACTGGCTCTCAAAAAATAATGTATTAATAATAATATATTAAAAGCACACTTTTAAGTTTAATCTTATTTAATCTAATGCATTATTAACATTTTCTTCATCCCTTTCTTAAGTCTAGAAAGCAACACATCAATATTCAAGTGGTGATTTTGTAGCATTTGCTGATTTTTGAGGCAGAAATGCTCCCATCAGATCCAGTACATCCTTGCCTCCCTCTGAAGAGATAATTGCCAGGAAAACTAAAAATTTTGTTTTTTTCGAGCCTAAGAAAAAGATCAGAAGGACTGATAGAAATAATTCCTCGTTTAGTACAACTCGTTCTCAGGGGAGAACAGACCAACCAGCCTCATGGTCCTTTTTCTGATCTCCTTTCAACAAGAATCAAAGTCTCCCTTCAAGAGACATGGGCAGGATTACAAAAATATTTCTTCATATTTCCCTGCAAGCCACATTTAGACAATCCATGTGTCCATGCACATCTTATATAGGCAACACACACAGTTGTACAAACACAGAACATGGGAAAAAGGAGAGTTAACAGAAGATGAATTTTAAAAAGAATGGCAAAGTCCTGTAAGAATAATGTCAGAGGTTCTAACGTTCAGAATTCTGGGAAGTTCAGAAGTCTGGGAAGGAAAGCTTAGGATAACAAAAATCATGGTGGAGAGATCCTCATAGTTTGCTTAGCCACTAGAAGAGATTTTTCTGTTAGTCTAGAAACTCCCAATAATAAACCCTAAGTCCTTAACTCTATTTATGATTGGGGCTTACCTGAGGCTCTTTTCTTTCCTTTCAAACTGAGCCTTCTTATTAGGCTAGTCTGGATTTCGATTTGCATTGTCCTTGTAGTAGCAGGCATCTATAGGGGAATTATTGGATGTTCATTGGCGTAGGAACCCAGAGAAAAGTTTCCTGGGCCTTCAGGGGATCATCTGTGGTACTGGAATTCCTAGAGAAATTTTGATGTGTTACGTGTGGAAGAGACACCTAGGGATTTTGCCTGGATCCCAGCTGAGTGGCCCAATAAAATTGGTCTATGACATAAAATTAAGAAGGATAGTGCCTGGAAATCATTGGTATCACTGAATGATTTGAGTCAAGTTTCTAAAAGATCTTGATGGATTGATTCTTTGGGCCAAATAAATTAAGATGGAGTATAACAGGGATATATGTGAAGTCTTACACATAGGTAAAACAAATCCACTTCACAAGTCCAAGATATGGAAAGTGGGACTAGAACAGGGGCTCAATTTAAAAAAAATCTGACCCTTTTAATAGACTGTAAGCTCAAAGCAAGTCAATTGTGTCATATGCCAAGAAAACTAATATAATCTTAGGCTGCCTTAGCAGAGTCATAGATATCATCCAGGAGTTTGAGGAAGAGGGTTAGCATGGAAAGAGATGACTTAGCAGGGATGTGATCATTGCATGGTATAATGGACAGAGAAGTATATTGAAGTTAGGAAGATCTCCATTACAATCTTGCCTCAGACATAACTGGAAGGAATGGGCAAGTCACTTATTTTCAGTTTCCTCAACTGTAAAATGAAAGATTTAGGTTCTGTGACCTCTGAGGTCCATTCTGGCTCTTGAGCCATGATCCTGTGATAAGTGTTTGAAGAACTGTCAGGTGGAAGAAGGCTCAGCTTATTCCTAGAGGACAGAACTGGAAGCAATGGGTAGAATTTTCTTTTTTTTTTTAGAGTTAAAAGATTTTTGGTATTTTCTAACTAGGATAGCAAAAGAATATACATATTTTTCAGCACAACAGGGAAGTTTTACAAAAATTGACTATGTATTAGAGCAGATACTACAAACAAATATAAAAAGGCAGAAGCAGTTAATACATCTTTTACAGACAATAAAAATATGCAATAAAAAATTTTAAATGCAATAAAAATAATTGGTTCAGAGACCACAAACAAGATGCATACCCAAATGGAGAATAAACAATGAAATTCTAAATAATAAATGGGTTGAAGAATAATAACCTTATAACCTAATAGGGGAAGATAACATATAAGTGGGAGTCAGGAGAAGGGTACTCCACTTGGGGACACGGTGAAGAGGAAAGAGAAGCCTCAGAGTAGTGTAGACAAGAAATGAGATATGTGGACTGAGCTTCCTTCTTAAGTAGAATATTTTAAAGTTCATGGCTTTACCTTCAGGAGGGAGTAATAAATTAATCAACAAATATTTACTGAGCACCTACGATGTGCCAGGAACTGGGCTAAATGTGGGGGATACAGAAAGAGGCCAAACACAGTCCCTGCCCTCAAGAAGCTCACAATCTAAAAAGGGAAGACAAATAAATATATACAAAGCAAGCTATATGCATGATAAATTTTAAGCAATTAATAGAGGGAAAACCCTAGAATTAACTACAAAAGATGGGATTTTAGTTGGGACTTATAATGCTGATTTTTAAAAATATTACTGCATGACATCTTCTATTGAAGGAAATCTGAAGTGAGGCAATATGGCACAAAGAACAGGAGCATAAGATACTGGTTCTGGCTCCATAACAAGTCACTGGACTTAACTGGACCTCAAGTTTTCTCACTTACAAAATCAAGAGTTTGGACTAATAATTCTTTTGGTTTCTTTTTACTTCTGAAATTCCAAAAGCTTTCCTGTCTTAGCACCAAGCACCAAAAGACCAAAAGGCTCCTCACTTTCTACTTATTTTGTGTAATGAAACGCCGATATGCTAAATGGAATGGTAGAAAAAAAAGGAAAAATAAACAAAATGACATAATCGGTGGGTGAAATACAGTCATGAGTGTATTGATGTGGGAGACTCAACGAGCTGTGTTACTCCTGGAAGAACTGAAAACAGACCTAATCTTGGGGGAGTCAAAAGCTACTTAATAGGGCCTGACCTCTGACTTACAGCAGGGGTTAGAGTGCAGGGGTAGTTGTGTGAACTAGACAATTCTGTGGCAACAGTTCATAAACTGGGAATTCTATCATCAGTTATTTTATGCTATCTCTTGTTTGCATAATTTTGTTAAGTGAATACTGAAAATAAATCAGTACAGTTTAAACCAGGTTTCTAACGTCTGTATCTACTTTTAAGAAAAATCATTTTAATAAAGGACTATAAGATTTGTAAGGTGGTTTTAGAAAACAAAAGCTTTTCAAGATCAAATGTAATGTTGAATGAGCTGTGGTAGAGTGCCTCTAATTGTCGAGGTCACTTGCTAATGGAGGAAGTCAAGGCTGATGGATCATACGAGTTCATGAGTTCTGAGCTGCAGAGGGGTTAAAGCCAATTGGGTGTCCACACTAATATGGTGAACCCCTGAGAGTTCGGCCACCAGGCTGCCAAATGGACCTCCCAGGAAAAGAGAGAGGTAAAAAGCTTCTGTGCTCCTTAGTAATGGGATCAGGAATGAGAGAAAGCATTGGGTTTCTAGCCCAGGTGAGATGGGGAGACTCACTCTCCCCTCATTCCCTAAAATTAAAATTATGAACTGTGGTTGAAATTTTAGTTTCCAAACACACACTGTAATTTACAAATCTTATACTGATCTAAACAATATTCTTATTAATTAGGTATAATTGACTTACCACATAATTACATGCCATTTTTTAAATAGATTCTGAAATGTCTTGATTAGAAATGTGCTGTCTTGATAACTTTTGATTTTCCTTAGTTGCACATAGCCCTGATACCGGATCTAAATCCTTTAAATGAGGAATATATGGCAGAAATAGAAGGGTAAAAGAAATGAGTTAAATAAGCTATTTCACTCAGTTAAAAAAACTTGACTTTAATGATTATCTATTTCATTCTTTTTGTAATATTAAAAACCACAAAACTGAAAATAAAAAGTTTGGATGACAAAATCTATATTCAAATGTCACCTCTGTCGTTTTACTACATCAGCTGAAAGATTGGAGCTCCAGCAATAGTTAGCTACAACCAGCAAAGATAAAGATTATATATTCATTTATGAACTGAGCTCCACATTTAAGGCGCTAAATAGATACATTTACATAAAGTGTATGAATTATAAATAAAATAGCTATCGTTTTTGTATCTTCATTCAACATGTGTTCTGCGATTAGAATTGCAGGTTGAAAGTACTGAACAAAGGGACCCTACAAGTCAAGGCCAAACCTATTTTACAGAGGAGGAAGTGGAGATCCAGAGACATGAAATAAAAATATCATACAAAGCAAAGATTTGAAACCAGAGATTCTGACTCAAAATTCAGACACAGTATTACTCAACTTGAACATGGTACCTCCTTTAAGCCAACCTGAAAAGTCAACTTTTAGGAAATGCAAAATGTCAAATTTGCTTTGTTTTAGTTGAAAGTCTATAAAATTTCCATGAATGGTTCTAAAGATTGGTAATCATTGAAAGACTCTTTATCATCGGCGTCCATTATATCTATTATTAGAGCATGAGGTTTATCATAGCCAAAAGATATGTTAACTTTCCATAGAGTGATATTGTCTTGAACATCTGCTCTTGTTTCAGGGTAGCTTTGTGGAGGTTCTGGGTCAGATGTGAAGTCACAGGATTCCACGTGCCTGTTCTCAGAATCATCCCTAGGAAGACAAGAGCTTGAAATGATACTGCCAGATTCAGCTTGGCTACTGTTAGAATGAAAATAATTCTCTTTCATCCTTGTGTACTGATGACTATCAGAGGTCATCTCAGTAATATTTTCTTCAGCAGCCATTTCTTCTGCTATGCTTGATATTTCTTGGAAATATTGTCTCTATTGTCTTCAGAATTAATGCTACTGTTTGTGGTCAAATGACTGATGGCTTTTTCCTCATTTTCTGGGACTGCCAAATATGATATTTCAACAAAAGAATCTCGATTCATGATTCACCTCTAAAATGTTGCACGAAATTTCTTACCGGAGAAGCCAATGACTTGGGTAATATGAAACACTCTGAAACACCTCTCTCTTCCAGACCAGATAAATCATGAGTACTATATACATAATGAGGGCAATGCATACAGAAATAATTAGGATGGGCAGAGAAAAATCTTCTTCTCTATTAGGATTAGGTGAAGTTGTAATACACCGTTCATCTGATTTCTCACATATACTTTGCTAAATAGCGGAGTTGTCAGAAAATCCTTTGGCAGAAACATAATATTCAGAATCAAATGAAATTGCTGGTATAATTAACTGACACTGAGTTTTACTGCAAGATTGAGGTTCTTCCTCAGCGACCTCACTTCCATTTATCTTCAAATAGACCTTGTAGGTGAATAAGCTTCAATCATCGTCTTCATCCTCAAAACATGCAGATCCCTTCTCTTCTCCTTCAACAATTATTGGAGGATGGTGTATATCAACGATAAGTTTGTGATTTATCTCTTGAAACTTTAATTTAGATGGTCCTATTTTTCCATCCTGATACATAAAAAATAATTTAGATTCCACAGAGGAAGATAATTTTTGTCCAATGGTAGCTTTAACTCTGGTCCAGTAATAAGTCAATGGTCTTTTAACATGCAAATATGCTACAAAAGTGATGGGACATGTTGGTGCAGACTTCTTTCCATTTCCCTTCTTTATAGTCCTTTAACTCCACTGTGGAAGTAGGTCTCTGAGATGTTCTCTGGTAATCCCAAGATACTTCAGGATTCAAACTGTAAGATTTTATTTCAACATTAGTTGGTGTAGACTTTATGGAAGTGGTTGGATCCAGGGTTGGGGTCTCGGCCCAGCTCCCATACATAAAGACAAAAAGGAGAAGGAGGCAGGGGTCCACCCGGGAGGCCCACGGGAGCCCGGGCCTTATCCCTTCTCTCTCTTCCTGCAGGATCCAGTCTTGGGTTGCGGCAATGGCCCCAGCCCTGGCTGGACCCCAGATGAGGGCGCTAACTGCCGTGACAGAGGGAAAGTGTTTTGTAGAATTTTTGAAGAAGAAAATTTAGAATTGATGTAAAGAAAACTTCGATGGACAATTAAGTGACACAGTGGAAAGAGTACTGGGCCTGAAGTCAGGAAGAGTCATCTTCCTGAGTTCAGATCTGGCCTCAAACAGTAGCTGTGTGACCTTGGGCAAGGCAAACTGCCTCAGTTTCCTCATCTGTAAAATGAACTGGAGAAGGAAATATCAAAGCACTCCAGTGTCTTTGCCAAGAAGACCCCAAATGGAGTCGTGAAGAGTTGGACACAACTGACGGGATTGAATGACAACAACAAAGAAAAACTTCAAACTAATCAGTTATTCAAAAATGGAATAGGAGGCTTCAGGAAGGAGGCCCTTTCACTTGAGGTCTTTCAGCAAAAAAGTGGATGACCACATGCAAAATAGGTGGTAGAGGGGATCTTATTCAAATATGGGTTAGATTAAATGGCTTCTAACACCCCTTACAATTGTGAAATTCTGTGACTCAAGTAAAATGGAAATTGGGGGCCTTTGCAGACTCAGGCAATCAATACAAAAGGTCTGAGTGATCTCTTTTCATTATTTTCCAGTGTCCTTGCTTCCCCTAGTGTGCCCTTTGATCCTAAGGGATTCATCATGGAAACTAGGAGAGAGTAGAGGACAACAGAGTTTGGTTAAGGGAAAATTCATGGTCAGAATAGGGTTGGTTGTTGGATGGGAAGCGCTTGCCACATCATGTCCACAGTACAAATTTCATAATGGCCTTGCTTTCCACACATTTGCTGTGATATGTAATTTGTCCTCATGCTGTGTTTCACAAGCTGATATTCTGTGTGTTTTTCTCCCTTATCAAGAAGATGATGTTTATTATGAGAACAGCATTGATCCAATTTGTGTCAAATGAGCAATGTGGGATAGACTTATCTGGTACCACATGCAGTACGGGTTTGAGGTTCTTTATGACTTACTTTTAAAGCAAACTGGTCATATTACTGTGGAAGGGCAGAGAAGACATGTTTCAGAGACAGAAAGAGAGAAAGGGCTTAGACGGAGCACTGCCAAATATCACTTTCTAAGCCATGCCTCTTTATCAAGTAAATCTTAGGTCAATAGATAGATCATTTGGAACCTCCTTTGCGATGTCCCATAGTAGGTGGGTCTGAATTCTACTGAGTTTGGGTTTGAATTCCACTACTAACTACATCACCATGGGCAAGTCACTTAGCTTCTCTGAGTCTCAGTAATTTATAAAATGGGGATATTCCTATAGATACAGCCTTCCTCACAAGGGACACTGAGCAAAGTGCTTTGTGAACGTCATATAAAAGTGAACTACCATCGTTATCATTTCAATTCTTTCTTGGTGATTGTTCTGGATCCAGAGACATTATTTGTTTTTCCACAAGGCCCCCTCAGGTGCTGTCGTCCTTCCTAATTTCAGCCCCCCATGGTCCCGCACCCCACCTTATAGAAGTATATAAGTATTCATCACTTTGAATCTCTCAAGACACTGAGAGATTTGAAATCTTCTATGTATTTGTATTTTCTAATATTACCGTTATTTGTTTATACTCTAAGCTTCTTATTAGATTATAAGCTCCTTGAGGGTAGAAACTATATTGTTTCTTATCTATGAATCTGCAATTCCTAGAACCATGACTTTAATCAATCAATTAATCAACAAGAATGTATTAAACACCAAGGCACTATGCTGGGTACTGGAGATCCAAAGACAGAAATGAAATCATTCTTGTCCTCAAGGAGCTTATATTCCCTATAGGGAGACAATACATTTGTGTGTGTGTGTGTGTGTGTGTGTGTGTGTGTGTGTGTGTGTGTATGTGTATGTGTAGAAAACAATAGTTACATATTTAATGTAATGCTTAATGTTTGTTGCATTGGATGTTAAGCAACATGTTGTTGACATCTCTGAAAGCCAGAGAGCAGGTGAGGAAGATAATCTTCTATCACCAATTTCCATTTTGGTTTTTTCATTATGGGGTCATAAAAATTAAACCTGAAGGAGACCTTGGAGGTCACTTAATCCACATTACAGTTAAGAAACTGAGGCCCAGAGAAGTGGAACACACAAAGCAGAAAATGTCAGAGTTTGCTTTGAACCTGTATGCTCTGACCAGATCTGGCAGGGACTGTCTTTTACCTTTCCTTTTATCCCGAGTACTTAGCACATGATTTGGCACACAGTGGTCACTTCAGAAATGGACTGGTTGTACTTTGTTGTCCCTGTATTAATGATGTGGAGAGAATGTTGTCTGTGAAATGATCAGCTCTTTCCTTGTAAAGAGGACGAACGCGACCATCTGAAAGCGGTCACTAAAATAACCCTTCATTATGTACCTTGATTGTGATGGATTTGGTTGGGGAACAGAGTTTGTAAGGTTGACACATCTCCACTGTGACCAATTATTCTGAAGCAGAAGACAAGAAAGAAGACTGAAGAACTTATTATTGGCACAGAGTAAAGAGTTCAGGGACACTGGGACTTCATTTCTAGTTCTTCTGCTAACATTGTATAATGAGTTGCAAATGATTTTCTCAGCATTTCAGTTTACCCATCTGTCAAATGTTAATAATAACATCTGTCTATGATGTGAGTAGAAATATTTTTCTCATAAAATATAACCATAGAGTGTATTGGTAACCAGAATTCTCTTTTAGCAAAATGCTGAAGAATTGATTTTTTGTGTGTGTGTTCATCTGCCACTCCTTTCAGACCTTTTCCCCTACATTTGGCACATAGAGCTCTTTCCTTCTCCTGGCTGCCCTGAGTCTTGGAGAGTACTCCATGTTCCTAATTTCTTCCCCTTCCTCCTGTGAAAACTTTTCTCTTCTGTTACTTTTTCTCAAGACAATGTTCTTCAGTCGTGTCCAACTTTTCATGAACCCACTTGGGGTTTTCTTGGCAAAGATACCAGAGTGGTTTGTCATTTCTTATTTCAACTCATTTTACAGATGAGGAAACTGAGGCAAACAAGGTTAAGTGACTTGCCCACCAGGGTCACAGAACTAATAAGTGTTTGAGGCCAGATTTGAACTCAAGTATGTGAATCTTCCCTGACTTTAGGCACAGCTCTCTATCCACTGCATCAACTAGCTGCTCGGGGCAATAAATGAGTAGTAATAGAAGTCCATTTTAGCTACAGTGTTAGGTAGCTAAGGTGTTGTATTACCTTTTAGAACAGCTTCTCAACCCTTAAGAAATGACCAAGCATAATCTTGTGGATAGGGCATTGGACTTGGAGTCAGAAGAGACCTGGGTTCGAATGTCTCCTCTAACACTTGCTAGCTATGTAACTCTGGACTAGTCACTTAACCTGTCTTAGCTGCATGGGATAAGAATGAGAATCTGTAAAATGGGAATAATCATGAAAAAATACATGGTGCACAGTTGAAACAAATTCATACTGAGTAATAATAGCAGCAAACAAGTAACTGACAAAAAAAGGAGAAAGAGATAACAGAAATTCCATTGACACCAACCACAAGGGTGACATCTTGACAAAAAGTGAATAAGGTTTAAGCGAGGCAGGACTACACAGAGTCATCAGCCACACTATCTCCTTTAGAGTCATCAGAGTTTAGCGGCAAGACAAGAGTCAAGGCAAGCGGTGATGGCCCAGGGTGCAGTGGGTGACCTTGGCCTTTTAGAATTAAAGCCTTTTCAATGATAATTTTATCTGGAAGTCTAATCAATAAAAAATAATTACAAAGGCCCAGAAAGCACTTTAATTAACAAAAATCTGACTTACTTGCCAAACTGAGAGGGATGGTTGTAGAATGTAACAAAGATTAGAAAAGAGGCTTATTTGTAAGATCTTATCAAGAAGCATGATAGATGATTAAGAGTGGTATCATTTCATATAGCAAAGAGAAATATTATGGGGGAAAACTAGGTTAAAACAAGTATGGCTAGATATCGAATAAAGCAAAGTCATAACAAGGGCATTTGAGAATGAAAATGGACAGACAATAAATAGAAGAAAAATGGAAAAGAGCTGGGAGTCATTATGACAAACCTTTTCCATCAAGGACAAGGAAACAACACCACTGGAATGCTGACATCATAATTCTCGTTGTGCTTATGGGAGGGTGAGAAATTACACTAAGGAGAACAAAGATGAGGAAAGCAAGTGTTTATGGAGGGAGGCAGGCTGAAGGTGACACACCTATGAGGGCATCAATATGTTATTGGTTATTTGAAGGAAGTGAAAGGCAAGGGAAAAAAATCTCAGACATTATTACTGACAAATGGTGACTAAAATAAAACATCAGTAACTACCCAACTTAGTTGTCTTTGCTCCCATCTAGACAAAGACTTTCTGAGAGTCATCTGAAGACAAATCAGGGGCATCTGCAATGAAGGTATCAGTGTGAAAGTAGCAGGTGTTCACAAGTGATACTGAACAATGGATTTGGACCATTTCACTATTTATGGAGAGAAATAGAAAACATAAGGTCCCACTATACTTACTATTAGTTGATTGGGAAAACCATTTGATTCAGTAGAGCAAAATTCTGATTTTCAAGCTATTTTATAATAATGTGCTCTCATCCATACATCAAAATCATTCAACATTCCATGAAAGATATAACAATGGAAATATTTCTGTACAACAAACCTTTGATCATTAGTTTTAGGCGAGGCATAAAATCACGAGATCTGGGATCACCCAAAATGCTTACTACTGTGATGGAAGAGATCCATCTCAGAGTCACAGGTGAAGAAGGATTCATTGTGAATAATGAGATCTTCCAGACATTCTTGTTTATGAAAGACACTGGGCAGATTACATTTAACCCTAGGACCCTGTAGGGCTTTTTGGAAGAGATTTATAACCATGCATGTCTCAGACAGTTACTATGTGTGACTTTGGGCAAGTACTTTAACCTCTCTCAGCCTCAGTTTCCTCATCTGTAAAAACAAGGGTAATAAGAGCACCTACCTCATAGATTTGTTGTGGGGCTCAAATATGAAAATATATGTAGAGTACTTTGTAAACCTTAAAGCACTATACAGATCTTCTTCTTTCTCCTCCTCTTCCTCAAAAGAGACTCATCTGACTTATCCACAAAAAAAGTGGATGGACAGATTATAAGATGTATTTGAATGGACAATCTACAGAGCTTGTCCATCAGTATATCTGGGTTAGACAGTATATATGGACAGTGAGTTGGGTCCCAAAATGAAGAGGAGGAGAGCTTGACTAGATTACTCTTGGGAAATTTCAGAGCTCCTGAAATGATCCCCAAGATTTTCATGAAAGCAGAGGCCTATCTTTTCAATATCATTATTCTACTGTTGCCATGATCTGGCAGTGAAAAATGGAAAATATATGTCTTAGAAGAATTAAAATGAAGATAATGGAAATAGGTGCGAACAGACTACGAGATATAACCAATAAAGTTAGAAGTGAAAGATGTCAATTAGGAATTATATGAATGGAAGAGAAAATGGGCTGGTCCTATGGCAAGGTCAAGGGATGCCAGATGACAGCCAGAGTGTTCTTCTGGTATCATTGTTGCTGCCGTCTATCCTTTGTTCTCAAAGAAGACGACTGACATCAGGAAGTTGATATCATGATTTGCAAGTGAATTGGATTTACGTGAAGAAGGGCTGTGCAAAGTCACCAGCTTCACTCTCTTCTCTGGAACCAGTGGCCAGATGTAGATCAGGATGACTGGAGATGGTCCTGGATGCAGTGGGGGACCTTAGCCTCCCCAGATCTCAGTCTGAGGCAATGCCCATTCAGGGATTAAGGCTAGGTAAGAAAAGAGGCAGAGAGTGACTTCTATCATCTCAAAAAAAATCAATCTGGGAGGAGAATATTCTCAGGGTTTTTGGCCAAAACTGAAACAATGGCTATTTACACTCTAAGCCTTCAGAACCCAATGACCAATGTCATGATGAATTCAGGGAAGCCTTCAGTATGTTAGGTGGAGCCCTTGTGGTGAATTTACAGAAAGACATGGAGTAGTGTCATACAGGATAAGCAGGCAAGGAAACTTTAAAAATGGGATTACAAATACATTTGAGAATTGAGTATGGTATACTGCCCCTCAATTATTTCACTGGTTCTGACCAGTTTTAACAGTACCTTCCGTTACTACACTTTACAATCAATCAATCTATAAGTCTTTATTAATCACCTATATGTGAGTCAGGAATTAAATTAGGCACTTGGGACACAAAGGAAAAAAATTAAACAGTTCTTTCCCTATAGCAAACACCATGGATATGCAGGTGTATTTCCAGGGTAAATTCTCAAAATATAAACTCTCTTTCTCAAAGATGAAACCAAGATATTTATTCAGATACCAGAAAGTCAAATCAGTCATGGTAACAGTGAAGTTTGTACACATTACTAATGAACAAAGCATGGTCATCCCCAAGCCTTCCCTCCATCATGCCTCCCCACAAACAAGCTCCCTTAGGCAAAATCACTCCCTCTCCCACTCCTGCTAGCTGCTCTACTCTGCTTGCTCTCTCTCTAAGCTCTACCTCACTCTCTCTTCCTGCTACACCCTTCTTCCTACTCCACCTATTCAGCAAGTTCCTACCACTATGGGCTCCATGTCACTCAGGTTGTAGAATGGGCCAGAGCTCAAAGCAGGTCACATGGGCCTATTAAGGGGCAGTGAAGATCTTCAAATTCCCTTACCATTACATCCCTTCAAGAAGTCTCCATACTACTGGGTTGTCCTTCGTCTTCGAAGAGAACCAAAATGACATCACCACCATAAAGTGAAATTTCAGTGTGTCTTACTGTGGCTGATCAGACCAATGTGAGCTCCAAATACGAACACAGATAGTCCATATGAATATTTGGGGTGGATATCCCAAATCTGTGCATCCTTCATTTACTTTGTGCTGTCTCAATTCTGCTCTACTCATAGAGCACAGCACCCTTTCTGATGTGGGCACATCATGCTGAGTAGACCTGTGCCAGTGTCCCCCATGTTGCACAGTCAAATTCAAAGTTCTTGAGACAACATGTACACATACACACACACACACACACACACACACATATGTATATAAGATCTGGATAAAGGAAAGTCGCCAATGGCTGGGAAAGGCTTCTTGGAGGAGATAGCATTCAGGCTGAGCTTTGAAAGGAGCTAGGGATTGCAAGAGATGGCTCTGATGAGGAAGCACATTCCAGTCATGGGGACAACATAAGCAAAGGCTTGGTGATGGCATGTTAAGTATGAAGGACAGTTAGAAAGCCAATTTGGCTGGATTGTAGAATGAGTGAAGGAGAGTGATGCACAATAAGACTGAAAAGAGAGTCTTTCAAAAACTTTGAAAAGCCTTAAATACTACAGAGAGGAGTTTTTGCATTTTAACTAGAGTTCCATTGTATTTGAGTGTGAAATCGTATACTAAGACCTGTGCTTTGTGGAGGATGGATTGGAGAGTAGGGGGAAACATGAGGCAGAAAGATCAGTGAGGAGGTTATTAACAATGAGTCCAAGCAGGAGGTTAGAGCCCCAGAACTAGAGTGATGGCTGTATGAGAGAAGAGAAGGGGATATTTATAAGAAAATATCACAGAGGTAGAATTGATGAGATTTGAAAACTTACTGGATGTGGAGAGTGAGTGAGAAACAGTATATTATAATGCAGTAGTTTCTAACATTTTTTGTTCTTGAACCCTTTTCTGTAACAAAAGAATGTGCTGAGAACCCCAAAGGTAATTTACTACTATTCTGTAGTTATTAGCTACTTGAGGTGCCATTAAAGAATTTTTAACATGTTCCCCTTGGATCACCATGGCAAACCCCCAAAGGATTCACAAAACCACTAGATGGGAACCACTGGTATAAATTTAGAGTCAGAAATACTTGGGATCAAAGACTGCCTTTGAGTTTTGTTAGTTGTGTGACACTGGGCAGGTCACTCAGTTTCTTCACTTGTCTGCCTCAGTTTCCTCATCAGTAAAATGAAGAGGTTAGACTCAGTAGTCTCTAAAATCCCTTCCAGCTCTAAAATCTATGATCTTATGGTTTGTGGCTATGAGGTTGTGAACCTGAGTGACTGGAAGAGTGGTAGTAACCTATTTGGAGAAAAGATGGGTTTGTGGGGAAAGATAATGAGTTCTGTTCTGGACCTGTTGAGTTTGAGGTGCCCTAGAACAGGTCTGCACAGCATATGGTCCACAGCTCCAGCCAAAGGATTTCGAGTGGCTGTCACATGATCCCAGCAAGATGGTTGATTGCCATGGGTCATGTGACAACTGCCTGAAACTCTTTAGTGGACTTCATATTGTGCAGGTACATTCACTTTGAGACATATAGAAGGCATCTGGTGATATGGTTGAAGGATGTCTTCATTAAGTGTCCCCAAAAGTCATAGGTTTAATTCTTGTTTGCTTCTGTTTGTGCAACTATTCTGTCGAAAGTTTATCTGTGACAGAAAGGGACTGGGTATACTTTGGGGAATTTCTTACCTTTTTGGCTTTTTGCCACTTCCTAGTAAATTTAGGAACAACTAGGAACAGTGTGTTTTCACCAGTTTCCCTTCTGTGAACATTGCACACACGCGCGCGCGCACACACACACACACACACACACACAGAGTTTAAAAAAACTAATAAAGGAAAAGCTCTATTGACAGGTCAAAAAAAAAATCAGTCATTACAGGGCTTGTGGAAAACAAGAGCATTGACCAGTGAGCAACATTCTTCCCCAGAGAACTGTGGCTCTTTAGTCTTGCACTTAAGGTCATGTACTAGATAGGCTTCTTAGCAGGGATGTGCCTCATCATGTCATCTCTCTTGTCCTTGCCCCTTTCTGACTTCCCTGGCTTCCTTCAAGTATCACCTAAAATCTTACCTTCTGCAAGAAGACTTTCCCAGTCTTAATGCTTGTACCTTCCCTATGTGTTTTTCTCCAATTTGTCCTGTATCCTTGTTTACACGTGGTTTGCATGTAGTCTTTCCCATTAGACTATAAGTTCCTTGAGGACAGGGACTGTTTCTGCCTTTCTTTATATCCCTAATACTTAGCAAATGCTTGGCACACAGATGCTTAAAAAATATTTATTGACTTGATTCTGAGCAGTAGGCATCCTTGATTTGTTCCATGTCAGCAGTGTAGCCCTGAAGACATCATGAAAGCACTTTTTTGTAACAATCCTCATCCCAATAGGGCATGCTTAATGGCTTTTCTTTCTTGGCAGACGACAATTCTTCCAAAATTTCAGCTCATATTAAGTGACACATCTTTATTCTGTATGAGTGAAGGACACATTTATTCTTTCTCCCTGGAAACAAGTAACTCTAAAATCTGATGTCCTCTTTCCCCCAAGACAGTGTGTCATTTGCCTGAGTAAATTCCCCTTACAGGGCTAGGAGATCTTAAAAGTGTTCCAGTTGCTCCACAATCATTTCTGAACAGTCTTTGAATCTCCCTTGGAGTATCTGGGAAGATTATTCAAGTCACTTTCACTCCTACTCACTCCCTAAGGCAGGAGCTATGCAGGAAAACACACACTCTTCCAAAGATACCTCACTCAAGACACTGAAGATACAAAGTTCTGGCTACATTTGTTTCAGAGGGAAACAAGATGAATTTGATGGAATCCCTTTTAAGTCAAGTTTTATTCATGAGTTGCTCAGCAAAGATATTTTTGATTCCTGGAACCCCAACTGTATTAGGCCATAGCAGCATTTCCACTGGACCAGGAATTGGAGTGCAGTCGTTAGAAGACCACTCAGTACTCTTGCAGAAGTCCATTGAACCCCAAGGATTTTCTCAACTAAGACTATGTAGACCAGAAAGTTCCAATAATGCTATTGACATGAAAAGAAGCAAATCTATTTTTCATTTGTACCTTGTATTTACATTAGAGCAGCAAAACAAGGATTTTCTGGGAAATGCAGGTCAAGTGGGAAGCAACGTAGTATACTGGAAAGTGAGCTAGCCTTTGATTCAGGAAAACATGGGTTCATAGCCTTCCTCTGATACATACTGGCTGTATGACCCTGGACAAGCCACTAAGCGACTCTAACACTGCAAGTAACAGAGCAGGCTCTAATCTGAATTAGTAAATGGTTCCCAGACCAATGAAATTGCAGCTCCCCACCTCTCCCACAATGGAAAAGTAAGATTTACCCATTGTTGTTACTTTGTAGGTGTGATGGGGATAGGCTTATTAATTAGTGTTGAAAGGATTGACTTGGAATCAATACTAAGACTCTGTTGCTAAGTTCCACAGACTTAGGCAGCTCTCTGGGGACTTACTGTTACCAAGTAAGCCATATCTTTGAGAGTCTTTGTTCTTTCATTTTGTGACTGAAATGGGGAGTTATTCACAGCTGACCCTGTAGAGATTGCACTGATTCCCTTATGGAGATCTATCTGTAAGGGAGGGGATAAAGCTAAAAGAAAACAGATTTAGATAGATTGAATCTATGCAGTTTTCCCATCTCCAGAGTCTGCCACAATCCAAGATCAGCATGTCTCAGGGGCACTTAGATCTCACCTTTTGGGTAAAGTCTCACTAAAATGGCTTCAGGCTTAAGCTACCAATCTCTTACCACACCAACAATTGGTGAAATTTGAGCAGGGGGTCCAGATAATTGTGACTATGGCAAATACTGCTGTCAGTATGAACAGCTACACTGGAAATGTTGGGATGAGTCAGTTGCTCTGCTAGGCGGGCAGAGGACAATGACACCCTTTCCTAGAAGGAGCTTTGGGTTTGGAATCTGAAATAGGGGGCTGATAAGAAAGCAATTGACAGCCAAACTGTGGGGGTGCCAATAAAATCTCCCAGCAATAAGACAGTAGGGATCCTTCAGCACCACCCAAGCCTAAGGCATCCTTCTTTGTAAGCCTCTACCCTATTCCCTACATTTAGGTGAGATTACAGAGGATGGGCAGCAGAGGGAATAGATATCATGACCTCTTTGGAGTCAGTATCTATGGAGCTCTTTCAGTTAAAAAAACCAATGTTAACATTTCCGTAGGGCTTACGATGTGCCAAACACTGCCTGAAGTACCTCACAACAAACCCTGAAAGATAGGTCATACTACTATACCCTTTTTATAGATGTGGAAACTGAGGCTGATGGGAGATTAAGTGACTCGCCTAGGGTCACAAAGCTACTAAGTTTCTGAGACTGAATTTTAACTCAGATCTTCCTGATTCCAGGATAGAAGCTCCATCTATCCACTGTGCCACCTAGCCATCCCTCTATGCCAGTTATTGTGGGTAGGGTCAAATGGAAACTTAGGATTGCCAGAACTAACCCATGCAGTTAACACCAAGCAATAGTGGGTCCCCATGGGGAACAAATACATTTCTTCTCTAAGGATGGAGATGAAGGAAGCCAAAGTACTTTGTTAAATTCTATCTACAAAGACCTGGCTCCTGAATAATGCTATTTCACCTAGTTTACTAAAGGCTCCATCTGCTACAAGAGAGGCAGAAGCATTAATCTGCTAAAGATATACTAGGAAATGAGGATTGTTGACTGGTCTATGTGAGAGCCTTGAGGATGGGCAGAGAATATCTTCATCCACATTGATTCCTAGGCTATGGCCTTGGATTTGGCCAAGTGGTCTGAGGCCTGAAGAGCACAGGACCAGATAATCGAAGCCTTTCCCCTTTGGGATCAGAAACAGTGGAGGAATTTTGTTGTTTCTTTCTACTGCATACAGTTGTTTGTGGGGCATTTCAGCACCATCAGATACATCATAGGCTAAACAACCATGTTGGAGCCATCACAAGAACAGCAGAAGTGGGGAAAAGGTTGCAATGCCAATATGCGCATTGGAATGGGTGCTGGGCACAGGGCCATATGATTCCCCCCAACTAAGCACAAAGCAGCTATTCTTGCTCAGTTGAGGTCCTTGTGCCTTTTGGAGTATCCACCAACTCATGTGACTATCAACCTGTTCTTAATTGGCCAAATGGTGTTCTCCCATCTCAGGGCAAGAGGTTTATTCTTGCTTACCAACAGCTGCTTCATTATACCTCTGTCTGCCCATGCCAGGTGTCCAATCTCCTTAATCCATATCTGACAAATTAAAGAAAGGAAAGCTCTTTGCACTTTAGGGATTTCTGGGACACAGTCTCTAGGAAGATTACCCTGATAAATATGAACTTTTTAGACATGGTTCTGGCGGACCCTCTCTGGTCCTTCCTTCCTCTTTCTCTGGCAGAGAGTCATCTTGACCTAAAGTACTTTGCTCACTTAGAGGGCTCAGTACTCCCTGTAGAAATGCCCACATCCCTCTCAGTTGGCAGGCTTCCCTTCCTCTTGGAAGGAACAACTCCTTTCCAGAAAGGGATTGAGGACAAAGTGTGAAATTGACTGGAGGGATCTTGCTTTCTAATAGCATGGGGAATATGAAACTTCAGCTCTATGTCCACAGTGAAAGTGATTTACTTGGAAGGAAGGGGAGCCTCTAGCTGATTCAGTGGTAATTCTGAGTCTCTCAATGGGGGTGAGGAAAAGTCTTTATCTAGCCCATGTGAAAGAAGGGCATCCCTTCCAAAGAAACCTGCAAGGGCACAAAGATTCTGTATTATTCCACTTATGTGACTCTCAGGGAGAGAGAGATTTTATTGGGTGAGCAAAGGAACACTGAGTGGGTGGTGGTAGTGGGAGAGCCTTGGTATTATTCACTTAGATCCTGGGTCAGGTTGCAAGCAAGAGGTCAGTTTACTACAGATGACCCTGATACATGCTAAAGAATCGTACACTGTTCCAGAAATCAACAGAAATCCACCACAGCCCTGATGTTCCTGGTGGTGTTCCTACTCACTGTGATCACCTCGTATCAGGAGAAGAATCTGTGACTTCTGAAAGTATCATCATCTGTGCCCTATTCCTGACTTTTCTGTTGCAGCTGCAGCTCATTGTCACCAACTTGCATTAGGTGATTCATTGTAGATTCCAAAGATTTGGTAATCCCCACCACACAGACTAGAAGATCACTAAAATTTAAGCCTTGATCCTTTGGAGAAATCTAGAATTTCTGGCTTTTGTTTTAAAACCAAATGTTTTACTTGTTCTTTTTTTCTCTATAGTGACTTTTGGCAGGATTTGGGAGATGGGAGGGGAGAGTTAAGGGAGGTGGAGGGAAGGGGGTAACGTCTATACATTTTCCTTTCTTTTTCTCTTAGTACTACTTATGCCAGGAGGATTGTCCAGTAAAAGCCCTGGAAGATCTAGAGATCCTTAAGATTTTGCCACTGTGTAACAGGACATGGTATATGGTAGTGCTGTGGTTTCATGGTATGCTGTGGAAGCACCTGGTCAAGATGGATGGTTAGGTCCTGTCTTGGGCTAAAAGAATTTTGTGATTGTGATTGCGTGCAAGAACACCTCTGTTCAACTATGTGAATTGGATCTGGGAGGGGCATGACTAACTAGGGGAAGTGGTTGTATTGAACCTGGGGGCCTATGGTATGGTTAAAACCAAATTGTATGGTTAAAACAGGATATGCCTACTGTTCAATGGGGTTCATAAGGAAGTTAGAATATTGGGGTTAGGGGCAGCTTTATTAGGATTTCATGAGTAGGACCATTATCTATCAGGGATTCTCTTCCCCTCTCCCCAACATAAGTTAGGAAAAAGGGAAAAAAATAGTCCCAGATTGGCCTAGAGATGAGCAAGGCTCAAGTTTGGCCTCCTTTGATGAAATTTACTGGTAACTCCCTGGCTGGGTTGATGTGACTCCCTGGTTGTTTCTACCCAGGTTGGGTCTGGTCCCTCCAGCTGGGTGGATAACTGAAAACCACAGAGTCAGCACACCCTGCCCTGCTGACCTGGCTAAGTTTCTAGCTGGAGATAAGGGAACTATATCTCTGGGAGCTAAGAGAGGGATACATGCTCATCCTTTGTTCTCAAAGAGGACCAGTGACATCACCTGTCTTGATTTGCCCATGGCCTTTTCTCAACCTTCATTGTCCTTGACTTCTCTGCAGTCTTGGACACTATTGCTCACTCTCTCCTACTTGATACTCCCTTCTCTCAAGGTTTTTGGGATGCCATTCCCTCCTGGTTCCTGTCCTACCTATCTGACCATTCCTGTCTCCTTTGCTGAATCCTCTTCCAGATCATGCCCTCTAACCATAGATGTCCTTTAGGGTTTAGTGCAGGGCACTCTTCTTCCTCTATATTACTTTACTTGGTGCTTTCATCAGATCCCACAAATTTAATTACTATTTTCATACTGATGATTCTCAAATCTACCTACCCTACTCTAAACTCTCTGAAGAATTGAAATTTTACATTTCCAACTACCTCTCTAGATGTTTCGAACAAACTGAATGTGCAGTAGACATCTTAAACTCAACTCATCCAAAATGAAACTCATTATCTTTCCCCCAAAGCCCCCCCCCACCTCCTACCTTTCCTTCTATTCTAAAGTGCAACACCGTCGTCCCAGTCCTTCAGTATCATAACCTATGAGTCATCCTGGATTTCTCATTAGCTCTTTGCTTTTCCCTCTCCCCTCATCCAATCTGTTGACAAGTGTAGCACCAATGAGATATTCACAGCACCCATGGCCATTAATATTGTAGTGCAATTCTACATCATGAAATACCACAGACCCTCCACATGGAGGACAGAACTGAAATATTTATTCAGACACCAGAAAGCCAAATCCATCCTAGTAACAAAGACATGTATACACAATAATAACGCAGAGAACAACACCATCCCCAAGACTTCCCCTGCTAGTCTTTGCACAAACCAGCTCCATTAAACAAATCACAAAAAAGGCTTCCCTTAAACAAAATACCCTTCTCTCACTCACAGCCAGCATCCTTCAATTCTGACTTCTCTTTCACTAATTTCCCCTCAGCTGTGCTCTAGCTGTGTGCCTCTTCCTGTTCCACCAGTTCAGCAAACTCCCCCCACCACAGGTTCCATGTGAATCAGACTTCCATGTGAACCAGGCAAGTCACATGAGCCTATTAATAAGTGGGGAAGATCTTCCCATTTAAATTACTATTATACCAAGACCTGTTGATTTCACCTTTGCAATATCTCTTCAATATGCCCCTTTCTCTCCACTGGCACTATCAGCACTCTAGTGTATGTCCTCATCATCTCACACCTGGATTATTGCAATAGTCTGCTGGTGGGTCTATCTATCTCATTTCTTCCCACTCCAATCCAACCTCCATTCAGTTACTAAAGTGATTTTCCAAAATCAAAATTCTGGTATTGTCACTGTCCCCTCCCTCACAATTCATTAAATGGCAGTATCTCCCTACAGGATTTGATCCTATATAGGATCAAATACAAAATGCTGTGGATGGCATTCACACCCCTTTATTACCAACCCTCTTCTACTTTTCCAGTCTTCTTACACCTTACTTTTCAATGCGAATTCTTAGATATAGTGACGCTGACCTCCTGGCTATTCTGTAAACAAACAAGACACTCCATTTCTTGATTTCAGGCATTCTTTTTTGGCTTTCCCTCAACACTTAGCATAACTTCTGGAATGTAGAAGGCACTTAATAAGTGTTTATTTATTGACCAAGGAAGTTGTATGTCAACAGTTTAAGGAGAATGGGAAGGGCATTCCAGGTATAAGAAAGAATGTGGACAAAGTTCAAAGATAAGGACATATGGTTTTCAAATCACTTCCAGTAATAGTTATCTACCATTTGTCTGGAAGCAAGACTCTCTTTCTCTCTCTCCTTCTCCTCCTCCTCTTCTTCCTTCTCTTCCTCCTTTTCTTCTTCCTCCTTCTCCTCCTCTACCACCACCTCTTTTTTCTCCTGTTCATCTCTCTGACTCAGTGTACACTCCTGCTCTTTCTTCTCTATTTTGATTTTTGACTCTCTGTTTCTCCCTCTCCTTTCCCTCTCTCCTCTTTGACTTGCATGCACTCTCTTCTCTTTCTTTCATGTGTGCTCTCTCTCTCTCATTACACCTCCTCCTTCTCTCTCTCTCTTTCTCACCTACCTTTCGATATACTCAATCCCTCTCAGTCTAAATAGGTAAGCAGCTAATAGGACTCCAAAGAATTTCTTCCAAGGGAACTCATTTGCTAATGTTTTTGTCTTTAAATGTAATGTGGGTTAATTAGGAAACCCAAAGCTGATTAAAGCATGTCCCCAGGTTTTGTACAAGCACTCAAGGTACTAAATATATATTGGGTATAGGGCAGCCTTTCTCTTTTTAAAATAAATTTTTATTAATATCTCTTGTTTTCATATAACATGACTCTGAAAATTGACATTTTCAACGAGCAACAACTAAGCCAGCTTGGCTGGAATGTAGAATCATACCTAAAAATGGTCACCTACTTTATCCATAAATAGGGGCCTTCTTGTCTAATGAAGGCAGTTTGGAGGACTTCTGGAAATTCTTGCTGGGTCTTCCTTTAGATTTCAAAGGATATAGGTGATGTGGTGACTGCTGTACCTTAGTTTTTACAAGATCTCTATCTCTACTTATACCTGCTTCTTACCCATGTAGACATCCTTATTGTGGAATGCAAATTCTTGAGGGCAAGTACTATATTTCTGTCTTATCTTTGTAGATTAAGAGTCTTATAGATCTTATTTGTCTAATAAATACTTGTTGGATTGGATCTTAATGATTTTACTTGAACAATCTCTCTAACCAGTCTTTCTCATTTGTCTAAGAAAAATAGTTGCATTAGATCGAGTTGGCTACGTAGTATATCTATCCTGCTTCTCGTATTAAAAAATGTCACAGAACCTCAAATTATATCCTTTTTGGAGAGAAAGGAGAAAATCATTATGTGGCAATGTATCTGTCACTGATATGGTAGGGAGAACATATCTCCCCCAAATCAGGGTTCCCCCCGACCCTTTTCATTTTACTTCTTTTCAAGGTCTATGGATCTGTCTCATTTCTATTTTGCAAGGTCATAGGCGACAGTTCCTTCAAAAATAGCTTTGGGGAAGGGAGGAAAAGGACCTCTATGAGAATATCTCTTCCTATGAACAGAACTCAATTTGTACATTGATCAGGGTCAGACTGGGTCAATAATTCCTTTCTAGTCCTTTCATGTTGCATGTTTGATTCTGCTGTTTATAGAAGCTTTGTAAACAGTCATCAATTCCTTTTAGTGGGACCACTGAGTGCCAAAAGGCTGAGGATGGATGAATACAGAGAAAAAAGGATAGAGAAGGGAAGAAATTGGAAGTGATCTATGACGGAATAGTCCACGGAAGCACAGAGCTGCCCACCGAGAACTTTGTGTCCAAATAGATTAGAACATTGGACCAGGAACAAAAAACACTTAACCTCTTGTGGCTTTTGGCAGGAGGCCAAAGATGGAGGACAGGATCAGGCCAAAAATCAATGGGTACTTAACTCTTCATATGACATTTATTAAATTGTCATGCATACATGGCACTTTGCTTGAAAGGCAGATTAAAATCCTTTTGGCATAGGGGTTTCCAATCTAAAACAAATAGCAAGGTCCCAAGGAGCCCAACTAAGATACATACATCTGATTCAGTACTCAGAGCAGGGACAGGCTAGCAAAATAACGAGCCAGCAAAACAGCAAGGTCTCTAAAGAGATAGGGGCATCTCTCCACACTCCTTTGCATGATAGATAGGTCTGGTGTTTGTGGATTTAGGGGCTGTGTGCATGATTGTCTATTTCAAAGGAATCAGAGGTGGAAGAGACCTTTACTTCATTTTGTTTTAGGAAAATTTCAAGTAAGAGAGGAAATTTAAAAAGGAAATACTTAAAGGAGGGAGAGATAAATGGTTGGTATTCTAGGAACAGGAATTAAAGGAAAATAAAAAGAAAGGTTAAGAGGTGAAAATGGGAAGATGTAATCCAATCCTGAAGAATCATAGACTTTTTCAACTTTTCAAGTGGGAGAGATACTTTTTTCAGATAGTATGTCTTAACAAAAATTTATCAATTAGAACACATTGTTCAAGGGGCTTATTCTTGAGAAAAGATGCGATTTCCACAAATAAGCTCCACAGCAACCTCTCTACCTTTAGGCAGCCAAATCAGAAATCAGGTTTTTCCTTTTTTTTTCTCCTCTCTTGAAGTTCTGCCCTGTTAGGACAGAGTATTCTATATGATTCGATGTACTTTTTGGCAACAAAGTCACAAATTACTTCCAATAATCATGTCTCTCTCTCTCTCTCTCTCTCTCTCTCTCTCTCTCTCTCTCTCTTCCCCCTTTTCTCCTCCATCCCCATTTCCATTTCTTTTACATTTGAACAAGTAGAGAATGATAGCTCTAAGAAGACTTAGAATAGTTGATGAGAAATTTTCATTTCCTCTTACTAATTTCCTATCATTCAAAGCAACTGTGGTGTAAGAGCCCCCTTCCTGAAATACCCAGATCTTCTACCTAGCAATGTACTTAAACCCTCTCAGACTAATTAGCTGATCGCATTCCAAAGAGTTTTTTCCATGGGAACACGTTTGCTAATGCTTTTGCCTTTAAATTTAAGATGGGTTAATCAGGGAATTCAAAATTGAGTAAAGCATGTCCCTAGCTCTTACACAAGCACTCAAGGTACTAAATATATACTGGGTACAGAACAGCCTTTTTTTAAAATAAATTTTTATTATCTTTTATTTTCATACCACCAAAATTTCTCTAAGTTTCCTTCCCCTCCTCTTCTCCTAAACAGTCATCCATTACAAGAAGTAATATTTTTTAAAGGAAGAAAAGAGGAAAAAGGCAAAAAAATAAATAAAATCTATCAATATATTAAGAATCTGAAAATCTATGCAATATTCTATACCTCTGGACTTCCCATCTTTGCAAAGGATAAAGGGGTGTCTCTTCGTATCTCTTTTTTGAGGTTACACTTCCCTTTTGCGGTTCTGTAATATTCTCTCTCAACTGTTTTGTGAACATTGCTCTTTCCATTTAAATGATTGGGCAGCCTCTAGTTCTAGTCACATAAATGCACAAGATGCAAAAGTTTCACAGAAGCCATAAAAAGATGAAGAACCATATAACAGACTTATGTAACTCTTCAGTTTGCTCCACCTTCCAACTCTCAGCCTTGGTTTGGAACAAAGAATTTCTCTGTTGTTTGTGATGTTTTGTTGTTCCAAAATCTAGGAATCCAAGACAGAGATAGAAAGAGCTGTTCTGTCGCTTCATTCTATAGACCATGAAGAGGGAGTGGCTTCTTTAACCAGAGTTTATCCTACCAAGATTTAGTTAATTAATTTGTTTTGGAGACACTCATAGTTTCTGAGACTCACACAGTAAGGTCCAAGATGGCATGGTGATCTCTCTGGGGAGGAGCACTTCATATTACTCTAAACCAAGGTCCATGGTCTATCAGTTCATCACATTGTTTGGGGAGTTCATCAAATAGATCAGGAATGCCCTTGATCAATCTTCCTTACATATATAGAGCAAATTCCTGTTCTTGCATATACCAGACTGGGAGAGATTTTCTGAAGGTTCAGAATGTAGAAATGATACATCTTTTGCAAGTCAAAGACTGGTAGAATTATAAGATCAACAGAATTACTTAGTTTCAAAGGAGACTTTTCCCTTCATCCTGGAACAAATGAAATTTTATCATTCTGACTCTGTTACATTCCTTAGGTATTCCATAGCTGGAGAGGTTACTTCAAATAAACAAGATTAATGAATATTATAACCCATACTTAATAATAATTTTTATCATTGGAAAGTTACATCATTTTAAACCTGGTATACACAGTAGAAAATCTGAATGCCATAATTCCAAAAGAAAGAAAGAAATATACAGAAATGAATCTGGAAAACAGAAACATATGAAAAATTCTAGATTCACTTAATCAGTAATTGAAGCAAAAGTCAAAAGGTTAAAATGATGTATGGCATCAAAACAGCTTAAATACCCAAATAGACAACACAATATCAACCAAACATTTTACTACAATAATCAGAGAAATAAAAAAAAAATCAGAGTGAAGGAGAACATCTTAAAAAGGAAGATGTGAAAAATTTAGGGCCATTTTAATGGGCACAGGAAGTGTAACAAAATAAAAAGTTGTAGCAAATGAGAATCAGAAAGCTTGGGCACTGTTAATGAAGAGTGCTCCCAAAAATCTTTAAAGTCATTGAGACTTTTAAAGAAATTAAAGCTTTTAAACAATTTAAAAATTATTTTTATTATTTAAATTATTAAAGTTTTAAAATAATAACCTTAAAACTACACTAAGCCTTTTGGGACACCCTGTACTATGAACAGTAGAATAGTTGTGTCGAGGAAAGTGACTGAAACTCTAGCTTCTTTACAAAACTGGAAAATACTGGGGCCAGGAAAGATCTAATATTATTGACTCAAATGCTCCACATTGGACCATGAATTAGCAAAACTCCCTTACAGCTTCTTCTCAGGCACAAGCCTAATGACATGTTTCTTAACAGAAAGTATCAAGTGTACATTACTAAAAGAGGAAAACCACAGCCACACTTCCAAATGTGGATCAATTTCATGCTTTCCTAACTTACACATGCTTATGTATATATAATGCACCCTACGTCACTAAAACAAATCTACATACAACACTTAGAAGAAAATCATATGTTTCTTGAGGATCAAAACCAGTGCCGTAAATACCCCAGAGGTATAAAGAGGAACTTATTATCAATTAAATAATTATTGAACCAGCTGCCCCCAAATGCCGTAACATTTACACCATCTTTATTGATTGTCACAAAACCATAGAGTTGGTTTGGTATTCAAGACTAATTATTCAATTGGCCTCAGGGGACAATCCTATCCTCAGCTTGGGTTGGAATCCCTCTGGCTCCGTTTCCCCACTGCGTTCCTTTGAAAAGGAATGTTTTCCCCTTTGACTATTTCTGAGTCTGGTTATAAGGTGGAGATGATATCTAATTAGGTCC
>CM053772.1:125137216-125191842 GCA_028658325.1 Potorous gilbertii | reverse complement strand
GGGAAGGAGGAATGGGGAGAAGTTGGAACTCAAAGTTTAAGGAAAAACTGTTGAGTATTGTTCCTGCTACTAGGAAATAAGAAATACAGGTAATAGGGAATAGAAAGTTATCTGGCCCTACAGGACAAAAGGGAAGATGGGGTAAGGGAAGGGAAGGATGAAAGAAGAGAGGGCAGATTGGTGATAGGGGTAATTAGAATGCTCAGTGTATTGGGGAGTGGGGAGGGGACAAATGGGGAGAAAATTTGGAACCCAAAATTTTGTGAAAATGAATGTAAAAAAGTTAAATAAATAAACTTATTTAATAAAAAAAAGGTTTTTATTGATATTTTCTGTTTCTTATATCACTATAATTAACCCATAAGACTAATAATCAATTCTCTAGTAGATAAGTGGACAAAGGATATGAACAGTTTTCAAAATAATTATGAAGTATTCATAGCCACATGAAAACATGTTCCCTACTGCTTCCTGAGAGCCATAATATACAACAAACAGTATTTTTTAGAGAGAGAAAAAATTCAGCACAACTTGCCTATTGATCACTGAAATACTCCGTAAAGGGGTAAGTCAGGGATGTCTTCTCATATCTTTTTTTTCAATTCTTGTTTGATCTTTATAATTTTGTTACATTTATTTTTGACTTTTTAGCATGTTATTTCCATTTTCATTATGGTGGCTCCTGTGTATATTGTTTTCTTGGTTCTTCTTACTTCACTCTACATCAGTTCATGTAAATCTTCCCATGCTTCTCTGTACTTCTCATACACATATTTTCTTTCACCATAGTTAATATACCTTTACTTTCATGTTCCACAATTTGTTTAGCCATTTGCCATTTGATGGATATCTGCTTTGTTTCCGACTCTTAGCTATTACAAGAGGTGTGGCTATAAATATTTTGGGGGCACATGCGAATTTTTTTCTTATTGATGATTTCTTTGTGGTATAAGCCCAGTAATGGAATCTCAGGTTCAAAGGAAATAAATACTTCAGTCACTTTATTTGCATAATTTCAAATTGCTTTCCAAAACAGTTGTACCATTTTACAGCTCCATCAACAATATACCTATCTTTCCATAATCTTTGCAACATCAACTGTTGCCAAGTTTTGGTCATTTTTGCCAATTTGCAGGGCATGAGGCAAAACTTCAGAGTTGTTTTGATTTGCATTTCTTTTATTATTTGTGATTGGGAACATTTTTTTCATGTGGTTATGTATACTTTGCCATTCTTTTGAGAGCTATTTGCTCATATTCTCTGTTCATTTATCTTTTGGGGAATGGCTATTAGTCTTATGTATATTTATTATTTAGCCACCAACTTTTGGGTCAACTTTTACAAAGAAATATGTACCTTAAAAAGTGTAATCACAAATATATAAACTTAATTCACAATACATGGGAGACATTATCCTCTTCCTCTCTTGTACCATCTCAGTCTCTGGGGAGAGGAAGGGAATTAGGTTCATAGCTTAGCTCCATTCCTATAGAGCAGAGTCCCAGTTCCAAGTACAAAATCCCCATTAGGCTCAAGTCCCAAGCACCCTGGCTTCTCATAGCCTTTATGTTGGACTGGTATTTGCATCATCATGTCTGTAATTCTGACTCTAAGGTCACCATGGTTTAAACTCCCAGATGCTATGGGTATAATCTCTGACACCTAAAACTGAGGAGGGCAAACAACCTAGCATGAAAACATCCCTAGTCCCATTTCTCAGCTCTAGGATAAAAGAAGGAACAGAAGAAGAAAGTCCTTCCCTTTTCATTGTTTCACTTGCTGGTGTCTGATTTGTGGGTCAAATGAATTTTCATCCTCTGGACACAGCAGGTAAGAGTGGACAAAAAAAGAGTAGAAAAGTGAGACCAGGTCAGTTTCATTAAAGATGCAGGCAGCCAATAAAAGAACATTACTCTCATTTGCATGATGGGAAATGCAGAGACATCTATGTTAGACAAGCTTGACTGATTCCAAAGGCTCTTTGAGGGTTAAGAGAAGTGGGCATGCCCAGAAAAGTTCAGATTATGCACACATTTGCTATTCCCAAAAATATATGTTTCAAATGACTACTCTATTAAGAAGGGTATGGCATACTTTGTCATCAGTCCTCTTGAGTTGTGATTGGCCATTACATTGATTGTATCTTTTTAAAAAATAATATTTTCCCCCAAATACATGTCAAGACAATTTTTAGCATTAATTTTTACAATTTTTTGGATTTCAAAATTTTCTCCCTCCTTCCCTCCCCTTTCCTCTTCCAAAAATGGTAGGCAGTTTGTTGTAGGTTATATGTATGCTATCATGTGGAATATATTTCCATATTAGTCACAGTTGTGAAAGAAGAAATAGACCAAAGGGGGAAAAAAAACTACAAGAATCAAGTAAGTGAGAAAGTATGCTTCTATCTGCATTCAGAGTCTATCAGTTCTTTAAGTGGATGTGGATAGCATTTTTCCTTGTGAGTTCTTGTACTTGTCATAGGTCGTTGTGTTGCTGAAAAGAGCTGAGTCATTCATAGTTGATCATCACACAATGTTGCCTGATACTGCGTACAATGTTTTCCTGGTTCTTCTCATTTTATTTTGTATCAATTTGTAGAAGTGTTTCCAGGCTTTTCTGAAATCTGCCTTTTCATCGTTTCTTATTGTATTACATTTGTATTCCATTACATTTATATTCCACAATTTGTTCAGCCATTCCCCAATAGTTGGGCATCTCCTTAATTTCCAATATTTTGCCACCACAAAAAGGACTGCTATAAATATTTTTGCACATGTAGGTCTGTTTTCCTTTTTTTAATGATCTCTTTGGGAGCTGTATTGTTAGATCAAAGAGTATACACAGTTTGGTTGCCCTTTGGGTGTAGTTCTGAATTGCTCTCCAGAATGGTTGGATCAGTTCACAACTCTACCAACAGTGCATTAGTGTTCCAGTTTTCCCACATTCTCTTCAACATTTATCATTTTCCCTTTTTTGTCATAGTAGTCAATCTGATAGGTGTGAGGTGGTATTTCAGAGTTGTTTTAATTTCCATTTCTCTAGTCAAAAGTGACTTAGAGCACTTTCTTCATACGACTATAGATAGCTTTGTTTTCCTCATCTAAAAACTGCCTTTTCATATCTTTTGACCATTTATCATTTGGGGAACGGCTTTTGTCTTACAAATTCAGTTCTCTATATGCTTGAGAAATAAGGCCTTTATCAGGGACATTTGCTGTGAAGATTGTTTCCCATCTTTCTGTTTTCCTTCTAATCTTGGCTGCATTGGTTTTGTTTGTGCAAAAGCTTTTTAATTTAATATAATCAAAATTATCTATTTTACACTTCATGATGCTCACTATCTTTTGCTTGGTCATGAACCTATAATTCACTTAGCTTCTTCTTTAAGAATTTAGATGCTATACCACCTGTGCTTATATGTTTAATATTGATACTTCATTGTCTATGGTACCTTTTAGCAAGGTGTAGCTTCCTTCCTTGTCTCTTTTAATTAGGTCTTTTTTGCTTTCGCTTTATCTGAGATAAGGATTGCTATCCCTGCTTTTTTTTTTTTTTACTTCAGCAGAAGCATAGTAGATTCTGTTCCAGTCCTTTACTTTTACTCCATGTGTGTTTCTCTGCCTCAAGTGTGTTCCTTGTAAACAACATATTGTTTTTGATGTACTGTGCTATCTGCTTTCATTTTATGGGACAGTCCATTCCATTAACATGCACAGATGTGATTACTAAGTGTATTTCCCTTCATCTTATTTTTTTCTCCTATTTTTCCCCTCTTTCCTTTCATCTTTTCCCCCCTTACCAGTGTTTTGCTTCTATCACCTTGTCTGATCTGTCCTCCCTTTTGTCAGTCTCCCCCACCCATGTTCCACTTTACTTAATCTTCTTCCCTCCTACTTCCCTGTCAGATAAGATAGATTTCTATATTCAACTGATTGTGTATATTATTCCCCTTTAATCCAATACTGATCAGATTCAAATGATGCTCATTGCCTGCCCTCCCATCTTACCTTCCGCTGTAATAGGTTTCTCTTACTTCTTCATGCAAAAGAATTTACTCAGTTCTACCTCTCATTTTCTTCAGGAACCAATGTAGTCCTCTTTCTCATCTCAGTTATTTTTTTACATTATTCTCTCAAATTCACCTTATACCTGCACTCTCTGTCTATGTATATTCCTTCTAGCTGTACTACGAGTGGTACAATGTTTAAGAATCACAAGTATCATAGTGATGTAAACAGTTTAAGTTCTATTGAATCCCTTATGTTTTCTTTTCTCTTTTTTCTCTTTTTAGGTTTCCCTTGGGTCTTGATATTGGAGATCAAATTTTTTGCTCAATCCTGGTTTTCTTACAAAAGCTTAAAATCCTTCTATTTCAACGAATGATCATTTTCCTACTTGAAATATTCTGCTTAATTTCACTGGGTAGGAAATTCTTAGTTGAAGTATTAGCTCCTTTGCCTACTGAAATATCATGTTCCATGACCTTTGATCCTCTAATGTTGCAGCTGCTAGGTCCTGTGTAATCCTGATTGTGGCTCCCTGATATCTGAATTGTTTCTTTCTGGCCACTTGCAGTATTTTTTTTCCTTCATAGTTCTGAAATTTGACTATAATATTCCTTGAAGCTTTTATTCTAGGACCTTTTTCCTGACTTGATGGGTGGATTCTTTCAATGCCTATTTTGCCCTCTGGTTCCAGAATATCAGGACAGTTTTCCTTGATAATTTCTGGAAAGATTCTTTTCATATCCTTCTTTTAACTGTGGCTTTCAGGTGGTGCAATGATTCTGACATTGTGTCTCCTGAATCTGTTTTCTGGATCATTTGTTTTTAGCATAAGGTATTTTACATATTCTTCTATTTTTTCATTCTCTTGAGTGTTTGATTGATTCATGATGTCTCATATACTCATTAGCTCCCTCTTGCCTAATCTAACTTTTAAGGAGTTGTTTATCTCAATTATATTTTGTACTTCCTTTTCCATTTGGTCAATTTTACTTTTTAAGCAGTTTTTCTCTCCCAAGCTATTGACTTTTTTTAAATGACTCTCATCATTCTCATTTCTTTTCCCCATTTTTCTCTACCTTTCTTCTGTGATTTTAAGCTCCTTTTTGAGCTCTTCCATGAGTTCTTTTTGGGCTTGAGACTACTTCCTATTTTTTCTTTGAGGTTTTTTCCCATAGGTGTTTTAACATTGTTGTCCTCTTCTGAGTTTGTGTCTTGGTCTTTCCTATCACCATAATAACTTTCTATGGTCAGATTTTTTTTTTTTGCTCATCTTTTTTGACTCTTTTCTTTTCTTTTACTCTGCTTCTGGGGTGAAGGGGCACTGTCTCAGGTTTCTTATTCCAGGGGCTGCAGGCTCTGGATGTTTACCTGGTGCTACACTGATGTTGCCCTGAAGCCTACAGGAGATCCTCATGTCTTGTGCTGCACTGACGGAGTGGGGCAGTGGGTGGCCAACAATGCTGGAGGCATGGAGTCTGACAGTTTACCTGGTGCTGAATCAGTGTCCTAGTGCTAGTGTCTAGCATATGTTGAGACCAGTGGGGTGTTTCTGTGTTTGCCCAGGGCTACACTGAATCACTGAAGTCTTTAAAAGTTATTTTCTTTACAATATTGTTGTTATTTATTCCTGGTTCTACTTGCTTAACTCTGTAACACTTCATATAAATCTATTCAGATTTCCCAGAAACCTTCTCTTTTGTCATTTCTTATGAGAAAATATTCCATTACTATATTTATTTTTTAATGTTAGTGATCCTTTACTCACCATTGCTCTTTAACAGGCACAAAAATGCTCTTTAAAAAAAAATCTAATCTTTAATTCCCATCTCAACCTTTAATGGGGAGTAAGTGTTCCCAGCAAGTATGTTCCATGGTTTGCATGAAAACCAAGGTTGCCAGGTTACTCCTGGTTAAACTTAAAGTCAAAAGTTCTACTATTTTATAATTGGCAGGTTTTTCTGCCTTACAGAATGTCAGGAATCACTATTTATATTAAAATAGTTATTTGCCAAACCTTTCAGTGTTCTTTAATCTTTAACCTATCCAATTTACCTTGGGTTTGGGGTGGGGATGTAGTTCTATTGTTAAACTAAAAATGAACCTATGAAAGAATTGAAAATAGTCCATATAAGTTCCTATCTTTTCAACTTGGTCTAAAATTTAAATTTATTCAGTGTCATTCATATGTTTTCCAACATTATCTGCTTGTATAGCTAGTCTGAAAATTGTTGTCAGTGCTTGATGGGAAAGTTTTATAACTCTAGCTATAATAATATTGGGTCAGTTAGGTGGTACAGTGGATAGAGTACTGGTCCTGGAGTCAGGAAGACCTGAGTTCAAATCTAGCCTTAAGCACTGCTACTGTCTCTGGGCAAGTCATAACCATTTTCACTTCGGTTTCTTCATCTGTAAAATGAGCTGAAGAAGGAAATGACAAACTGCTCTAGTATCTTTGCCAAGAAAATCCCAAATGAGGTCATGAAGAGTCAGAAACAACTCATTGACAAAACAACAAATAATATTATCCATAATTAATAATATTCACATTAATAACCATTTTAAATGCTTTTATACAGTAGGCAAATGGAGAAAAGACTCATGCCAAAAATGCCTAAGTACTGTATTTCACCACCTAATTGTCACAGATTTTATGCCAAACTCTTTTGCAAAAAAGTGGGGTGTGACCATTATGCTAAGCTTTTTATTTTTAAAATTGTGCCAGTATTACTTGTCTTTTAATTTCCACCAGTTTCACACCAACTTTTCACTCACTGTCTTTCTGCAGCTCTGTTTCTATGCTGTTCAGCAATTACAATCACTTTCAGATTGAAGCCCTCAGGATAGTATTTATATTTATCTATAATCAGAAAGAAATGTTTCACATGTTAATGCATCACTGGCAGACTAACTGTATGGTGTAGCTAGTGTGAGAAGATGTAAATCTTACCATGTCACGGGGTCTTACTCATGGCTCGCCCACTCCTCTTGCACCTAAGGCACTTCATTGGGTTGAGTGACAATACTGTTAGTACTGCAGTGCCTAAACAAATCACACAAGTGGACTTTTGGAAATACACTGATAATGTGCATGGCCTGAGAATTCTAGGCCCCTGTCTTACAATGTGGGAGAGATCAATGTATAACTTTATGCCACTGGCGAATACATTGCTGCTCTGTTTCTCTTTTAAGCAGCATTACAAACAGAATTATACCATATAACGATTATACAATGAAAGACTATAAATCAGTTTTTGGACTGGAAAAAAAATAGGGCGTGACAATTATGAAGTGGTGGTGATTATGCAGTGAAATACAGTGTTCTAAAAGGAGTAGAAAGTCCAGACTGTATTGGACCAGAAAGGGCCTGGAGGCACATGGGTTTTGTTTGCAGAAAGTAGCCATGGGGAAGACAGGTATTTCTAGCCTGGGAGACCATTCTATATACAGAGGAGTGGGCAATGGGTTACATCAGAGGCGATCAGATGAATGCTGACAAGTTCCAGAGCCAAGCCAGAAGTGGAAGTCAAGGGCAGATCAAAGTAAGGAAAGCACATGGACTGCCAAGATGAGGGAAGGGATGCTGAAAGACTGAGGGAACAATGGCTGTGGCTAGATTCACACAGGTCCATCAACAGCAAAGATGACTGAGAGCTAGGAACTCTGAATGTGAACTAGGACAGGAGACTTTTTCCTCGGAAGCATGGTCCTGTGTATTTGCAGTGATTATGACTACAATTAAAAGGTTCAGGGGAAGGAAAATCAGATCCTCAGAGGCAGGTAGGGCTTTGCTAAAGTGGCTAAGATGGAAGTTCATTTTTTATTCTTTACATGTCTTTAGAGTAAATCTGTTCTATGTTAATGTTTTAGAAACATAATGCTTGCAGAACTTGGGAGTGGTAAGAGGGGAAAGACATGAGCTAGATTCTGATGTTACAAGGGGAAACTTCTGATGGAGGCAGTAGATCACAGAGATTATTATTAGAGAGAAGTCTCCAAGATTGAACCTAGTCCATTTGTCAGACAACAATAGTCAAAAGACTCTGTTGGCAAATAGGTTACACATACAGTGACTCTTAACACATTTAGCAAATTAATACATTTGGTAAGCATTAAGTAATAGTACAAGAATCAAGAATTCATTTACTAAAACTTATAACGCTTGTTTTTTTAAATGTTTTCATTGAAAGGAGCTTGACAAATCTAAATTAAGAACTATCCATCGATTTTACCAATGAAATCTTCCCCCCATGAAATTGTATTGGGAGGGGTCCAGAATCTACCACTATTTTCAAAGGCGTAGATGTCTCTCTGTTAAGTTAATGAAGTTCATTGTGAAAAGTTTGCCTTATTCATTTTTGTTATATGGTCTTATTAAAAAAAGTTGGATAATTATTTTAAAGTCATTTAAATTTATCTAAAACTATTCTATAAAGTGAGCGATTTTAATTTATAACATCAGATGTTAAAGGATTCGAAAATATGAGGGACTGACCTACTGGATTAATCTAGCTAAAGTTACAATTCTTGGTTAGTGCCTCTGTGATATCTTTGGAAATACAATGGTGCTGTCTTACAAGCAGATTATAGGCTGAATATACAGAAACATTAGTTTCAAAAGTACCTTAAGTAAGACCAGATGTCATAATGTTGACTATCCCTTGTGGAGAGTTCAATTGTAAAAGTATCTGAAAATTTGCCTTAAAATGTCAATGTTTCATTGAAAATTTTAAAAATTTTATTCCATTTTCCCTTGTACTGATAGCTTTCCCTCAATTAATTTTTAATTGAGTCTGTGTTTTGATGGTTCTCATTATTCGTGACTCCTTTAGCCCTAGATATTACAAAATGGAAAGCAAAATTAATTGTAAAACATCCTGGCTGATTAAAATTTTATAGTTCCCTTTACTCTCTTTCAGCTGTGCATATAATAGAGAGAAGTCATGAGAAGTAGAGGAGTAGGAGAAGAGAGAGAAGAAAGAGAGATATACTTTACACATAACTGGAATTTAGTGTTGAAACAAGAGATTGTGGTTATATTTTTAGCCAATGAGATTTTCTCTCTTAAAGGGTTTATACCAATTTCATTTCAGCTATGTTTAAAAAAACTCCATAATTATTTATTTTTGAAGTTTCATGTTATACATCTTTTTAAAAAAATCAATAGCGATTGACTTGTATCCAATATTTAGTTATGTGTTTGGTGCGATGAGAGTAGATATAGAAGTAGCATAAAGCATGGTTTCTCATTTCTAGGGAATTACAATCTAGTTGGAAGCAAGAGCAGCTCTGTGAAATAGGAAGGTATTTTAAAAAGAAGAAAAGAACAAGAGAAAAGGAGAGAATGAAAGGAAGAAAAAAGAAAGAGGAAGAAAAGGAAAGAAGCTAAGGAAGGAAGAAGGGAGAAAAGAAGGAAGAAAGAGAGAAAGAAAAGGTTAGTAACCTAAGAGAATGTCTTAGGTGAACTAGGGAATTTGAGATGATGTTACATGAAGGAAAGGGTACTGAAATTGGAGTTGAGTCCTAGATTTAATTTCTGGCTCTGATACTTAGTAGCTACACTATCCCAGGTACATCACTTGATCTCCATAGACTCAAGTTTCTCAACCATAAAAAAGGATGAATAATTCTTGTTCTGTCTACCTCACAAGGTTCACAGAGTAACAAAATTTGGGGAGCCTATGTGGTTATTTTACTCCAACTATACCTGAAAATAAGTCCCTTCTATAACCTGAGAGGTGGTCATCCAGTCTTTGCTTGGAGACCTTCAGTGAAGGGGAAATCCCTACCTTCTGAGGCATTCGATTCCACTTTTGGTCAGCTCTGTTGGAGAGTTCTTTCTGACGTCAAGTCAAATTTGCCTTTTTGAAATTTCCACATATTGCTCCTAGTTCTAATGTCTGAGGCCAAATAGAATATATCTAATGCCTCTTCCAAATGACAGCCTTTCAAATATTTGACAGTTATCATATCTTCAAACAATTCTCATATGGCATAAACCTAAATCACTCTTCTATGGATGCAGAGACAAAAAAGGAAACAATCCTTGCACTTAAGGAGTTTACTTACTATTGAGGGATACAATGCATACATAACTGAATACAAGCTATATGCGAAGTAAATACAGAGCAATCTCAGGGATCTTAGCAATTGAGGGGATCAGAAAAGGCCTTATGTTTGGTGCTTGAGCTAAGTTTTATAGGAAACTGGGGATTCTTAAAGTTGGAGGCAATGTGTTCAAGGACTGGGAGAAATCATACGTAAAACCATAGAGATGAGAGTTCTCATATTATATATGAGAAGCAGCAAGTAGGATATTTGAAATAATGTGTAACAATATAAGCCTAAAAAGAAGATAAGAGCCTTTTCATGAAGCACTTTAAATGATAAGAGAGTTTGCACTTTATCCTAGTGGCAATAAGGAGTCAGAGGTTTTGGAGCAATGGTGTGACAGGATCATACATATACTTTAGTAGTTGTGTGGAGGACAGACTGGAGACCAATGGGGAGGCTATTTGAATGGTTCAGGTTAGAGGTTTCACCATGAGAGTCTGAAGTAGAGTCATGGTCATGGGAAAGGAGGGAAGGGGACAGGTGTAAGAAATATTGTGGAGGTAGAATTGATAAGACTGGTTTGATATCTGATTTGATATGGTATAGGTGAAAGAGATAATGAGAGATGCCTCTGAGATTGCAAGCCTGTGTAGCTGGAGGTAGGAGCATTATCAATAGAAAGAAGACAAAGTGGACTTTGGGGGAGAAAAAAGGTTTTGGTTTTTTTTTTTAACATATTGGACTTGATATGTCTATAGGACATTAAGCAGTTGGAAATATACAATAAGTAGTTGATGATGTTGGACTGGAGCTCAGGAGATAGACCTGGAGTGGATCATAAATAGAGCGATTCTAACTGAACCCACGTTATTATGGACCTGATGAGATCACAGAGGAGGACACAGAGATAGAAAAGACTCAGGGTAGAGTCTGGAGGCGTGTGTGTAAAATATGGGTGAAGATCCCTATAAGAAAACTAAGACAGAATGGCAAAGCAGGTAGGGGAAGAACCAAGAGACACAATGATGTGCTACAATAATGCATAGAAAGAGAGTATACAGAAGGAGAGGGTCAAATGCTGCAGTCAAGAGGGATGAGGAATGAGAAAAGGCCATCAGAGGTAAGCACTCAAATTGCAGAATTGAAAGTAAGTGAGAGGAAAGTCCAGTTCAAGCAATGGGTATAGACAGCTATTTTTAGCAGTTTGACTGTGAAGAGGAGGAGAGGAAGAGGACGATAGTTTAAGGGGACAGTAGGAACAAACAACAGTTGTTTTTTTTTTTTAAGAATGGCATGGGTATGTTTGTAGGCAGAAAAGGAAAAGTCACTGAAAACAGAGTAATTGAAAATGAGCGAGGGAAAGTAAGAAAGCAGTTATATAATGTCTCTGGTGTGCTAGGCACTATGCTAAGAGCTTTTGGGGAATATCTCCTTTGAGCCTCATAACAACCCTTTGGAGGTAGGTGCTGCTATTACTTCCATTTTACAGTTGAGGCAAACACAAGTCAAATGACTCGCCCAGGGTCACACAACTACTAAGTGTCTGAGGTTGGATTTGAATTCAAGTTATTTTTTCTTCTAGGTCTTCACATAGTCTAGTTTGGGATCAGTCTTTACTTGGGAAAAATACAGGATAGAAATGGTGAAGGAGGAGGAGGAAGAGAAGTAGAGAGACAGAGACAGAAATAAAGTGTCATAGAGTCATAGATAGAGGCAGAGTTAGACAGCCACAGAGAAACAGAAACAGAGAGTGACAGCGATAGAGGTAGACACAATGAAACAGAAGAGAGGAAGGAGAAAATAGAAAAGAGGGTGACAGGGAAAGAAAAGAAAATACAAGATGATAAGACAGAAAGAAGAGGGAAGAGGGGAGAAAAAGATAGAGATAGAGAAAAGGAGAGAGAGAGAGACAGAGAGAGAGAGACCAGAGAGAGAGACAGAGACAGAAAGAGAGACAGACAGACAGACAGAGAGAGAGAGAGAGAGAGAGAGAGAGAGACAGCACAGAGGGATAAGAGGATGGAAGAGGGAAGGAGAGGGAAGGAGAAGAAGATGCTGGTCAGGATTTCATTTGAACAAGCAGCAACAGGCTCTTTTAAACCTCACCTGCCTACTGGCATGTATTAATGACACGGATTTTCCATTTGACTGAGAGACCTGCGCAAGAACCCTGTGATGGTGGAGCTCCTTCCAGGCAAACAGACTGAGCAGTCATTGTGCGGACAAGCAAAGAAATCTCAAGTTGCGTTACTACGGTAACTGTCACCTTCTGCAGGTCCCGCAGGTGGTAATTTTATTTCCTGAAACCTTTTGCATGAATGAACCAAAAAAAAAAAGTTGTTTTTAAACTAAAGTCAAGGAATGAGAAGTCACATCTTCAGGTTTCCTAGTTTACATGTAAAAATAATTCAACCATGAAACAGAATTAAATTTCTTTTGTCATAGTCAAGGAGCTAGCTCTGTCCTGACAAATGATGTGGAAATATGGATGCATTTCAATGAGATAATCAGTTTTAGCACTTGTCGGAAAGGCCCAAAGTCTTTTCCAGGCTCCAGAGCACATCATGTCCCCTGTTTTATTTTGCAACCATTTCGTTTCATTCTAAAAAGGCATGTGTTCCTTCCAGTGCCAAATAGGATATTAGAAAACTGGACTTTCATGTTATTGTTGAAAGAAAGTTACAACAGACTTTGAAAAGACCTTCAAAGTGACCTTGCAAATAGCCACTCACCCCCCACTTACCAGGGTTAAATGATGATTCACACACCGAGCAAAAACATTATATGAATCTGCTCTACTTATTATTAGGATTGATTTTTTGATGGGGGGGCGGGAAGTGAAGTGTTTAGTGCCCATAACTTTCTTTCTTTTTTTCTTTCTTCTATTATTTCCTTTCCAATAGACCTGAAATACCTTTGAATTCTGTGATTGTCTCACAATACCTGCTCTTCAGAAAGGATCTAAAAACCAGCATTTACACTGTAGTAAATATTCATTCGTTTCCTCTTCTATGAATATTTGCATCTGAAGCTTCTTGTCTAATTATAGAATAAAATATTTTGTCCCTATTAAAAGAAATGTACACACACGTGGTGCAGGTTAGTGGGGTTAAGGAAGATAGTGTTTAATTATATATCTCCAACCCTAGCCTACCTCCATACTTCCCTTTCAGCACTCTTGTCTATTATGACTCCACTTCCTAATCAATGACTTCAATAGATAGGATCATGGTTCTAATTTTTCCGCAACTTCCAGTTTGTCTCATATAACCGGATTCAACTTTCTAAAGCATTGTTTTGATTACATCATTGCTGTGTTTAATATCTTCAATATTTCCCGACTGCTTACAGAATAAAAGCCAAATCCTTAGCCTGGCATTTTAATCCCAGCATAATCTGTCCTTAACTATCTTTCTAGTCTGATCTCCTGGTGCTCCTCTATTTTTATATGTTCCATCCACACTGGAATACTTATTATTTCCAAGAAACCTCTAATTTTTCATTTCTATGCCTTTTAACAATGTTTTTCATGCACTCCCAAATCTTCTCCTTTCTCTTTCCATCCCCTGCCCTCCCTCCTCTACATCTGTAAAAATTTTATCTACCCTTCAAAGTCTACCTCATCCATGCAAGTGTATGGGTTATTCAGGGAGGACCAGAACCTCTGGTGTGAGGGCTTGCTCAACCCTTTTCAGGGCTGCTCATCCACCTTTGGTGCCCACCTTCACTCAACTCTCACCTGAAACTCCAAGAGGCTGTAGTGTGTGCACTGGCCACACCCTGGTAAAACTGTCTGGGCAGATGAGCTACACCAGGTTGAGGTCAACTGTCATGTCTCAAACCTGTTTGTGAGTTAAGGAGATGTCTACTGCAAGCATGTGGAGACTTCCCCTGGTGGAATGGGTGGATAAGAACAGTTTGTTCCAGCAGTCATGAAGGAGGCTAAAGTAGGCACTGTGCAACCCAGGCCATTGCCAGTTATTTTGAGTTTTGTCCTTCCACCGGACTTCGATGAGAGAGTGAGGATGAGGACTCTGGGCAACTCTGCCCCTTTAAATCCAGTTCACTCACAAGTCGGGACATTATCCTGTGATGTCACTGGTCCTCTACAAAAATGAAGGACAGATAAACACCTCGTTCATGAAACTTCCTCTGCTTGCTGTATTGTCACTAGTAATTTTGGTACCTAGAGCAAGCATCATATAACTTGGGGCAGAGAGGAGGAATAGAGGCCCCAGGACACCAACCCATGTGGTGGGAAATATTGAAACAACATATAGTTATAGATATTTTGCACTGGTGAAGAGCAAGAAGGAATGGGCATGTCTCCTTGTCCATATTTTTTCATCCTCTAAATTTCAGCATCCTAGGGCAAAGTCCCACTTGGTCCAGTAGTGACTGCATGTTCATCTTCCCTACAAGATGGTAATCTCCTTTATTGGGGGGATTATAGCTATACATCTTTGAATCTTTTACATAGCCTAATCTAGCCTAGTACTTTGCCTTGTGCCCAGCAGGCATTCAATAAGTTTTTATTTTGGATGGAACTTATAATTTCAAGGGCATAAGAAGCTTTTAGGGAGGAACTCCCTCTATCAATGCAGGTCTCTGCAATTTCTAGTCTTAAACAGTTGCCTAGGGACACCGAAAAGTTAAATGACTTGCTCTAAATCAAAATCAGAATTGTATGGAACTTGAACCCCGAGGCCAGTTTTCTACCATTGTGGTACAGTATTGCTTTTCTATTCAATAAATATGGTGAATAGGTAATTTTTTGAGGTCACCCTGTGATTTAGTCAGTGTGGGGGATTCTCACTGTGGAAATTCTCTATTGATGCAGAGTAGCAATTCAAGTGTAATATGTAGTCTTAACTGCCTTGGGAGCTAAGAGATTAAGGTTATGTGACATTATCATGTATCTAGTACATGTCAGTAGCAGGACTTAAACTCAAATGTTCCTGACTCCAAGGTTGACATTCTTTTCATTACATAATATTATCTTTTAATAAAAAGTATAATATATAGAGATCTCTGAGATGAGAGGCTTCCCTCTACCAACTCAGGTTGGCACCTGTTCTGCAACTTATGGTCAAGGTTAGGTGACTTGCCAAGGGTCACACAGTTAATGTGTATCAGAGGCAGGCTGTGAACCCATGTTTTTTGTTGTCTATTATTCTCTACTGATCCCCCCAAAAAGAGAAAAAAAGCTAAAAAATATATAAAAGGTTAGAAGTCATATAACTCCCTTGCAGTGATATTTAAACCTGGCTGCCAAAATGTTCTGAGCATTCAATGAGGTTGACTGAGAAAACATTTTCAGTGTTCCAATAAATCAGAAGTTGTCAAAAAAAAAAAAAGAGGAAATAGCCTAGACCAAATATTTTTGATGGTCATAGTTGGCCAAACATTACATAACCTACCGCATCCCAATGACGGGTAGTGGAAAGAGCACTGGGCTTCGAGTCAAAGAACCTGATGCTTGCTCCTTGTAATTCCCTAACTCGATTTTTCCAGTTTTCAGTTTCTTCATCTGTATATTGTCCACCTCTCATCCTTATTGTGCCTCCTTCAAAAACTACCTACAAGTTCATGGAATGCTTAGGTTTAGCATCCACTCAAAAAATCATAGCTCTGAGCCCCCACTGTGGTTCTTTCACCAGACTGACTAATCTTCTAATACAAAGGAATAGACATTTGAACAATAAATAACATAGCAAGAGAAAGCTAAGTGCCATAGTGCATAGAATTGAAACTGCAATAATAAAGACCTGAGTTCAAATATGTCCTCACACTGTAACTTACTAGCACCGTAACTCTGGGTAAATTACTTAAATCTCTGTTTGCTTCAGTTTCCTCAACTGCAAAACGGGGTTAATAACAGCACCTACTTCTCAGGGTTGTTGTGAAGTTCAAATGAAATAAATATTTTTAAAAGTGCTTAACACAGTGCCTAGCACATATACATTTGTATATAAAATATATATGCTATAAATGCTAGCTGTTATTAGCTATTATTATAAATAACAAAAAAAAATCTCTAATAATTCAAAAGCATGATTTCCTGCACTCATGGCAATTACTTCCCCCATTTCTTTACTGTGAATCCTGTCTTTGTCCCTTCACATGCCCCATTTTTATTATGGAAGAGAAATCCACAGGGAAGTTGAGGGTAGAGTCAAGTGAGTTGGGAAGCTGGTGTAACTTGAACCTCTGGCTGGAGTACCTGCAGAACCTTCCTATGAATTGTGTACACTACCCACTTATTCAGCCTCTATCTACCACCTCAACCTTAGTATATATCATGCTCTGTTTGCTGACCATTACCACTCTACAATTGGAATCCATCACATCTTTTCAATTTAACACAAATCCCAAATGAATCTTTAAACATTTTCAAACCTTAAAAATGAGTGCCCTTGAGAATGACCTACTAACTATAGTAAAACTTTTTCCCTGAAGAGTTGCATATTTTTACAGCTATGAAGGTGATGAACAATTTCTTAATTCTTACTGCTAGTAGTAGTATTCAGTTTTTAAATTTAATACGATTTACATTTATGCTTCTTGTGAATGGACTCAATGACGCCTTTCTAGCTAGTTTGTGAATATACTTTTCTTGAGTCAGATTTTCACTCTGATGCTGCCTAAGTAAGAAGCAGAAAGAATCCAAATGTCCACATGAACTTTAGCTTCCTCAGCTACTAGGACTTCTTTCTACCCTGGCTACTCATGGGCTTTTCCTGGTAAATGGCAACACTTATTATGTAGCACTTGGATATTGCTGTGAGAAGCAGGTAATTTTTTTCCTTCAAAGACATAGTTCTCAATCAGTCAGGGGGTGTAAGAAACCTAATAAAAATATTCTTTCAAAGGCAATTTGGTGGATCTGGTGGATGACAATAATGCCAGTCACAGCAGTCAAAGAGCCAATAACTTCTACCGGGGCTGCTTTTTTTTTTCAGTGTAAGAAAATTAATTCAGTTTTCTTTTGATCCCTCTGAAATTTTCACCTGTACTAGGTTTGTCTATTAAATAATGTAGGGAAGGAAAAGTTCTGCTTTGTTCTTTATATTACAGGAAGCTTTGCATGGGGGTGAAGGTTAGAGCCCCCAAACACGACATCTCCAAATGCTAAAGCCAACTGGGAAGGACTCTAATGAAACATTCTTTTGTTTGGCATTTGAACTCTCATAATCTGTCCCCCTTCCCACTTTTCCAGTCTTTACCCTTTGCTTCTTTCTCTCCAGGTATTCTACAATCCAATTGCACTTCCTTTTATTCTTTCTCACTCTTATTACTCCAATTTTCATCTTCATGCCTCGGTATTGGCCATCCTCCATGCATGGAATGCTTTCTTTCCTTACCTTTATATCCAGAATCCCTGGCTTCCTTTTAAGACACAGTTCAAGTACTTACCTTATGCAAGAGTCTTTCCTATTTTCTTCTGTTAATACTTTCCTCCCTAAAGCTACCTTTTATCTATTCTCTATGTATCTTGTACGTATGTTAAAATGTAAGCGTCTAGTGGGCAGAGGTTGTTTTGTTTTCTTGCACTTAGTACAGTGACTAGCACACAATCAGTGCTTTATTGGGGATTTGCTAAGTGGTGAAGTGGATAGAGTGCTGAGCTTGGAGGCAGGAAGCTTCATCTTCATGAGTTCAAATCCAGCTTCAGACACCTAGTTGGGCAAGTGTGACTCTGTCTGCCTCAGTGTCCTCATCTGTAAAATGAGCTGGAGAAGGAAAAGGCAAAATACTTCAATATCTTGACCAAGAAAACAACAAATGAGGTCACCAAGACACAGCTCAACAACAACAACAGTGCTTCCTGTTGGTTTGATTGATTGAACACACTCAGCAGTTCTGTAGTTTTTAATTCCTGAAACACTTTATGTATGTACACTGATGATTCAGGAGACATCTTCAGTAATGCCAGTTTTATGACCTAGACTCCTCTGGTATCATCTCTATAACTAAATTTCTTCACCAGATGATTGATTTACAACAGTTCTAAAAGGGTAATTTACTGGCACAGAAATAAAACATAACATAACAATGGTAGAACATTTCATACTCTAATAAGGACGTGGTTACTTGTGCTACTCAGTATAAGGCAGAGCTTTTTCTTTCTGTTCTTTCCTTGTTTTTTCTTTCTTCCTTTCCTCTTGTTCTCGACCTTCTGGACTTCAAAGTTAGACCTCTAACTGCTGTCTCATCCTAGAACTTCCCTTGGTACCTGGGTATTCCTCACCCTGGAACATCCCACCACCCCTGAAGTCTGCCCATGATCTCTTCACAAGGTTGACTCCTCTCGTGGATGACTTTTCCCTAGAATCTCCCTTTTATTAAAGAGCCCAGACCAGACTGGCTCTCCTGATCTTGTTTCTGACATTTCATTTCCTACCCTCCACCCCCAACTCCACTCCCTGCTTTTCAGCTCTGTTTTGTGCATTGCCTTCCTAATTAGAATGTAAACTCCTTGAGGGTAGGTAGGGGCTGTCTGTGCTTATTACATCACCAAGCTGTGTTTCTACCTTCCTTCTTTCTATTCTGCCTTTCTTTCCTCCTTCATTCCTATCTTCCCATCTTTCCTTACTTCCTTCCATCTTTCCATACTACCTTCCTTCCATCCTTCATTCTTTCTCTTTCCTTCCCATCTTTTCATCTTTCCTTCCTTCTGCCTTCCTTCCATCTTTCCTTTGTTCTTTCCATCTTTCTTTCTTTCCTCCCTTCCTTCCTTCTTTCTTCCTATCTTTCCATCTTTCCTTCCTGCCTTCCTCAAATCTATTATACATGGAAATTTCAGAAAGGACAAAATAAAATTGAATTAATTTTCTCTCATTGGAAAAAAAAAGAAGCCCAGGTACTTATAAGCTTTTGTGATAGCTCCAAATAACCATTCTTCTGCCCCATATCACAAGAGGAATGATAACTCAAGTCATCCACAAAACCTGGTAGCAAAATTTGCTATTGCTCCATGTGTGTAAGATGAATTTTAGTGTGTGCAAAATGAATTTTTGTTGTTATTTCTCAGAGTTCAGTTTCCCAGGATCCATAGTCATAACAAGCTTTGGTTCTCAGGTACTAGATATGAGTTCCCACAGTTATGGTTCAAAACATCTCCACCATGCTTGCGCATAGTTATATAATGGTAATATTAACATCCACTGTGACTGCGCAGTGAGATATAGGGATGAGATGCTGTAAACTTGTAAGGCTATTGCAGGCTATATGCCTTCTTTGTCTGTTAGCCTATAAAACAGGTGGTCACTACACAGCAAATAGGGAACACTTAGGGTTGAATACACACATCCTGTGCCTTGATTGGCCCCCATTAAGGCTTGGGAGAAATCTGTGTTTGCTTCAAGTGGCCCCCATTGAGGTTTGAGGGGATTTAGGGGAAGTACAAGTTGTTCCTGTTTCAATTGACCCCATGTAGATGTAGGGAATGCTGTAGGAGTTTGGTGCTCTGGCTATCAGCAATCTTCTTCTGAGAAAACTAGACTAGAAAAAAGTCAGATTATTAACCCTTTCTTAGTGTCTGTCCTGTCTGGTCAAATCAAGAGGGAACCTGTGCTAGCAGCCTTCCTGTGTGCTGTTGTTTATCTCTTTTACACTCCCCATGACTATGTCCCAGAATGCTCAGGGTATCTCTCCATGCACTACAAATGATCATAGAGATCCTTGACTGTTCCCTATGACTGACTGTAGCTGCCTTCCACGATGTCTGCATTTCGACCCTGTCACATTATTGTTTCTTCTAATCAAGCTGCTGAGGGAAAGGTCTTCTAATATCTGCTGCTTGAAGCAAAGTCCTGGAGAAAATTACCTAAAGTCTAAATTTGGATCATGTCAAGATTCCTCCACAGAGGAAGAAATAGGAAATTATGCAATGTATAATGTAGAACCGGTATAGGACAATTATTTATTTATTATGTATAAAAGAAACATTTAACTCACGTAAGACCCACCGGTACGTATTTACAGAAAACTATACAAGCAAACAAGAAAACTATTATAATCATTGTTATACTGTACTGGGAGGTTCATACCTAAAATATGAGATACAGCTAAATTATCATTTCACCTTCACCTCAGCTCTATACTGTCTTTCCATCCATCCATCTTTCTTTCTTTCTTTCTTTCTTCCTTTTTTCTTTCTTTCCTTCTTTCCATCTTATGCTTTGTTCTTTCCTATCTTTCCTTCCTTCTTTCCATCTTATACTTCCTTCCTTCCTTCATTCCTTCCTGCTTGCCTTCTTGCCCTCCTTCCTGCCTTAAGTGAGGCAGAATTGCATAAAGCATGAGCCTCACACTCTTTTCTAGTCCAGGAGCAAGATAACAGTCTGGATGACTTGTGATGGCCTAGGATGCAGTGGAGGGCCTTGGCATCATCGATGCTTGATCAAGGTCCAAGTGATCCACAACCCCTGCTTCAGTCGCCTTCATGGCCGTTGGAACAAATTATTCTCCTCTGTCCATTCTGCTGGGGGAAAGTCTTCGCATGTTTGGGGTACACATCCCACAAACTCACTGATGGGGTTTGAGGCATGTCAGTTACCTTTAGGGTAAGCTAGGAGAGTAAGAAGAAGAGAGAGGGAGAGGGGGTGAGGAGGGGAATGGAAGAGAGGAGAAAGGGGAGTGGTAGACGGGAAGGGGAAGGGCAGGGGAGAAGGAGAGAAGGTATGACTCTTTCTTAACTGATGCAGCTGTTCCCCTACTGCCATCACAGGGTGAGTGGGCCAATAAGGGGATTGTTTTACCATTCCAAAGTTCCTGAGTCCTTTAGTGCTAAGCCAACACACTTGGTTGACTGGAAGCAGACAAAAACATACTTTCCCTGGGATACAATCCCATTGACATTCAAAACACAGAAGGCTCATAAGTCTACAAGAACCATTTTAGATAATTAAAATACAAACCCATAACCCATCACACTTATAAAGGTAAATGCACATTTTGGTAATGTCGAGCATCTCTATTTTTCTTCCTCCTCATTCCTGTGTTGTCTGTACAGATTCCAAGTCCAGAACTCTTGGCAAACCAGGGGATGGATTGAGCTTTCTTAGCCTTTCCAACATCAATATCCTCTTGGCAGTTTCTCCTGGAGGTGGTGCCTCCTCTCTTCCCAGAAGCGGTGTTGCTACAGGAATCATCATCTCTTTTGGGGCGTCTAGCACAGACTCAGGAACTCTTGACCTCTCAAATTCACAAGGTTATTACTAAGACTGTAAACACTCACTTCTCAGGATAACTATTCAGAGACTGGACTCAGAAAAAGAAACATCAAACAGCAGAGGTATCCTGGTACTTTAGGCCCTGTCTCAGGCTTGCCTAGATGTGTACTGGAGGAGATAGGTTTGGCTCATGTTGAGGGTCTCCCCCAAAAGGAAGGAGTAGAAAGGCATCCATACAGTGCAGGTCAAGTAGAGGAGAGTTGTGTCCTATGTACAAAGCACACATTCTCACTACCATATGTTTACCCCCATGGCTCCGTGGTAGCCATAGCAGCTGTGGTATCCTCTGTGGCTGCTGGGGTGGGACAAGGGGAGAGAAATTTCCTTCCCCAATTACCTGGAAGTCCAAAGAAGATCTGGCAGAGTCCCAAAGTGACCTACTCAAAAGAGAGGCAAAGAGAAACTGAGCCTTTCTCCTTTCCTTTTATGGACTACTGAATGAGTTCTCCTCTTGGCTCAGTCTTTGCCATACTCCCATCTTTGGTACAACTCTTCCCAGGCATGAAAACCAATAAAAGTTTCCTGCATTATCCCCAAAGACCAGCTGTTCCACCCAGAACCAGAGCACATGTCTGTTCCTGTGGAGCTAGAGGGCACATCTACCTCTTTGGAAGGTGCCCCAGTCCAGGAAATCAGGGGGCTCTTCTGATGGATTATCCTCTATTCCAGAAGTATTTAGAGCTGGAAGGAGACCTAAGTCATCTCATTCAAACCTCTCATTTTTCCCGGAAAAAAAAGCTAACTCAAACCAAACAGACCCAGGTGAAATTATTTGTTCAAGTGTAAAGAGAAAGTAAGTGGCAGTGCTGCTATTTGAAACCAGATCTTTTGACCCCAAATATATCCCTTTTTCTATGTTAGGAAGCTAGATAGTGCAGTGGTTAGAGTGCAGGGTCTACAGTCAAGAAGACCAGACTTCAAATCTAGCCTCAAACACTTATTAGCTGTGTGCCCTCTATTCACTTCACCTTTATTTGCCTCAGTTTTCTATTCTATAATATGGTATAATAATAGTACTTTCCAGGGTTGTTGTTAGGATTAAATGAGATAATTATTATAAAGTGCTTAGCACAGTGCTCGGAACATAGTAAGGGCTATATGATGTTAGCTATTATTTTTGTTTTTATTATGTTCTATTACTAGGCATAGAGCATCTGGGTAGTGCAGTGGATAGTGCACTGAGTCTGGAGTCAGGAAGACAGAAATCTTCCTGAATTCAAATCTGACTTCAGACATTTATTAAATGTGTGACCCCGGGCAAGTCACTTAACTCTATTTACTTCAGCTTCCTTAGCTATAAAATGAGCTGGAGAAGTAAATGGCAAACCATTCCAGTGTCTTTGCCAAGAACATCCCAAATGGAGTCAGAGTCAGACACAACTCAACAACAATATTAAGGCATATATTTCAGAAAATCAGAGGCTCAGATCTCACTTCTCTTCCTCCCTATTTTTCTCTTTCCCTTTCTTGTCTTCTTTGGTCTTCCCCTACCACTCTATTATTACATTAAATAATCAATATTACATCAAATATCAAATTATTACATCAAATATGTATATAGGTTTTCCCTTAAATGCTTACCTTTCCCTTTCCTCCCATCAGAACAGTCTTATGAGCTATAACATTTCATCTGGTTCAGATGAAGACTGTAAGCCCAATAGACTTAGAGAGAGTTACAACTTTAGGTCCGTGTCATGGTGAAAAATGTCAGGCAATATTGTTCTACCAGAAGATTTTCCTCTCCTTAGAATTAGAGTTTTTAACCCTTGTTGTGTCACGAACCACTGTGGCAATCTGGTGAAACCTATGGACTTCTTTATTTCCAGTGGCCAGAGATGGCCCATATCTGGACCCTTCTCAGATAGTTTCTCACTATATGACTTTTAGTAAGTCATTTCATCTCTATTTGTCTCAGTTTCCTCAACCATAAAATGGTGATTAAAGTATCGTCTACCTCCCAGGGCTGTTGTGAGTATTCAATGAGATAATCTTTGTAAAGCACTTAGCACAGTGCGTGGCACATAGTGTCTACCCTTCCTTCCTTCCTTCTTTCTTTCCTTCCCTGTTTCCTTCCTTCTTTCCCTTAAAAATATCATGATTGAAGAAAATTCCAAATTTCAGTTAAAATTTCCTAAAAATAAAGACATATGCTTTCCCAATCCAAGTTCATTAAATCCCTCAAAATCTATCTACAGACCCCAAGCACAGAACACCTGACTTAGGGCTTTGTCGTTGACTTTGCTGATTAAAAGAGCAATGAATGAAGTCTAGTCTATGAGGAATATAGCTGACAGATACTACCTAGAGGTATCTTAATAGAGAGCCAGAATAACTCCTGAAACACAGATAAGCAAAGAATACATCAGAAAGGAGCAGTTATTATAAATGATGTGACAAGCATATGATCTCTCTTTTTTATCTTCCCTTGGAAAGTTACAAGTTGGCAGTAGATCTGAATAATTCTTTCAGGCTTGAGAGAGGCAGTTTTTTTTTCTTCAAGTAGACGAACTAGATATCTTTTGCCATCTTGCCATTCTGGAACAGTTTCTATAACAAGACTATTAGGTGATCATAACCATGTATTTGAAAGGCACTGCTATTACTAGTTCACTCAGAAGTGCTGGAAATCAAAGCCCTTTTGGAGTAGGAGATAGATCCTGTTATATATCATTATATATGTGTGTGTATTATATATTTTCTATATATTCTGTTTTTTAAACAGCTTAAAAGGGAATTCAAATCAGGTTAAGGAACAAGTGAAATAGTCAGAAAGTATAGAAGGTAGGGGTGCCAGTGATGGGTAGACGCAAACATACTGTGTGAGGATTTAGACCCAAGAAAGAAGAGTTTCATGAACTTTGAGTTGTGCTCAGTGAATACTTAACAACCAGCTCACCTGGGGAGAGGTGAATCTATGTAGACATGGCACACTTTTAAGTTTAATCTGCATTATTAACATTTTCTCCATCATTTTCTTAAGTCTAGAAAAAAACAAAACAATAAATCAATTTCTGATTTGTAACATTTGAAGATTTCTAAGGTGTAAATGCTCATGATGTATAATTAACAGCCAGCTCTTACAAGCTGGTGTGAGCTGGCTCCAGCATAGAACTGATGCAGTACAAGTACACATTCATTAGACATGTTTTAATTACGTATTACATATTAATTAGGTACATGTTAATTAGATTAATCAGTATGTACTTCAAAAGAAAGCCACAGAAGTGTAAATTCACATAGGCTATGTGAACATTGTAGGACTTGAATTAATTAATCAATTTTCAAATTTTTCAATCATTTTTAAAATCAATGCTGATATTTAAATTTTTATTTTTTCAATTATTATGCATTTATTGTTTCTTCTTCTCACCTCCTTTCACACTCACTGAAAAGGAAGAAAGAGGAAAGAAGTAAAAAAAGAAGGGAAAGAAGGAAGGAGAGAGGGAAAAGAAAACAAATTTATGAAGTACATACTATGTCCTAGGCACTGTACAATGTGCTTTATAAACATTACTTAATTTGATCCTTGACAACTCTGTGAACTAGGGACCATTATTAGTTTTATAGCTGAGAAATTTGAGGCAGACAAAAATTACGTGTCATGCCCAGGACCACACAGAAAGTGTGTGAGGTTGGATTTGAACTCAGTCCTTCCTAATGGCAGTTCTATCTCTATCCGTTGTGCAATCCAGTTGCAAATCTGGGTGAAGAAAGTAAGAAAAGAGGTAAGGAAGGAAGGAAGGAAGGGATGAAAGGAGGGAGGGAGGAAGGGAGGGAGGGAGAAAGAAAGAAAGAAAGAAAAGAAGGGATGTGTTGGAGCCATCTTGAAAGATCTCAGGGGAACTGCTTGTTAAACTTACACTATGAAGGAAAGGAAAAAAGGAAGGAAGAAAAAATGAGAATAGAAGGAAAGGAAACAAAGGAAGAAAGAGAAAGAGAGCAAAAAAGAGAAAGAAGGTAAGAGATAGAAAAAGAGGGGAGAGATGGAGGGAGAAAAGAAGGAATTAAGTAAAAAAGGAAAAGGAAGAGAGAAAAAGAAGAGGGAAAGAGAGAAGGGAGAAGGAAAGGAGGAAGGAAAAATGGAGGGAGAGAAGAAGAACCTTTGTATCACATGCACAGTTAAGGAAAACAAATTCTAATTTGGTCATGTCCAAAAATGTGTTTCTTATTCTGCATGTTAGGCCATAATTTCTCTGTTATAAGATGAGTTTGCTTTCTTCTTTTACCATTCTCTGGAACCATGGTTAATCATTTAGTTGATCAGAGTTCTTAAGTCTTTCAAGGTTGCTTGTTTTTATAATACTGATGTTATAGAATAAACTATTCTCCTGGTTCTGCTTACTTCCCTCTGCATCAGTTCACATGAATCTTTCCCTGCCTGTCTAAAACCATCTTTTTCCTTACTTCTCACAGTGCAATAGTACTCCATTACATTCATATATCACAGTTTGTTCAGCCATTCCCTAACTGATGGACATCCCTTTAGTGTTCAGTGTTTTTTGCCACCACAAAGAGTTGCTATAAATACCTTTGTGTGTCCAGGACTTTTCCTCTTTCTTTGATTTCCCATAATTGATTAGCAGAGCTGGGATTAGGACCAACAGTTGTGGTATAACAGGAATTGTGTCAGAGAGGGATGAAATAAGTGACACTTTTTTATCTTGCTTTTTATAAATATGAACTTTTTCAAATAGTTTCACTCTGTGTGGGACATAAATATTTCACCTTATGGGTCCTAAAAACAGGGATGTGCTAGAGCCAGCTTGAAAGAGTTCAGGGGAACTGCTTGTTAAATTTCTACTATGAGCATTTGCATCCCCCAAATCCGCAAATGCTACCAATCGAGGCTTGACTTAGGATGTCACTGATCCTCTTTGAGAATGAAGGATGAATGACAATAACAAATTTAAGAAAGTCAGAGAGAAAATATTAATGATACTAAGATGTTAATGACAAAGAAATTAATAAGTGGCAAGACGAAACTTAAAAGTGTCATGCTTACCATTTTTTCCTCCAGAGAGCCAGTGGTTAAAAAACATTTATCAGTATCCCCTACCTAAACGTCTGGATTATGAGAGTTTGGGGCATCTCAGAGGTTATCCACTCAAATTACGCATACCGCTTACATCATCTCTGATAAGTGGTCATAAAATTTCTATCGAGACCCTCTGTTGTTACTGGGCTCACTACTCCCTAAGGGAGCCAATCCCATTTTTGGATAGCTGTTAGAAATTTTTTCTCTCTCTTGGATCACTCTGCTTTCATATTATGTCAACTCTTTGGTCCTAGGTTTGTCTTTCGGGGCCAAGAAAAATAAGTCTACTTTGTGTTAGAATGAATGTTGGGAGCCTCCAGCGAATAGTTACACAGAGAATGTTTTTAACAAACACCTTGTTCTGATTCTGTTAATTATGGCCCGCCATACTTTGGCCAGGGCAAGCACGATGTGACTGCTCTCCTTGTTACATCCTCTTCTGAATCGCAACTAAATAAATGCCTCATCTCTTCTTAACAAACAAAAGTACCTGCTCTAAGCTTCCCATCATTTGGGCCCCTCCCTAGTTGCCCAGTTAGTTCCAGAACCCCCATTCCTGACCCAGTGCCTAGCATTTTGCTTCTCTCTTTAGAATAGTCAAAAAACTTTTTGGTGGACTGGGCTGTGGCAAACTCCTCTCCTCTGAAAGCAGAGCTGGTCTGCAGAAATTTCTGACCTTGATATTTCACCGAGGAAGCAGCTGCCTGAACCATGCATACAAGCAGACTTCCTAGGGTGTGGTGTAACCAGCTCATACCGGCTCTAAAGAGCTAGTGGTTGAGTTTTCAGCAAATACTACAAATCAAGACTTGACGTGTTGTTTTGTTGATTGTCTAGTCTTAACAAAGTGATGGAGAAAATGTTAATGATCAAATGTAAAAGCAATTCAAGTGCCCATTTTTTTTGAAAGTCCACATTTTGACATCTATAAGTACACCCCTGTATTCCAAACTCAGAAATAACAGAAATGTAAGATGTGAAACATTGTTTTCACTTCTTAACAAAAAAAGTAAAAAGGTTCCACTTATTGGAAAGAAAAGTGACACATAAGCCTTGTTTTACAGTGACTTTCCCTGCATCCACTTCCTTTCAGCAACCCAAAGCCATGTAAATGGTGATAATTACTAGGTTTAATAACAGATAACTAACAGAACTATTAATTGTAGCTCTTAAGAATGGGTGATCTCATTCTAGTGATAGAGTCCTCCTAACCTGTGAATGCCACTAGCATTCCCAATCAGGGAATCTCAGATTGGGGGCCAGACCAGAAACAGGGGTGCCAAAACTAAGTTTCATGTGAGTGAGTCATGGACTCTACCAATTAATATCCATTCTGAAGATCTTGACTCCAGAGAAAAGTTGAAAAAATGCACCTTCCTCCCCTTCTGTCAAAAGAAGGGGGGACTATGGTATGGAATATTGAATATACTGTCATATGCGATGGATTTGGCTGAACTGCTTTTTTTCTTTCTTTTTAAAAATGTTTGTTTCCAGGACTGGTTTTTTGGGTAGGAAAGGAAGGAGCCTTATATTTGGAAATGAAACTGTTGTAGTAATAAAACACATCAACTGTAAGAGTAGAGTTGAAACTATTCCATCCCACTGTAGCTCTGAAAACTTAACTAAGTGAGAACATATCTCAATCAATCAAAAGACCCGAAACTAAATGCAAAAAAGCACTTAGAACTAGAAGGAAGCAAGAGAGTTGTGTTCAGAAAAGCATAGGAAATTTGGCCATGCCTAGGGATCATCTATAAATTATCAAGTGACTTGTGAAAGGAGGCATTTTCCAGAAATTGGAATGGTGGTTTTCTAGTACATTCCTGAGGACAGGGGGAATAGAAGAGGAGGGACCTCAGCTTTAACCTTGTCTTGCTCTTCTCCCCATTCCTACCCCTTCACCTCTGACCAGACGAGGACCTTATAACTTTGAAGTATCTAGAGAGTCAGGCTTAATCATTAAGTCTTAAGCAGTATTCTCAGATAAACTTGTGGCAGTAACTCTTTCGACAGGATTCAAGGACAGACTGGATTCAATGAACTTACAAGGATACCAGAAAAGAGATTATACCATGCTTAAGGGGAACTTAAGAGCCCCATAAATAGGAGAAAGCTTCTATCAATCAGTAACTGTCAATTACCTGTTGGCCACAGGTACACACCAAACATGAGCTTACTTTCTCCTAGATTTTGTGTAATGTCACAGACTTTTGGGGTCTGTTTTGTACTAATTGTTCTTATAGCCCCACCTTAGTAAATGCCCCTTCTAAAAGCCACTTAAGATATGCTACTAAATGGTTCTCAACTGACAATCTTCCTAGGAAGCACATGAGTTGGGGTTCCAGCCAATGACAAAGCCACCATGAGGTACCCCTAGAACACTGAGGGTGAGACTGAGACAGCCTAACTATGGGAATCTGTATCATCTGGGAGGGAAAAAATTGGGATAAGGATGCTTCAGAGTTTACAATAAATGATTAATATGGATAAAAATGGATGATGTTATCATCCTATCAGTTGAAAGCTCCAGAATTAAAAAAAATCATTGGCATTTCACAATGCAGGGATCTTGGATCTAAAGAGGGCAAGCATTGATAGGGTTAAAAACTTATATGGTTAGGCTGAACTCTTTCCATAAACCTCAGAAAGATATTTTTGTATTTTAGCTCCTTGTGGGCATAAGGTTCATGAATATAAAAGCTTGCTGTTTTTAACCACACCTAAAATTGTGAAATCATTCTTGATTTTCTAGACCACTGGCTCATTAGTATGTTTGAAATTGTACTTTAAAGCCACAGAGCTTAATAACTAGAGTAGTAGTAGCTAAATGCATAGGATTTGCAATAAAGTAAAGCTACCCTATAATGTTCTGCGTTTCCACAAGGCTTTTCATTTAGTCATTTCCAAGCATAGAAAGAAAGGAAGAAAGAAAGAAAGAAAGAAAGAAAGAAAGAAAGAAAGAAAGAAAAAGAAGGGAAGGAAGGAAGGAAGAAAGAAAAAAGAAAAAAACATGTTTCTTTCCAATTCAACCACACCACAATAGCCAAGGTCTGGAAAAATGCTGTAAGTATGATGCAGCAGAGTCCAGATTCTCTCGCTTAAGTGGTGGCTACAGTTTGAGTGAAAGAAACTTAAGAATAATCTTTCCATAGATTTGGGCTTGACCACAACCAAGGCATATCTTCATAGAGGAGTGTGATAATTAGAGCCAGAGACTAAAAAAAAAAATCTAAATTAATCTTTAACTTTATCATTTTTTAGATAAGGAAGGAGATGTCCCGAGACATTAAATGTCTTACCTAAGGTCATACGGGAAGGTCAAAACAGAGCTGGATTTTGAATTTAGCTAGTTTACCTCCTCCAAGTCCAACTGGAGTTGTTCTTATTTTCAGTTTACAGGGGTACAAGTGAAAAGATAGATCTATCTTAAGCAGGTAGCTCCTACTCACCGCATGTTCTGTTTAAGAGAATTGTTCATTTGTAGAGGATTCTGAGAAGATGGTGGAGTAGGTCAGAAAACTTTCAGCTCTCCAAATTTCCTCCACAAAAAAAGACAGAACATCGCCTCAGGAGCAGCAGAAATAAACCAAAATGGGGGTAAAGCAGTTGTCCTCCTAAGACCACTTAATAAGACCCCAGAACAGATCCAATCTCCAGAGGCTGAGGTTCAGCCTGAGTAAAGTGCAAAGACCTCCTGGTTGACTCTGTGGAATCAACAAACAACACGCCCTGGGGGTAGCTGAGTTGGGAGGCAGCCTCAGCCTCAGGAATTTTTACTTCAAGAGCTGTGTTGCGTGAGATCAACTAGAAGACTGAAGGGCCTTGCACTGTCAGGGGTTGCCAAGCACAGCTGTGATAATCAGAAGTGTCCTGTCCTGGACTGCATCTGTGGGGAGAAGGAGCTAGAACTCACCTGGTGAGTGCAGTAGCAGAGGGGTAGGAACTGCTGGCTGTGGACACTTTCAGGAGAACAGTCCCTGGTTTCATTTCCAGGGCAGGTTGGACAGCTGAAGTTTGCAGCCATCAGAGAGACCACTTGGAAAGCAAGATCGTTATCAGGATAATATGATTGGGAGCCCTAACTGTGTCTTATGAATGGAGAGGAGATCCCAAGGTTGGGCCACAGGATAGTTCTCAGAAAATAACAATAAGAAGGACCTGAGGGTTGGGGCACCATTCCCAATACCTTGGGACTGATACTTGATTATACTAATTACTCACAAAAACAAAATACAAAATGAACAAGCAAAGAAGGAAGAACTCAAGCATAGATAGCTACTATGGGGATAGAGAATATTGGGGTTCATATTCAGAGAAAGATAATGGAGCTAAAAAAGTCTCTCCTTTTTCAATGAGAAAATAGTCCCAAACACAAAAAGAGTTCTTGGAAGAACTTTAAAAGGGCTTTAAAAATCAAATAAAAGAGATTGAGGAAAAATCAGAAAAAAGTTAGAGCAATCCAAGAAGATCAAGAAAACAATGAAAAGAAAGTCAATCAACTTGACATAGAAAATCAAAACTTAAGGAGAAAAATAATTACTTGAAAACTAGAATTGGGCAAGGGAAAGCTAATAATGTTTCAAGACACCAAGAAATAATAAAATAAATCAAAAGAATGAAAAAATAGAATAGAATATGAAATATCTTATCAGAAAAACAATTGATCTGGAGATCAAGAAGAAACAGTATAAGAATAGTTAAACTACTTGAAAATTACAATAAAAAAGAATCTTGATGCAACATTACAAGAAATTACCAAGGAAAATTGTCCTGAAGTTCTAGAACAAGAAGGCAAAGTAAAAATAGAAAAAAAAAACCAAAAACTCCACCAATTACCAACTGAAAGCAATCCCAGGAAGAAAACTTATAGGAATATCACAGACAAGTTTCAAAGCTCTCAGGTTAAGGACAAAGAATTGCAAAAAAAAACAAGGGGAAAAATTTAAATATCATGGAGCTACAATAAGGATTACATAAGGTCTAGTAGCTACTATATTGAAGAACCATGGTCTTGGAATATTATATTTTGTAGAACAAAAGATCTGGGGTTGCAACCAAGAGTAATTTACCCAACAAAGTTAAGTATAATTCTGAATGGGAAAAAAAACCCCAAACATTTAACAAACTGAAAGACTTTCAGGTATTTGTGACAAAAACAGCAGAACTTACGGGAAAATTCAACATATAAGATCCAAGAGAAGCATAAGGTAAACATTAAAGACCAGTTAGAAGGGACTCAATGAGGTCAAATTGTTTACTTCTTATATATGAAAAAGTTATCAGTGGTGTTATAACTGTCATCATTTTCTGGGTAGTTTGAAAGAAACGCTTGGGCTGAACTGAGTATGATGGATGTCTAAATAAAAAGTGTAATGAAAGATATAAAGGAGAAGTTATCTCATATGAATGAGGCATAAAAGGAAGAATTGATACAGAAGAAGCTAGTTGGAGGAAGGCAGGTAGTACTGGAAACTTTAATCAGGAATGGATTAAAAAAGGAACAATATGTGTGTGTGTGTGTGTATAAAAGTCTTCTAAATTCATAAAGAAATAAGAGGGCAAGGGAATGGGATAGGGGAGAGGATAATGGAGAGATTTTTAGAAGGGTGGTAGGTTAAGAAATAGGAAGGCAAGGTAGCAGGTACAAGTAAAGCAGAAAAGTGAGGAGAGATAGGGTAAATAGTATGAAGATAGTGAGGAAAAATAGGAAGGAGGAAAATACACAAGTAATTATAACTTAGAATGTGAATGGGATGAATTTAACCATAAAATGGAAATGAGTAGCAGATTAAAAATTTGAATTTAACAGTATGCTGCATTCAGGAAACACTATAAAATGAGAGATACACATAAAGATAAAATAAATGGCAGGAGTAGACTTTATTATATTAAAAAAAAGCACGGGTAGTAATCCTGATCTCACACCAAAGTTAAAACTAAAATAGACTTAATCAAAAGAGAAAAATAGGGAAACTACACTATGTCGGCAATATTATTTTATATTGTAGTAGACAATTTAAAATCATTAGACAGCATAAAATACCTGAGAGTATATCTGCCCAAACAGGAATTATATGAACATAAACATAAAACACTTCTTATACAAATAAGGTCAGATCTAGATAATTGGAGTAGTATTTATTGTTCACAGGTAGGTAAAGCCAATATAATTTTTAAATGACAAGTTTACCTAACTAATCTATGTATTCAATGCCATCCCAATTAAATTACTAAAGAATTATCTTAATGAGTTAGAAAGAAATAAAAAGAAAGTTCATTTGGAAGGACAAAAAGTCAGGAATACGAAGGAAACCAGGTAAAAAAAGATGTAAAGGAAGCAGATTCATCAGTATCCAACATGAAATTATATTATAAGGTGAGAGCATTGTTGAAGTGTAAATGGATACTTTAGATTATTTTAAATTAAGATTTTCTTGTATAAATAAAACTAACATCTTGAGGAATAGAAGAATGCTGAAAATTGGGGAAAACTTTCACAGACAATCTCTCAAATAGTGTGTTGTTGTGTTGGAACATTGCTGTGGTATAGGAAATGAGGAGCAGGCTGATTTAGAAAAAACATGCAAAGACTTGGCTTTACTAAGGAAGATTCTATCTATCTCCAGAGGATGAGATGACAGGTAGAAATAAGCACAAAACCATCAAACCATCTTACATATATGTGCATGAGTATATACATGTATATCTGTCTATTTTTGTAGATCTCATTATGTATATATATATATATATATGTGTGTGTGTATATACATGCATATATATATGTATCAACATTTAACTGTAGCCTTCTTTAGGATGGAAGAAAGAGGGAGGGAAAAAATAAAGTAAAAAGTGCACAGGAGAGAACAAAGAAAATCTACAAGGAGGCAAAGAAAAAAGCTGGGTAGGTTTGAAAACAATGAATAGTATTTATTAAATAGTTTTTCTTGAAACAAAAATTTATTGTTTTACAATGAAAACTCTCTTATGCTCTGCTGGCAATGTTCTTTTTTTTCTTTTCTTGTTTTGCATTTAAACTGAAAATGAATTTTAAAAATTTACACAAAAGAGAATTGTTCATTGTTTCTTCCTCTTTTGGATATTAGTTAGATATCAATCTTCAGTTCTCTGGTAATGCCCACATTGTGATAACCCTCTAGCCTGGAGAAACTTGCAGCTGGGCCCATAAGGACAAGGCCATGTGCCTCTCCATTTTCTTTTCCTAGGCATGAGGGCTTTAATAGGGCCTGCCTCTAATAAGGGGGATTAAGTTCCCCTTTACACTCAGTTCACTAAGTCCCCAACCCTGGCATCCTGGAAATAATTTACTTATAGCATTAACTATGGCTCCCAGTTCAGGATTTCTCAAAAAGGAGAGAGTAGCAAAAAAAATACTCAATATACAATATGAATTTGGATTGATCATTTATTCCTATACACAAAAGCCAACACCAAAAATAAAGACTCAAAGCACACATTAACAGGTTTCAATAACTAAACAAGATTTAGTAAGTTAACTTATAACTATTATTACAGAAGGTATAATCTACAGCACCGAAGAACTCTATATACTTTAATGCTTCCAAGATCTGTGATATCAGGGTACAATTATTTACATTTTTCAGGACAAAAAGGGAGTTTTACAAGCCTGTAATCAGGTATTTTAACTTTCACTTAGGCTTCCTCAATACCACTCCACTACAAACCCCCAAATACCTCTGGATTTTGTGCTTTATCACTGCTAATGACACAACCAACTAGGGGATTCTACATGCAAACCTCTGAACCTTTCAAACTCACAACATTGCTTCCAAACCAGAACGTATCTATCCCAGAGCTACTATTTACCTAAGATCGGCAAAGAACAGACATAAAACCAAGTTGAAATACAAGGTCACTCCATATCATTAGGATACCTAATCTGTTGCCATATCTTGTCATTTCTACCTTTAAAACATGTCTCCAAGATAATGGTTACATGGATAGTATTTGTAATAAAGTAAAATCACCCTCTAATAAACAGTCTGTGCTTCTACAAGACTTTTCATTCATTTCTAAGCATTTAAGGAAAGTGGAAAAAAAATGCAAACTTTCTTCCAATTCAACCACATGTCAATAACCAAGGCCCAGAGGACAATGTTGTAAGTATGATATAGAGCATACTTACTGTTCTCTCCACTTCACATACACAGCCACAGCACTAGCTCAAGCCCCCATTACTTCTTTCCTAGACTATTGCAATCACATTCTCACTGGTCCCCTTGACTCCAGTCTCTCCCTCCTCCAATCAATCCTTCACTAAGCACCAAGGCATATTTTCTAAAGTGTAGTAGGCCTGACTAGATAACCTCCCTGCTCAAGAAACTCAATAAATTTTCCATTGCCTCTAGGAGGAAATACAAAATTCTCTGTTTGTCATTCAAAACCCTTCATAACCTAGCCTGCTCCTACATTTTCCATCTAAAAAGATAAAATTATATAACTATATATACATATAAAATATATGTACATATACGTATGTATATGTGTACAAATACACACACACATATATGACTTATTTCTCAGCAAATACTCTTCAATCCAGAGACCGCCTGGTCTATCCACTGACCTCCTGGCTATTTCATGAACTAGACACTCCATCTCTTGGCTCTGGGCATTTTCTTTGGCTGTCCCCCATTCCTGAAACACTCTTCCTCTTCCTCTCTGGCTACTGACCTTCCCAGTTTTCTTTAAGTCCCAGTTAAAATCTCACTTTCTACAAAAAGCCTTCTTTAACTCCTCTTAATTCCAGTGCCTTTCCTCTGCTAATTATTTTCTATTTATCCTATATATAGTTTGCTTTGTATATCTTTGGTTGCATTTTGTCTTCTCCATTAGATTTTAAGCTCCTTGAAAGCAGGGATTGCCTTTTGCTTCTTTTTTTTACAACCTCAGTACATATAGTAGGTGCTTAATAAATATTTATTGATCCATAGAAGTCAAAGCAGTGACAATTGTTACTAAGGAAGAAGTCAGAAAAACTATAAAAAGGCAACAGAGACTCAAAAAGTTTATCAGTCTGAGGCCATTTAAGGCAGAGGTCAACAGCCCAGCCCAGCAGTCTTATTCTTGATAATGCCTTAAAGTCACACACAAAAAAGCTAAATCAATTAAGAAATTAGGAAAGATTTATTTTGGAAAGATTTCTTGTTAAAAGGATTAAATTTTTTAAAAAGTTTTAATAATAAATTTCAAATAAAATAAATAAATTTTCAACCATTTAAAAAACAGCTATCCAGTCTAACTCATTTCCCAGAGAGATGAGGTTTGACTCTATCATACTGCACTCCTCATTTCACCCTATCTATATTCCTGTTTGGTTCATGAACAACACAATGAAACCACTGTCTCCAGAATGTTTTTAATAGTTATGACAACACTCAGATGGACTACCTTGAGTTTCCATCCCAGATTTTGGAAAAGACTGAAAGCACTCTAGGAGACCCTAGGGAATCTTTAGAACAATCAGTTCAGTCTGATATTCTAACTCCGTTTTTAGGTTTGGTAATTCAGGTTTTCCTACCATTCATTCTATTGCCAGATCTACTGCTCAGATGAATTACATGACTCTGGAGGCTCTAGCCCTGCCCCACCCCCAGCCTCAGCCCCAGCCCCACATACCTCTCTTAGAGCCAAGTTGATTTACCTAGATTCTGCAAAAATGAGATGCCAAATCCCGTGAGGCACCAAAAAGGCAAGAAAACAGATGCTTTAGGAACTGATATGTCATCTGCAGCACTGGAGGACACAGCCTGTTTAAGGAAGCCAGAAACCATCCAGCTTTCTGTAATGGATACTTTTGTGCAGGTGGGAGAAATAACAGTCATCCGATGTAGAAAATTAATGTCTGACCCTTAAGAAAGCAAATTGTGGGAGAAGATGGGAGAGTGGGGGTAAGGGGAGAAGAGTTAACGTAGCAATTTATACATTAACAACTTCATTGTAAGGACAAGCAATTAGGAATGACTTAAGTGCTCTCATCAATGCAATGACAAATCCAAATTCCACAGGACCCATGATAAAACGTGTGACCCACCTAATGACCAAAAAGTGATAAACAGGGTGCAGACTGAGCCACCTATTTGGATAGGTAGAAATTTTTGTTTGTGAAAATTTGTTATATTTGTTATTTTTTTAATGGAGGTGGAGGTGGAAGGAAAAGAAGGTAGTTTTATGAATTAAAAAATAAATTTTAAAAATAAAGGTTAATATGGAAGACTGGTCTAACCAGTGACATCAGCCATTCATGTAACCAGAAAAATCAGACAAATGTAATGTAGAAGAGCTGAGCATATACTCAAAGCCCATGAATTAAAGGCTTTGTGTTGGGGATATTTTCTTAAATCTCCATTCAGAATAATTATTGGCCCCATTCCATTGCATTGACTCCAGTTGAATAGAATGATCCCAAGAAGATATGCTAGATTGAATATAGTTTTACAGCAAAAAAATAATTCCAGAAGTGATGATAAAGAACTGTGAGACCTAACTTTATTCCTGGATCTATAACTGATTTAAGCTAAGTCCCTCTCTCTACCGGTAGATGAGACCATCAGGGTGTTGTGAATTCGCATGAAATTAGTGAAAGTGTTAGCTGATAACATGTTCTGAATTGACCCAAAATATTAGGATTCTCAATCACTGGTTTGTTGTTTGTTGTGTTTAACTCTCTATGACCCCATTTGGGGTTTTCTTGACCAAGACATAGGAATGGTTTGCCATTCCCTTCTCCAGCTCATTTTATAGATCAGAAAACTGAGGCAAACAGGGTTAAGGGACTTGCCCAGGATCACACCAGCTAATAAGTGTTTGAGGCTACATTTGAACTCAGCTCCTCCTGATTCCAAGGATGGCATTCTAGCCCATCTGGCTTCCCCAAATGAAATACTTCTCAAAGGTTAATGTTTAATAAATAGTTTCTAACTACTGTGATTGTTTGATGAGAATTCTTTTCTTGTGAAGGATCATAAAGTGTGTAATTCAATGATAAATAGCTGAACTTTTAAAGCTGAAAAAATCTTCTGTCTTTGTTAATGGATATGGCTGCTATAATGAATATTAAATGTGGTCCATGCTAACTATGCAGAGTTAGTCCATATATTTTTAAAAATTGCTTCCTTAATACATTTTTGTTTCTATTATCACTTCCATATACTGTTCTTCCTCTCTGGAACCCTTACTTGTAGCAAATAAGTCAAACTGAGTGAAACAAACCAACACACTGACCCCATCTGTCAGTTCATGCCTCGTTCCATATCCACTGTCTCCCGAGAGGAGCGGGCTATGCTTCTCATCATCAGTGTTCTGAAGTTTGGACTAGGCATTTCATTGATCTGAAGTCTGATATCCTTTCATGTCATTGTACTTTACAAAATTGTGTTTTCCCCTTGGTTTTGCCTACTTTAGTCTGTGTGAATTCATAGAAGTCTTCCCAAGTTTTTGGTTTTGTTTTGACTTATCCATCTTCTTTGCTTCTTATGGCATAACAGGATGAGGGAGATAGATAGTAAGCATTTAATAAGTGCTTACTATGTGCTAAGAGTTTTGTAAGCGGTTTCATTTTTCCTTACAATAATCCTGGAAGGAAGGTACTATTTGTTATCACTCTTTTACATTTGAGGAAACAGAGAAATCAGAAATTAAGGGACTTGCCCAAGGTCACACAGTTTCTGAGGCTAGATTTGAACTCAGGTCTTCCTGATTTCAGGCCCTGCATTCTATCCATTGTATCACCTAGCTGCCTTCTGGTATTCCTAATAGAATTCCATCATATTTATATTTCACAATTTTTTAGTCATTCCCCAATTGTCAGGTGGTCATGTTCCCCTAATATTTTGCTATTACAAAGTGTACTGTTATGATTTTTTTGTTAATGTTTATGAGGTAAAAACCTGAGTTTCACGCAGAGAAATTCAGATAGACTTCCCATGTTGACTAAAAATACTAAAAATACAACAGGCTAGGCTAGACCTGTAAGCTTAAATTTCTATATCCAAACTTCACAGAACAAATTCCCTTCATAAAAGGATTTGTTTTGTAAAATTTGGACTCAGTCAAAAAACTTGAGGATCTAGAGGGCCAGATGTAGCCTTTGTCCTAGACCAGTTCAGGGATCTCATTCTAAAAAGGATACAATGCTGTTAGTTTATTCTCCACCCACTCCCTTTATTACCCAGAATTATCATCCTATATAGAAGTAGGGTCTCTCTCAGGCCAGTGGCCTTGCAATTAGCTTAAAACATCAAGTTCGCAGACTAATACAGTTGTTCTAACTATATGAGGATTGCCAGTTGGCTAGCCTTCCTATCATCTGGCTGTGCTCTCAGAGCCTGCAGTTCAGTCTTAAGGCTGACATTCAGGGCAAAGCTGTCACACAGACCACTCAAAAAAATGTCTAATTCATAATTAAAACACATGCAATTTCCTTTGGGGAGGAGAAAATGAATATAGCAGAGAAAAACCTGATGCTGCTATCTTTCCTGCAGAAAAAAAAGATTTATTCATACAATCTTAGACTTGGAAGGAGCCTTGGAGATCATCTCATCTAGACTCCTCATTTAATAAATGAGGAAACTGAGGCCTGGAAAGGGATTTGTCTTAAATCACAATTATCTAAAAACCAGGACTTCCAATTCAATATCCAGTAAAGCAATAGTGTCAACCTCAAAAAGAAAGGGGGAGAGGCAACTAAATGCATGTAAGGATCTCTGTTTGATGGCATATTGGCTTTTAAATATCACATATTAACATTATCTATGTTCTATTGTGGTTTTATTTTGTTAAATATTTCCCAATTGTATTTTAATCTGGTTCAGAGGCACTCAGTAGTAGTATTAGTGCAATGAGACTCTGTATGAACTCCTCTGTGCTAGAGGACACTCTTCATTTGTTTTCCTGCAGTGAGGATGTGACAGCAAGTAGGAGTGGTCAGAACTAGAATCTAGGCCTTCTTAGAGGTCTGTGTTCTTTCGCACTAAACCACAATCCATGTATAGACTTTCTTAGTTTCCATCCTATGCCATAAAAAATTCTTTCAGAATCAGCTTAATCATATTGTTTCATGAGAACCAACTATTTAATTTTCTGTGTGAGGATTTATACCTTGGTTGACTCATGTCTGACTCTTTGTGATCTTATAAATTATCTTGACCTTTCAGTTTTCATTGAATTAAGATTTAATGGAATACCCTCCATTTAAAAAAATTAATTTTTAAATTTAATTTAATTAATTTATTATTGGAGACTTCCAATATTCACTTCCATAAGATTTTGAGTTCTAAATTTTCTCCCCCTTCCTCCCCTTCTCCACCCCAAGATACTGTGCAGTCTGATATAGGCTCTATATATACATTCATATTTTCATATTAATCATGTTTTCAAGAAGAATTAGAAACAATAGGAGGAACTACGAGAAAGAAGAAACACAACGAAACAACAAAAGAAAAGGAGAGCAAATAGTCTGCTTCTATCTGCATTCAGACTCCAAAGTTCTTTTTCTGGATGTGGACAGAATTGTTCATCATGAGTCTTTTGGGGTTGTCTTAGATCCTTGCATTAATGAGAAGAGCTAAGTCTATCACAGTCACTGCCCAATATTGCTGTTACTGTGTACAATGTTCTCCTGGTTCCGTTCACTTCACCTTCCATCAGTTCATGTAAGTCCAGGTTTCTCTGAAATCTACCTGCTCATCATTTTTTATGGAACAATAGTATTCTACTATATTCATATGCTACAACTTAATTAGCCATTCCCCAACTTTTGGCCAAACCCTCATTTTCCAATTCTTTGTTACCACAGAAAGAACTGCTATGAATATTTTTGTACATTTTTTTTTTGGTTGTTATTTTCCCACTGGGACAAAGGGTTTTCTAACTCTTTGGGCATAGTTCCAAATTGATCTCCAGAATGGTTAGATCAGCTCACAGCTCCACCAATGATGTGTTAGTGTTCCAATTTGCCCATATCTTCTCCAATATTTATCAATTTCCTGTTTTGTCATGTTAGCCAATCTGATAGGTGTGATGTGGTACCTCGGAGTTGTTTGATTTGCATTTCTCTAATCAATAGTGATTTAGAGCATTTTTTCATATGACTCTAGATAGATTTAATTTCTTCATCTGAAAATTGTTCATATTCTTTGACCATTTATCAATTGAGAAATGACTTGTATTCCTATAAATTTGACCCAGTTCTCTATATATTTTAGAAATGAGGCCTTTATCAGAAATAAAGGCTGTAAAATTGTTTCCCAGCTTTCTGCTTCCCTTCCAATCTTGGTTGCATTGACTTTGTTTGTGCAAAACCTTTTCAATTTAATGTAATGAAAATGATCCATTTTGTATTTCATAACATTCTCTCTCTCTTATTTAGTCATAATTCTTCCCTTCTCCACAAATCTCACAGTAAAATATCCATTGCTCTCCTAGTTTGCTTATAGTATCAGCCTTTATATCTAAATCATGTACCCATTTTTGACTTTATCTTGATATAGAGTATAAGATGTTAGTCTATACCTAGTTTCTGCCATATTACTTTCCAGTTTTCCCAGCAGCTTTTGTTAAATAGTGAGTTCTTATCCCAGATACTGGGGTGTTTGATACCCTCCATTACAAATGGGGAACTAATATAATGAATAATATCTTGGAGGTTCAATGGAGAGATCATTGGTCTATTAAGAGAACTCCAGACACTTACTAGCTGTGGGTCCTTAACTTCTGTTTGCCTCAGTTTCCTCAGCTATAAAATGTGGGTAATAACAGCACTTACTTCCCAAGGCTGTTGTGAGAATCATAGTTTCTGGCACATAGTAGGTGCTATATAAATACTAGCTATTATGTTATTACATATTATGTATTCTTTTGCATAGCAATAGTTAAAGACATCATCATTTATGTTGCCTAGTGCTCATTATCTAAAGATCCATCCACCTTCTAAAACTCAATGCCCGGAAGTAAAATCTTCCAGATGAACTTGAGCTTCACCAGATAATGAGGAACATATTGCTTCATGTGAGAATCAGATAAGACAATAATTGTAAAATGCTTAGCACAGCACCTGGCATGGAATAAGGGCTATATGAGTGTGAGTTGTTACCGATGGTTTTCATTCTGGAGTCTAAGCAGTCAAAAAACTCAGAACTAAAATCAACGCCATAGGTGTCTCCTCTATACTACACAGGCGACTAGCTTTTCCTACAAAGCTATTGAAACTGCCCTTGAGACTTAACTGGGCCAGGAAACTACAGGGCAAACCACTGACACAACTTTCTGGTGGTCAGAGTGATGATATTTATAAAGCACTGAGCATAGAGCCTGGCACATAGTAGGTACTCTATAGATGTTAATTGTTAAAATTATTCAAGTACAAAAGCTAGGTGGTGCAGAGTGATGAATAGAATGCCAGATCTGGAGTCAGGAGGACCTGAGTTCAAATCTGACCTCAGACAATTATTAGGTGCAACCCTGGGTAAGTCACTTAACCCTTTATTGCCTTGATTTCTCATCTGTAAAATGGACTCATACTGGGGAAGGAAATGGCAAACCATTCCAACATCTTTGCCAAGAAAAATCCATGGACAGACTCCATGGGATCACATAGAATTGTATATTATTGAATGACTGAACACAAGCAACAAGGACAAAAGCTGACTCACAAGGAGTCCAGTAGCTCTTCTCTCAGACTTGATGCATGCTTTTTTACCTCTTGTGCAAACATGATCAAAGCAGAGTCCAAGAAGCCCAATTGAATGGCTTCTACATCCTTGTTGGATGTGTTTCTAATATGTAAACTTGGCTAATTATTAGGTAGTCTACCAGTATCTCATTTGATTCCATTGCTGGATTTAAACCAGCTGAGAAGTCTGAGTCAAGACTGGCCTAAAACAGCTAGTATTATTGGATGTGATTAGATTGTCATGATTGATTTGAAGTGGAAGAAAAGAGAAGTAGGGGAAGGTGAACCTCAGGTGACTGTAGTAGGCTCTGCTATGGAAGAACTGGTCCCATCGACCTCAATGACTCTAGTGGTATTGGCTTCATACCATGAGATATGTATCCCCCATTGACTTGGGGAAGGGCAGCTAGGTGGTGCAGTGGAGAGAGTGTTGGGCCTTGAGTCAGGAAGACTCATGTTCCTGAGTTCAAATTATGCTTAGATGAATGATCTATGAGTTTGAGAACTCAGCCAGGTGGAGAGGAGGGATGGCAACACTCTGGTTCTAGTATGTGGGGTTGGTGGGAGTAGCATTCAACCCTGGCATTGAGGGCACTAAGTGTATCATTCTTTTTTGGTTATTTATTTGAGTCAGAGTCTTCCATGACCCCATTTGGGGTTTTCTTGGCCAAGATACTGGAGTGGGTTGCCATTTTCTTCTCCAGCTCATTTTTAAAGATGAGGAAACTGAAAAAAAACAGGGTTAAATAACTTACTCAGGATCACACAGCTAGTAAGTGTCTGAGGCCAGATTTGAACTCAGGAAGATGAGTCTTCCTAACTCTAGGCCCTCTATCCACTGCATCACCTTGCTACCTGTAGAATTTTTCAGGCCCCAGCAAAAGGGGGCAATTTTAGTTTCCAATACAGTGTATAGTGTTCTAGAACCTGGCAACAGTGGACAGGACCACTGCTCCAGTAGCTACAGAGTAGGCAGCAGGGTGGACTTCAGCACAGCAGGCAGTGAGTCAGGCCCAAGCAGTGTTGGCATAGATCCCAGCAGCAGCAGGCAGCAGAAAAAGAAGAGACAACAGAATAGGAAGCACTATAAGTCCTAGGAGAATAGACGTGGTCATGGGCAAGTCAAGTCAACAAGCATTTATTAAGCACCTACTGTAAGCCAGATACCTTGCAAAGTGATGGAGATAGAAAAAAAAACAAAACAAAACAACAGTCCCAGCTCTCAAGGAACTCATAGTCTAATGGGAGAGAAAGTATGCAAGCAGTCAGTCAATAGACATTAACAATAAATATTATTAAGCCCTTACTATGCGCTAGACACTGTGCTGAACATTGTGTATACAGAGAAAGGCAAAAGACAGTCCCTGTTCTTAAGGAGCTCAGAGTATAATGGGGGAGACAAAAGGTTAAGAACCACGTCAATGCATCAGTCTATAAACATTTATGAAGCACCTACTATGTACCAGGCATTAGGCTAAGCTTTGGGGGATACAAAGAAAGGCAAAAGACAGTCCTTGCTCTCAAACAACTCATAATATAATCAGAAAGACAATATGAAAAAAAATCAACAAACTGTTCATAGGATAAATTGAAAATAATCAAGAAGGAAGATTTTAGAACTAAGGGAGAATCAGGAAAGGCTTCTTCTATGAGGTGGGATTTTATCTGGAATTGGAAGGAAGCCAGAGAAGGCAAGAGGCAGAGATGAAGAGGGAGAGAACTCTAGATATGGGGAACAGCCATCGAAAACATCCTGGGAGATGGAGTGTCTTGTTCAAGAAAGAGCGGGGGAGCCAGCATTACCAGATCACAGAGTACTTGCGGTGGGGTGGGATATAAGGTTTAAGAAGCTTATAAACTGGGGGGAGCGGGGAGAAGACAGATTATAAAAGGTTTTGAAAGCTAAACAGAGGGTTTTATATTTATCCTTGAGGTAGAAGGGAGCCACTAAAGTTTATTGAGTAGGGGGAAGGAGTGTGACAAGGTCAGAGCAGTACTTTAGGAAGATCACTCTGGAGTAGTGAGTAAATTGCAGATGGGAGAGACTTGTGGCAAGAAAATCCAGAAGGCTATTGCAATGTCCAGCATGAGATGATGGGAGCCTGCACTGGGGTGGTGCCAGTGTCAGAGGAGAAAAGGGAGCATAGGTGAGTGTTAGGACTTGGCGACAGATTGGATAGGAAAGGGTTAAGAGACACTTATATTGCCAGTCTGGGAGACTGGGAGGATGATGGTACTTTCAGCCATAATAGTGGAGTTAGAAAGTGGAGGGGAAGTTAGGGAAAAGATAATAAATTTAATTTTGGACACACTGAGTTAAAGATGTCTCCTGGACATTTAGTTTGAGATATATAATAGGAATTTAGTATTCCAGACTAGAGGTCAGCAGGGAGGTTAGGGAAGGATGAATAGATGTGAGAATCTTAAACAAAGAGATAATTGATTCCATGCAAGTTGATAACAACACCAAATGAAGTAGTATAGAGGGAAGATGAGTGGAGGACAGAGCTCTGTGGGACACTTATCAGTTATGACCCATATGAAGATCCAGTAAAGGAGACTGAGAAGCAACAATGAGAGAAGTAGAACTAGAAGGTAGTAATGTCACAAAAACCTGGAGAGCAGAATTTCAAGGAGAAAAAGGCAATCCACAGGCTCCAGAGAAGTCAAGAAAAATGGAGACTGAGAAAAGGCCATTTCATTTGGCAGTGAAGACATTGTCAGTAACTTTAGAGGAAGTAGTTTTAGTTGAATAATGAAACTAGAAGTCAGACTCTAGAGCATATGATCCAAAAGTGGGTGATACCACACCCTGGGGGGTGCTGGAATGATCTAGAAGGGTAGGCAGTAGTAGCCTTGGGTACAATCGAGGGAAGCATTGAATAAACATAAGGTGGCAGTAGAAGCATAAGGAAAGAAGAGAAGAAAATTTAGAAAAACTGTACATATTTCATCTGTTGTGTAACAGAGTTAAAGTAGTAGTGATTACATTATTTTTCCAAATAAACACACAAAATGCAAGTTATAACCTATCAATGGTCAAGTTTGCTGACAGGTCTTAACAAGCAAGTATTGACAAGTGAGAATGTCATGCATTGTCAGGAAGTCCAGCATGCACTAGCAGGAGGTAATGACTTGTTTACAATATAACATATGGTTACATAAGGCAATATTGCATCATCAAAATTTCAGTGCATGAAAACCTCACAAATTTATAATAAATTATTAAATTTAAGATGCATCATTTTTAAAAAATTTATTTTTTGAAATGATGCAAATTTGAAAAAGTAGATTTCCAAGGGGGATCTGAGTAATTTTTTCCTGAAAAAGGGGCAGTAGGCTAAATAGATTTGGTCATCTCTACTCTAAAGAGTTAAGAAGTGAATGAGATGAAAGAAGTGGAATCACCTATTATAGCCTTCCTTCTCTTACAAAAAGGAGGGGAGATGTGGGACATGAGTTAGAGGAGAGAAAAGCATAAAGTGAGGTTTTTTTAAAGATTGGGGAGACATAGGCACGTTTATAGGTAGTAAGGGAAGCAGCCTATAGAGCAGGAGAGAGTAAAGATAAATGAGAAAGTGGGGATGGTGGAAGGGGCAATCTGCTGCAGAGGATGGAATGGTTCAGGATCACTTGTGAATGTAGAGGAGTTGACATTGACAAGGTTAAGGGTCACTTCTTTGTATGGGACAGGGGTGATGGAAAAGAAAATGGCAACAGGCATATGATGAGGAGGAGGGGAGAAAAGGAGCTCTTGGGGAACTGTTCAATTTTTTCAACAAGTACATATATAACACAGACAGTATAAATATAAAGTTAATATAAATACAAGGCAATTTTGGAGGGAAGGTATTAGCATTTGGGGGGAAGGTATAGAAAAGAATGACCATGCAAAATATAATTTTTGAGCTGAATCATAAAGAAAGAGAGGAATCTATGAGGTAGAGAAGAATTACAGACATGAGGGATGGTCAGGAGATAGGCATGGACATGGGCAATGAAACGTCCCACGTGAGGAACAAGGAGAGGTTCATTTTGGCTGAATTCATAAAATGATAAAACTGACATTTACATAGTGCTTACTGTGTGCCAGGTGCCTTACAAATATTGTTTCATTTGATCCCCACAACACTGGGAGGGAGGTACTATTATTTTCCCCATTTTATAGTTGAACAAACGGAGGCAAACAGAGATTAAGTGACTTGCCCAGAGTCACACAGCTAGTAAGTGTCTGAAGTCATATTTGAACTCAGGACTTCCTGATTGTCGGACCAGAACTCTATTCACTACACCACCTAGTGGCAAAGTGTTAGAATGAAAATAATGTCCCAAAGGATTAGATGGATAGATTGGGGCAATATTATGAAGGGAGATGTAAAAGGACCAATACGTACCAGGAATCTGTACCCCCTCAATGTGATTTTGGCTACATGGCATTAAAGCTAGGACATGATTTGACTGGATATGAGGCAATGCTCAAGTTATGCCTCTGCATATATAGCTTCCTAGTAGCCTCAGGCTCTATTGATATGGCTTCTTGGTCGCCTAAGGGCATAAAAGTGCCACCCATGTGGGGCTGAGATGGCTTTAGATTTAGCAACATGTCCTGAGGCCATGAGAATCACCACACTGTATCCCAGAACCAGACTTGTTTCCCCATTGAGATAAAGTGGCCTTGACTCAAGTTGAGGTAAGTGTTCCTGTAAACTTATTGAGTGAACTTTTTATGTTTAGGACTAAGTAAATCTCTTTTTATTTTCTGTTCAGTAACCTAACAGTGCCTCATTTCATCCCGACAGGGTGTTGGTCAAAGTCAGACCTAAAGCCAAAAAAGGCTTAAAAAACAGACGAGTTTATATTTTATCCTGGAGATTCAACTGGATTCAATGAAATAAGGGAATCACATAGTTATATCTGTGCTTAGGGAAAAATTACCTTGGAAAAAGTGTATGTAGAAGGGACTGGAATGGCCAGAGATTTGAGGCAAGAAGATCAGTTAGGAGACTGATGAGGAGATGATGAGGGCCTGAACTAAGACGGCAGCTTGGAAGGAAGGCATGAGATAGGAGAGATGTAGTAGAGGCAGAAATGGCAGGATTTGGTAATGTTATGTAGAGTGAAGAGGAGACGACAATGCTGAAATTATGAACCTAAGCAACTAGGAAGATGGTAACATCCACAAAACAAGGGAAATTTAGAAGAAAAGAATGTTTGGGAGGAAAGCAAATGAGCTGTTTTGGAAATGTTGAATTTGGGACATCTCTGGAGCATCCAGTTTGAAATGTCTAATCGGCAGTTGATGATGTGGAACTTAGGAAGGGGAATTATGCTGGATATTAATATAAATAGACACATACATATATATATGCATGTGCTGTGTTTAAAAATATCAACAATATGCTTATATAGTTTATATTGACATATTTATGTATATATTTACATAGATGCTTATGTTTACATAGCCATATATGAATATTACATATACTATTATGGGAATATGTAGATACCTATATGTGTGTGCACATATGTAGATACATGTGTACATATGTGTGTGGAGATATATGTGTGTGTATAAATCTACACATGCATCTGCACCTAGGCACATATATATCCACACACATATCAGAAAGTAATCTACAAAGACATGGTAATTAAAACTATGAGACCTGATGAGGTTTCTGAGAGAGAAGAAAAGAATAAGTAGAAGATGAAGAAGAAGAAGAAGAAGAAGAAGAAGAAGAAGAAAGAGAGGAAGAAGAGGAAGAAGAAGGAGAAGGAGGAGGAGAAGGAGAAGGAGAAGGAGAAGGAGGAGGAGGAGAAGGAGAAGAAGGGGAAAGGGAAGGAGAAAGAGGAGAAGGAGGAGGAGACAGAGAGAGGAAAAAAGAGGGAGGGAGAGAGGGAGGAGAAGAGAGGAGAGCACAGAGAAGAGAGAGACACAGAGAGAGGTGAGAGAAAAGGGGCTTGGGATAGAGCTTTGTGGAGCACCCACAGCTTGGGGCCGTGATCTGGATGGTGAGCCAGCAAAGGAGATATAGGAGGAGAGTTCAGAAAGTTGGGAGGAGAACAAGAAGAGAGAAGTTCCGAAGTTGCAAAAGATGAGCATCTAATAGGAAAGAGTGGTCAATGGTATCAAATACAGCAGACTGGTTAGGAAGGGTGAGAACTGAGAAAGGACTATTAGATTAATTAGAGATTAGAGATCCACAAGGAGGATGGTATTAATCTATTTCATCAAGCCCCAGGACAAAGCAAAGCCTCCCGATTAAAATCTATAACAATATAAGCTATCCGAATTAAGATAAAAATCTACTATGCAATTAAGAAAGATCAAATGGGTAATAAATGCCTATTGTTCGGATTGTGAAGTACAGTGAGATGGCCAATCCAAAGACTCAGTTCATAAGAACATAGATCATGTATATATAATAGTGGTGTACTGGTAAATGTTTAACAACAGACTCTTGGGGGAAAAAATGTATGCATGACATACTTTTAAGTTTAATTTACATTACTAACATTTTCTCTAATCACTTTCTTACATATAGACAATCGACAAAATAAATCAAGCTCTGATTTGCAGCATTTGCTGATTTCTGAGAAGTAAATGCTGATGTTGAAAATTTAACTACTGGCTCTCAAAAGTTGGTATAGCACGCTTTAGCACACCCTTGGACGTATAGACATCTCTGACAATAGGCTGAATTGTCCTACTCAATGGCAGGCTGAATGGCATTGGGAAAATTGAACAAGGAATTTTAAGAATCCCAAATTCCTCCTTGATATAAAAGCCCTTATTTTTTAATATCAATATTTTTCCAGGCATGTTAGGGGCATATGAGTCATATGAGAGGAACTACTATGGTCTCTGAAATTGTGGGTAACTTAAAGATGCATCATTGTCATGAGCAGGTCATAGACTATTTACAAATGGTATTTATATAGTGTTCTAAGGTTTATATAACCCTTTATAAATATTTTCCCATTTTATACGCACAAGAACATTGAGCAATAGGTGCTGCTATTATCTCTATTTTACAGCTGAGGAAACTGAGTCAGTCAAAAGTTAAGTGATTGGCCTAGGATCATACAGATAGAAAGTTTCTGAACTCAGGTCTTCCTGGGTCTCTTTCTTGCCTCTACCACAATATATATTCACATGAACATATATATATGTAAATATATTTCATGTAAAATAATATATAAAAATAAAAGATTTATATATGCAGATACAATATGTATGTGTGTCTAAATACATATGTCCATGTACACATATATGTCCTCACATGCACATATCCAGGAATCAGATGAGACCTGCTGATGAAGAGAAGAAGACGAGAGGTGTTTGTGGTTGTTTGCCCCTTGTTTTCTAAGAGAACCAGAAATGTCACTGGAGACACACTTGATTAGAAAAAGTGATTGAGAAGACATATGTTAAAGGTAGAAGTAACCATTAGAAAGGCTTATTTTCCTATTGATAGCCATGCAGTACCAAGAGTCTAGAGGAAGGGGTTCAGGCTGCAGAGGAGCATCCCATGAGGCTGTGCAGAAGGACATAAGAGTCACAAAGTATTTATGGATTGTAATCTTTGTCACTGAAACATCTGCATTAATAGAATAGATCTTTAATGGATCAGATTATGTGTGGGATTAACTCTACACTGATAGGGGCACTGACACCCTGATTTGTGGTTTTGTGACTGCTTTGATGGATCTCATGGGATCCTGCCTAATAACCGTGACTTAACTTTGACTCAGGCAGCTCAGGTGGTCAGAGCATGAAGTTACCGAGGTTCTTATCTCATCCCTTTACCAGTTGGATTCACTGAAAGGATAGTCTTATAGCCATGGGTTTTCTCAAAGGTAGGGCTGTTGGTATATAATGGAGTAAGAGCACAGATGTTTCAACAAAAGCTCACATAATTCCTGGTCAAGTTCCTTTGCTTCTCTGGTCTTCAGTTTTCTTAAATGTAAAACAAGGGAGTTGGACATGATACCATTCCAGTTCTAATTAGTATTAAGCTTTATAATTACGCATCGTTAATTCTGGGGTCAGGAATTCAAACTCCAATAATACCACTATTTTGATGGAAAAGTATGATCTCCATCAAGGGGATACATTTCATCACACAGCATGCAGGAACACAACAGGAACCAAATAACAAGAGGGAGGGAGGTTGTGGTGGTGGAAGGGACCTGCCTACTGTTTATTGCTGTAGGAAGTTATACATATAGTTCTTTCCATTACATTGTTTTGATGAACAATCAGGGGAAGTCAAAGACAGTTGCCAACCATGGGCTCAGATTCTTAAAGTCAGAAGAGACTTTTGCAGTTATCCCTCCACAGAGGAAGGATGCTCTCTACCACCCCTGATAGCTGGCCAGAGAGTCTCTGAAAGATTGTGCAGAGATGCTCTACAGTACTCTGTAAGAGGACTGTACCTGGAGTACTGAGAGATCAGATCTGACCCTTACTACTTATGTGATTAGGAAACCACTGAATCTCTCTAAAGGCTTATTTTCCTCTTTAAAAGTGGGATGGTAATCATTGAAATTCGTAAAATGCTCACATATATGCTCTCATTTGGTCCTCACAATAACCTTGTGTTGAATAAATAATCCAAAATTCTGCTTCAGGTGCTAAAAATACTTCAAGGACCTAAGAGAAGAGACTCATCTTGACTTCAGAGTATAGGTTCTATACAAAGTTTCTCTCACCAAGTTGCACAAGCATGTTTTATCATCTTTGGGGAAACTAAGTAAAAGTTCAAGGTAGATGAGGTAAATAAAGTTGGGACTATGTAAGAAGAGTGCCTCCATTTCTCTTGTTTGCTTTCTCTATCCTTAGGAGACATTTCTATCACAGCCAAATTATTTCTCCGGTGGCTTCCTTTAGCTTTGGTTGATGTAAGAGTAAACACGTCCACGTAGTAAAAATGTAAGTTTCAATGACAGTGACCACAACAGAAGCAGGCAAAATAATCCTAGTCTAACCCAACCAGCCGGTCTCCCAACAACTCCAGCTCGTTTCAGTGACCCAACACAGTCAGAGAAGGCTGAGCATCTACTGGGCAACAAAAATTTCCTTGGTGTTTTTTCTTTCTTTCTTTCATTCTTTTTCTCTTTCTTTCTTTTCTTTTCTTTCTCTTTTTTTCTTCCTTCCTTTTTCTTTCTTTCTTCTTTCTTTCTTTCTTTCTTTCTTCCTTCCTTTTTTCTTCTTTCCTTCCTTCCTTTCTTTTCTTTCTTCCTTCCTTCCTTCCTTTCGTGTTTTCCTTCCTTCCTTCCTTCCTTCCTTCCTTTCTTTCTTTCTTTCTTTTTTTACTTTTGTCCTGATTCTTCTTTCACAATGTGACTAAGGTAGAAGAATATTTAATATGATTGTACACGTATAATCTATCTCAGATTGCTTGCTCTCTTGGAGAAGGGAGAGTGAAGGCAGAGAGAGAGAAAAAAATTCGGAACTCAAAATCTTATAAAAGTGAATGTTGAAAACTATCTTTATATGTAATTGGAAAATAATGAAATACTGTTAAGTAGAAAAAAAAGAGAAAAAAAGCCTGTAACCAGGGCAGTCAAGATTGCCAAGCGATCACCCTTATTTGTTGGTCATGACACTGTAAACAGCAAGGTTGAAGGGCCTTCCTACAGAGACAGAATATATTGCTGGAGAAGATAGATAATATCCATATGTATTGTCTTGTCCTTTGAGAATACTAGACCACAGATGACAAGTAGAAATAAACATAGTAGGGTCCTACATATATGTGTATGAGTGTATATGTGTATATATATATGCATATCTATAGATATCTATGTATATGCATATGTATATGTGCATATATGTATGTCTGTGTGTCTATATCTCTATATCATATACCCACACTTCAGTGTAGCCTTCTTGGTTGGGGGTGGGGGGAGGGAGGGGAAAAAATAAGATCAAAAGTACACAGAAGAGAGCAGAAGGAACCTATAAGGAAGCAAAGAAAATCTGGACAGCTTTGAAAACAATGTGTAGTATTAATGGAAATTTATAGTTTTAAATTGAATCCTGTCTAATGTTCTGCTATGTAAATGACGATTTTTTTTCTTCTTTTGTATTTAAGTTTAAAATAAGTGTAAAAACTTTTAAAAACAGAATAAAAATTTAAAAAGAGAATACTAGATGTATGGGGGCCTTTGGAATATGTTGTCTCATTTGGCACGATGTCTATGAGGTAGATTGAGTGAATTATAACCATGCAAAAGAAATGGAGGGGAAATACTGAGGGATGGGGCAAGGAAAGGCAATTGGTTTATAGCCTCTGCTATGAAAATCTATCACATTCCCTTTATCGGAGTTGGTTTTTTTTTAATATTGTCACTGCAGTCTCTCATAGGATTATAAATTTGAAGCTAGCAGGGACCTTAGGGGCCATTGGGTCCAGACCCTTCACTAGATAAATGAGGAACCCGAGTCCCTGAGAGGTTATATGATTTGCCCAAAACCACAGAGGTAGAGACAGGATTTGAATTCAGATCTTCTGGATTCCATTCCTCCACCTAACTTCCTCCTCAGGGAACCAAGATGGAAAGAAAGTGTTATGAAGAGCTAAAGTATAAAAATAAGAAAGAGAGAGACTCAATAACCAAGAGACCAGTAGAATCATGGGAAAAGTGGCAGAGAAAGCACATACTGTGGGGAGTAGAGGTAATGTGGTACCCTGCTGGGAATAAGCCCAGTTTTGAGTAGTACAGGGACATTGTCAGAAGATAGCAGCCCTGGAGCATCAGAGGCAAGAATTGCACCTCCACATGTATGCACTGGCCATATGTATTCCTTATAAATGTGTGCCTTTCATTAGTGAAACTGAAGCAGAAAGTAAATGACTTGTCCAGGGTCAGATGCTAATAAGTATCAGAGGTCAGGTCTCCCTACATCTTGACTCAGTGCTCTATCCACTGTACAACCTTATGACCACAAAATATGATGATTCACCATTGAGGGATTGTGAGATTGAGTCCATGCTGCTTTACTTCTACTCCCTCACGTTCACTTCTCCTATTTCTTTAAATTCTACTTATTTATCTACTCTTTATCTTATTTACTTATTTATCTACTCTTTATGTATTGTTTTAAAAGAATCTGTTGAACATTTCTCTTTATCATTTCTTTTTTTATCTTGTTGGTCAACCTTTCTTTTTCTCTCTTTTTAAATATAAGTTTGCTTTTCTTGGTAATTCTACTTAATTACTTTTCTTGTGTTTCTGTTGTTTGGGAAAATTTGCAAGTTGAATATTTTGTTTTGGTGCATTTCTTTATTGCAGAAGTCACTCAAATGATTCTTTTATTGAACTTCCATTGATGATTAGGTTCTTGTTTCCAGGGTGTGCTATTTGGGGTTACAGAATGAATTTCTTTACTTTTCAAAAGATGTTTCCATTCCTTTCTAAGTTTTCTAGTGGGTGTGGAATAATCTTGTGTCACTCAGATTTTCTTTCCTTTATATTTGATGGTATCTCCCCCAGCTATTTGTAGAATTTGTTATTTGTCATTGGAATTGTTAAATATTGTCTCTATGTATTTTGAAGTTGGAAGTGTAATTTTTTTTTCTGGAGATGATCAGTGAATTCTTTCGTTGGTGTTTTGCTTTCTGTGTTCAGAAGTTAGTTCTGAGTAGTTCTCATATTATTTCCTATGTTGTAGCATGCAGCTTTTTTGGATTCTTAAGTCGTCTCTGTCCATCCTTGATTCGAGGTCAGTGGCTCTGGTTTATAACAAGGTCATACATTCTTTTTAACATTGCTGCCTTTTAAAATTATAAAGTTGAGGGAGAGCCAAGATGGTGGAGTAGAAAGATTCACATATGCTAGCTCTGAAACCACAGCCCATGGATTTCCTGTAAAAAGAACTCTCAACAAATTCTGGAGCAGTGGAAGCCATGCAGCAACACAGTGAAGGAGATTTCCATTCCAGAGAGCCCTGAAAAACCTATTCCAAAAGTCCATCGCACACTGGACGGGAGCGGAGCCTAGCTCTGCCCTGGCCGCACGGCACCGAGAGGAACGGATCCGAGCAGACTTCAGAGACGGAATCTGCAGCGGCTGCGAAGGTCCCTCCACCCACAGGTGCACAGGTCAGTGAGAGAGACTTCTGGGCTGGCTGAAAGGGGAGCAGGGTGTCTCCAAAACTCAGGCCCCCTCGGGAGACAGCAGCAGATGCAGCAGGCAGCCAGAGGCTCCAGGAGCAGGCAGAAGCTTAGCAGGAGCTCCATTACTGAAGATCTCTGCAAAAACCCCCTGAGGGAACTGAGCCTGGGAGGTGGCCCTGCCCCCACCTGAGCACCAGAACTTAAGCTCACATTGAATAGCAGCTGAGCCCTGCCCATTGAAAGCCCTGAGGCTGAGGAGCAGCATTTGAATCTCAGACTCCAAGCACTAGCTGGGCAGATCTGGGAGGGGGTGGACAGGAATCTCAGAAGTCAAGTAACTGGCTGGGAAAATGCCCAGAAAAGGAAAAAAAAATAAGACCATAGAAGGTTACTTTCTTGGTGAGGAGATGTTTCCTCCCTTCCTTCCTGATGAGGAAGAACAAGGCTTACCATCAGGTAAAG
>CM053772.1:125119533-125136716 GCA_028658325.1 Potorous gilbertii | reverse complement strand
GATGGGGAGAAAGTTGGAACTCAAAGTTTTAGGAACAATTGTTGAGTATTGTTCTTGCTGCTAGGAAATAAGAAATACAGGTAATGGGGAATAGAAAGTTATCTGGCCCTACAGGACAAAAGAGAAGATGGGGACAAGAGAAGGGAGGGATGATAGAAGAGAGGGCAGATTGGTGATAGGGGAAATTAGAATGCTGGGTATATTAGGGTGGAGGGAGGGGACAAATGGGGAGAAAATTTGGAACCCAAAATTTTGTGAAAATGAATGTAAAAAGTTAAATAAATAAATTTATATTAAAAAAATAAATTTATAAAGTTGCAAAAAAAACATTGTTACCTTTTGCTTCTCTTCTTCCATATGTTTTTCTACTTCAGTATTTTCATATTCCACATATTCCTCACCTAGGTGGTACAGTGGGTAAAGCACCAGTACAGGAGTCAGGAGGACCTGAGTTCAAATCTCACTTCAGACACTTAACACTCACTAGTTGTGTGACCTTGGGCAAGTCACTTAACCCCAATCACCTCATCCTGGGTCATCTCCAGTCATCCTGATGAATATCTGGTCACTGGATTCAGATGGCTCTGGAGGAGAAGTGAGGCTGGTGACCTGCACAGCCCTCCCTCACTCAAAACAAAGTCAAGTGCAAGTCACATCATTATTTCTCTGATGGCATGGTCTTCTTTGGCAATGAAGGACGAACACACATTCCACATATGTTAACCTATCTTTTGCTTTTGAGTCAAAAAACAGTTATTAGTATATGGCAAGTATTGTGCTAAGCACTGCTTTGGGGAAACTCTCTACATTCAATTTTTTTCAGTCTTCTGAGTTTTTTTATAACTGCATTGAGAATTAAAATTTCTGGCATATGTCAATTACTTATTTTTTCTCATCAATTTTGTTTCTTTTTTGAACATTCTGGAATTCCTTGTTTCTCTTGGGGATTCTATAGTATTTCGTCAAGCATTTTGTTTGCTTTTGTCATGTAACATTTGTTACAATAACTTTTTAATCTGAGTGCTTAATCGTTTTAGGACTGTTGATTTATATGCTTGTACTCTCAATTTTTGTTGAATTCTTTTGCTCTTTGAAATCTTTGTATTTTCAGTCTCTTTTTTCTTGATATTCCTCAGTTGTTCCCTTTATGACTCTCCTCCACCTTGGCTGATGAATAAACCCCCTTGGGGCTGCATTGCAAAGCTGCCTCAGCCTCCACCCATAGTGGGGAATTTACATCAGCCTTGATCCTGGCCCTCAATAGTCCCTGGGTGGACAGGATTGTATCCAGCTGACTTTCAGTCCTTGTCTTTAAGCCTGGTACAACTCTGTACACTTGTCCTCTTGATCCAGCTTCTCTGTTGGCTTCCTTTCTCAGGCTGGCTTGAGCTGGTGTGTACTACTTTTTGAAGTGTTGGAGATTGTTGGTGAGAGGGTTACAGGAAGAGTCACTGAAGTCTTGGGGGGTCCATAACTTAAGGATCAGCATAGGGAGAAAGAAGCATCCTGCTCGTTCCTACTCAAGCAATGGGCTGTCTCAGAACTTATCCAGAGATTTTCACAGTGATAGATTTCTCCCAATTCAATTTATGCATGATTTACACAGAACCCTTTGAAGTAGGAGTTCCTATGCCTCCTCCTCCTGCTCTCTGAGGTTCCACAGAGTCTCTTTTCTTTTTCCCATAATCTCAGAGATTAGTTTATGGATCAAGGTCAAATACCACTCTCCCTACACCAGCCCCAGGGTCAAAGCAAAAGTTCCCTTAATGAGATGTTGAGGAGGAAAAGATTGGAAGATTTCTGCCCCATCAGAGTGGTCATGTTCATGACAGGGCAGCTAGATGGCTCAGTGGATAGAGATCTAGGTCTGGAATAAGGAAGACCTGAGTTCAAATCGGTCCTCAGATACTTAACTAGCTATGTGACTCTGGTCAAACAATTTAACCCTGTCCTCAGTTTCCTCATCCATAAAATGAACTGGAGAAGGAAATGACAAACCACTCCAGTATCTTTGTCAGGAAAACCCCAAATGGAGTCAAGAAGAGTCAGACATGACTGAAAAAAAAACTAAACAAATGTCCATGACAACAGTATATTCATGCAAACTCCTTAAGGTCAAGGACCGTGTCATTTTTTCCTAGTCTCAACAGCACACTGCCTTGTAAATAATAAATTAAGATTTGTTATGGTTTATTACTATTATATATCACACACACACACACACACACATATAACTCATGCATTCCTTAAAGTCATCTTTCTTCATCTTTATATCCTCAGTATTTAGTACAGTGCCTGGAACATGGTAACAAATTAAATAAATATTCAATAAATTGACTTTTCGTTTGTGGGGACACTGTGCCCTGTGGAGTTCAACAGATATTTATGTTGATGATAGCAGTAGGAGTCATTGATTTGACAGGAAGGAAAGTAAGTAGATTTCTCTTTCACTGAAAAGAGAAAGTTTGGAGTTTGGGTTGTTCAAGGGATATTTAGATATTCTCTCTTAGTTGCAAATCACCATAGTAAATCCAGGAGATACAAAAATGAGAGACAGTACAATCTTTGCCCTTAAGGAGGAAGCTCATAATATGTGAGCTTATGTAGGAGAGGGGAAAGGGGAGTGATGGAACATCCGTAAACAAGTGTCATATGTGTCAGGATATAATTGAGTAAACAGAAAATGAAAAAAACAACAATCCAGTTGCACTAAGGATTTAGATTTAAGGTTGAGGGAGTCATTTCTAACTAAGTGAACCAGGAAAAGTATAATTGAAGACATGGTACCTGAACTAGACCTTAAGGAGAAGAAATGTGATGAGGGAAATTGATTTAGAGGCATGGGCAGGGACATGTTCATGGAGGCAGAACTATATGGGAGACAGAAAAGAATCCAGGTTGACTGGTGCCTAGAGAGGCAGTGTGGCATAATGGATAGAGTAAGGGTTCTGAAGTCAGGAAGACCTGAGTCAAATCCTGCCTCTCACACATTATGGCAGCTCCCCATGACTATTTGTTATAGAGAAGGTGCTGACCTGCTTTGGTAGAGGGAGTCCCTTCACCTGGATTTCCTATACTGAGGAAATCACCAATCAAGTCCCTTTCCTCAGAGAGAGCCTGCACGCCATTTATTGGATGATGAAGTCGATAAATGATTCATTAAATTATCCAGATTTATTGGATAAATATAGTTGTAAAAAAAAGCTTGTGCAATGAACAAAATTTCAGAGACTTGCAAACTGAAAGAATAGGTTGTTTCCCTAGTCTTCATATATACTTCTGAAAATGTAACTAACTCAACTAGAATAATCTAAAGGGTCTCATTGTTTGTCCTTCATTCTCAAAGAAGCCTATGGATGCTAGCAAGATGATTCCATGACATGCGAGTGAATTGGATTTAAGTGAGAGAGCACTGTGTAAAATCACCAGCCTCACTTCCTCCAGTCATCTGGGTCTACTGACAAAATATAGATAACGACAACTAGAGATTGCGGTGGATGATCTAAAGGTCTGATCATATCCTTGAAGAAGTTATTTGTTTCTAAGAATGTTAATGACTACCAATCTCAAAGTTGAAGTTAGAAAGTAACTACTGATAGCAACAAATATTAATCATGTCAAACTCAAATACAAAGGGGGGAGGGGAACGCTAATCCATCCCTAAGAATCTCTGCAGATGATATATTAATTTAGTTCTAAAATTTACAATTACCTATGTTTTATTATATTTTATTCATTTTGTTAAATATTTCCCAATTATGTTTTAATCTGTTTCAGGCACCCAAGGGCCTGCCTGGATATTTGACACCTCTGCTCTAAACTATACTTAAATTGCACAGTTTTCATGAATAATAGGATTATATTGGATTATCTAGCCACATAAACACTGAATTAGCACCTAATTTAGATGAAATGTTGAAAAACTAGCATATATTAAGTGCTAATGGTAAGCACATATTAGGTCTAAAGTAAGTTTCCATCCCTGAATTTAAGACACTGAAAGAATTTGTGAATGATAAGTGATGGCAAATAGAAGCTCTGACACAGGATTGGAGGAAGGTAATCAGTTTTTTGAAAGAAGACAAAAGATGGACACTTCTAACTAAGGGCCATCAAGTTGGCCTTGAGTTGTAGAATGGAATACAAGAGGGAAGGAAAGTTTCACAGATGGAAGAGACCTTGGAGGCCATCAAATCCAAATCCTTCATTTCATAAATGGGGTAATTGCCACCCAGAGGGGTTAATTGATGTAACAGCCATTCAGAGAAAGCATCAGACAGGGGGCTGTTGCTAAAGGGTCCAGTGATTGTAATCCTTCCCCATTCCAGGAAAAGACAGAACAGCTGAGTGGTTTTATTTGGACTTGTTGGAGTTATGCCAACCCGGGAAGTTTTTTGAATGAGTTGGCAGAACAATAAAAGAGATAGAAGGGTGGCAGCAGTGACAAGGATTGAACAGTGGCAGAGGAGGGGTGCTTTCCAGAAGACTGACTACAGGCCTTATAGTGACAGGAACCTTTTCCTTTTCCTTTCCCTTTCCCTGGCTTATTAACAAACACTGCTTATTAGGAGGAGCTATCAGACAATGAAAGAACTATGGCCTAAGAAAAGTGACTGGAATGATGGAGTGCTTTGTTTCTCTCCTTTATGTTTTATCACCACACAGAAACGAGTATTGTTTACCACTGCTTTTAAATTTACTTACTGGTTTATTATATTTTAGTAATAGTGAGGTAAGATGATTTTATTGTATCTTGAAATGATATCTTTACTATAGAAAGTGCAGATGAAGGAGAAAGTCTGTGGAAAATTGATTACACTCAAAGTAATTGGCTAGAATGCCTCATTTGCAAGTTGGCAATCAAAGGGCTGTCTGGGGGCTAAGAGCTTTTACATGTTTTATTAATGATCTCTGTTTTTAAGCTCTCTAACTTTTCAGAGAAAGGAAGGCATGTGGAATAGAGAGATCTTTGCTTTAGAATAAAACCCTGATGGGTTAATCTCTTTTTTTCCAGCTAACAGGCATCTTTGAATAAAGGGTTTTCAAGTGTTCCCTACTGACTAACATGGAAAAGTAGAAGTGAGGGAGGTGGGAACCTTGAGAATTCAGACCCTAAGTCTGTCCTAGGAAGTTGAGACTTATGTGCATAGGGAGAATCAATCTCCCCTCTACCCCCAGCCAAAGAAGGGGATAGTGAAAGTGCCCCTTAATCTGTTCTCCATAGCAGTATTTGAGATGGAAAGCAACAAAGTTTTAAGAAAGCACTGAATTGTGTTTTAAAGGAAGTTAGGGATTTTTAAAGGAAGGAGTGTATTTTGGTCATGTGGTTATCACCTATGCAAAGGCACAAAGATAGGAGATGATGAAAAATCACCTCTGGGGAATAGTTAAAAGGTCAATTTGACTCATGTGGAATGTATATGAAATAATGCAATGTGAAATAAGTCTGGGAAAAGTAGACTGGAACCAGACTGCAAAAGATGCTAAATAAGAGTTCATTTTTCTTTATCATAGAAGGAATAAGGAGCCAATGAAAATTTTTATGTAGGGGAATGATCAGATTTGGTTCTAGGAATGCCAATTTGACAGCTAGGTGGAGGTTGAATAGAAAAAAGAGAGTCCAGAGGGAGGGTAATCAATGAGAAGGCTATCAAAATATTCCTGGTCACAGATGATGTAGGCCTGAATGAGAGTGGAACTTATGTGAGTAAAAGAAGGGAATGAATGTGAGAAGGGTATTACAGTTAGAATTGATGAGACATGACAACTGACTGGGTATGGGAGTATGGGACAGGAAAGAGTTAAGGAGGACTTCAAGGTTGCAAATACAGGTGACAGAAAGGATGGTAGTAACCTCAATAGATATAGGGAAATTTGTAGAAAGGATGGGTTCCTGAGAAATATGATTTTAAACATGTTGCATTTATGATGTCTAAAGGACATCCAGGTGCATTGGGCAGTTGGTAATGTAGTATTGGAGATCAGGAGTAATATTACAGCTGGATCTCTGAATGGAGATAACCAAACCCAAATTCATCAAACTGGAAAAGTTAAATTAAATCTAAAGCTAGCTTGACTGAGAAGGGGAAGAGTACAGTGGACCACCTCAAGTCACATCAAGGTGGGAATATTCAACACTAGCAGCCACCATGATATTTTAAGGGATATTGTGAGTTAGTCAGCACCTCTGAGGCAACTTGTATATTGCCTCCTATTTCAGTACTAACAAGTTGGGCTTCAATTCCACTTTATATATAGTTTCTGTCTTTTGCTTTTCTCCATAACTCTTGAACTTAGTCCAGATCTTGGCACGAAATAAGCACCTAATAAATTTTTATTGGGTGACTGTCTCAACCCTCTATTTGTATTTTGGAGTTCCAAAGAACCTAGAGTACCAATCAAGTACTAGGTAAGTTAGGTATCAGTTACCAAAAGGTGTTGCTAAAATTTTGACTTGTACATTCTTCCTTCCCTATTTAAACTTTTCCTACTCCCCCCAGAGGGGTTGTTGTCCTCCCATCCCTGAATTTGCCATTTCTACCTTCTTCAGGTAGAAGATGGGAGTTATGAAGAAAGAGAGACACTCACTTTTTTTTTTAACTGGCTCCCCTTCTCAGGATGTAGTAGGATTTGGCACTTAGGAATGAGAAGCTTAATAATGCTTGTAGTTCAAAACTGTCTTTGTTGGAACCTATTCAAGTACGAATTAGTAACAACACAGAAGTAAGCAGGGCCCTGCTTCAAGATTGAGCAATAAACTTCTGAAACAAATACTGGTTGAATTTGGGGCTTGTCAAAAGGTATTTGGATCCCCTGCTAGAAGTAAGGATGGCAGGAAATTGAGTTTCTGGGAGAACATGGTAGAATTACAGGTGAGAAAACCTTTTTTGGACTTTCTGTGTGTGGGGAGAGAATGATCCCTCTAAATTTAGTCTTGCATGAACACAAGACCAAGGTTGACTTTCGCTTGTATAATTGATGAAAGAGCATGTTTGTGATGGGTAATCAATAAACTCATGGAAAGAGTTCAGAGTATCTTCACGTAGATAGCCTCTTACTAGGAATAGCTAAAAAGAAATTCCTGGAAACCTAGGAAAACATTTAAAAGCTTTTTGTATTTATTGTACTCTCACCTAGAAAAAATATTCTAGGGGAAAGGGAGAAAGGTGTACCTTACAATAATAAGTGATAAGTAGAAGATAACCTAGTTTATGAGGTTCCTTGTTGGAGTAGCTAGAAAGGCATGGGGTGATTCCAAACTATATTCAAATTCAGTTTTATTCAAGTTAACCTGACAATTTTGGTAGCAATACAAAAAGTATTTTACATGGGCATTTGGTCACATCAAAACACACTTGTGATTTCTTTTTGCTGTGAACTCCACCTATATCCTTGTGGTTTATTTCACAACTAAAGGGTAAACTGACTTGAGTTGTCTCTGTACACAGTGACCTATATACAGAAGAGGAATTTGTGAAGATGGGAAACCAGCAAAACCAGAGAACATAAAACATAATATATATCTGTATACTTCATTATCAGGATAACAAAGGTAGGTGTAGGAGGTCTTAGACTTGGTTTTATTGCTAATTATGATGGATAAAAACTGTCAAAAGAACTTAATTATCTTTCCTAGTAGGGAACCATGAAGACAAGGGAGAGCAAGGGAGGGAAAGGGAGGGAGAGAGGGAAGGAGGGGAAGGGAGGGGGAGAGAGGGAGGGAGAGGAAAAGAGAAAGGGAGGGAGAGGGAGAGGAAGAGAGGGAGAGGGATGGAGAGGGAGAGGTTGGGAGAGGAAGGGAGAGGGAGGAGGGAGGGAGAACATTTGATTAAGTCTTCCAAGTATAAAGAGCATATAACAATAGGATTTCTCCTTTTCAGTATCTCCTGGCATTGTTTAGACAGATAGTCCCCTGTCATTAGCATTCATTCAAGGAAACTACAAGCAGCCACAAGTCTGCCCTAATATATCTCTAAGCATCTTATTCAAAGGTACTATTGGACAGCAAATAATGGGTGGTTCTTTGTCCACAATGAAAGATTTCAGCATACTTTAAAAAGAAAAAGAAACGAAAGAATACTCTAGTGACTGGATCTCTTCAGTTATTCTCCAGTGAAGTTGAAGTGGCCTAGAAAAGAAAAAAAAAGATACTTTCACTAGATATTCTCACTTTTTTTTTTTAAAGATAGTCTATGTAAGAGACAGAGCACAGAAACTTCAACCCGCAACAATGTTTTTCCTAAACTATTGACTACATGCTAGATAGAGAAAGCATCCCTTTAAGATTGTAGCATGTAAAGATACAGATCAGCACAATTTTGCTACTTAATAAAGGGCAGTCTCAACACAACTTAAGTCTTATAGCAGTCCTTGTTCATATGTCAAGTAGCAGTCATAACATCCCTTCCTTAGAATATAAGATAGTTACTAAAAACTATTCTTATAAGTCACCAGTTATTTAATTAGACATACAGTTGTCATATTAGTGCAGGTTGCCACTAGAAAGTTAGGTGGTAGGTCTAGTTCCTCGAATTCCTAATCAGTCAATTTTCCAGTAGCCTAAACAATAGCTCTATTTTGGGCAGTTTTAAGTGGATAAAGTATTTCAGGGTGGTTTCTCATTCTTTATCCTTTTTGACTTCCCCATTTCATTGTCTAGAGATAGAGCTTCTCTCTCAAGGAATTTAGATGTGGATTAACTCTTCTATTCTAATTCTGAATTGATCAATTTAAAACTTTTATTCTTCTCTTGTGAAAGTTGTTTATGGAAGGTTTGAAAGAACGAAACACAAGTCTTCTCATGACATGTCTGATAGCCATGAGGTCAACAAGAGTTAAATAGCATGAATGAACCAGGTGGTTAATCTTGGCAGTTCAAGGAAATGTTCCCCTAGAAACAGGAACCTTAAAAAATATTTGTAGACTTAGAACTAACTGATTATTTGCCAAGAATCCTCAACACTGTAAAGTTTGAAAATGTTCTCTTATATTAACAACTGAATAAAATACAAACAACAAGTTTAGAACACACAATAATAATTCCTGCTGCCAGTGCTTTTGAAGTTTAAGGCTAGATTTCCCAACTACTAAGGAGAACAAACGAGAAGGGAACATACTGTGGAGAATGTTCTTCTTTGGAACCAGTATGGGGATACTGAGGCAGCCAGGCAGGGGATAGAAGACTGGACCTGGAGTTGGGAAGACTTGAATTCCAATGTGGCCTCAGACACTTACCAGCTATATGCCCCTGGGCAAGTCATCTAACCTGTTTGCCTCAGTTTCCTTATCTGTAAACTGGGGATAATATTAACACCCATTCCCCAGGGTTATTGTCAGGATAAAATGAGACAAAATCTATAAACTGCTATGCAAACCCTAAAGTATTTTTAGCATTATAAGGTACTGATTTTTTTAAAAAAATTCTCATCTGCAGATGCATGACTAAGCTCTCAGTGCTCTTGAATTGCCCAAAACATGAGAAAAGGAACAAGTGTGGAACTTTTTTTTAACCTATAAAGTCAATTTCAATCAATTCAGGATCCAAATGCTAAGCAGTATCCTTTCAAGCCAAGGTACCATGCGTTGGTAACACTTGGTGTTACATATTAACCCCATCCCAGGACTGAGAAGTTAATAAAGGATTTCTTCAATCCTATACTTACAATTGGAGTCCTTGCTCCAAATTTGCTATAAAACGTCATTGTGACTTTATTCTTATGTCCTGTTCTTTGGTCAAAGGCATGACAAGTGTCAAAGGGCGGACTATACAAATGAAGGCTAACAGCAGGTTCTGTGTGACTTGTGTTCTCCACCCGATGTAGACCAATAGAATCTAAAGAGGAGACAAGAAGAGAGGTTCAACAAACTGAACGTTCCAGTCATGGTCTAAAGATAAAACAAATCCGTTAGTCAAGTTTAAATCACATGCATCTCAATGAAACTTAGAATCACAAAGATTCTTAAACCCAGGAGTCTACAGGAAATTTCAATTAACTAAATGATCTGGTGCAAATGTTACCCTGAAAGCTGACCTAAGAAACTAAAGTTATGGTTATATATAGTCTTTGCCCAATTGGTGTATGGTGATTTTTCTTCTTTAAGGAGAGGCTTAAAAATTAGCATGTATACATACATATCTTTGTAAGGGGAAGAATGGTATTCTGGTTACATACGACTGTTTTCATATAGAATTAATTTTACAGGCCAGTGAATAGTACTTTTTGTCATGACATACACATAGAAATGACTACCACCATGATCTGACTTTGGTTTTAAAATCCAACTGCTTTAGCAGCTTTTGTGGTTGTGTTTTTATCTTGTATCAAAAGCTATCAAATGACAGCCAAATGAGGCATCATGCAGTCTATTTGATCCAAGAATCAATCCGCTCATTGGCACTACGGAATATAGCTTTCATCATGTTACATAACACCTTCTCCCCATCTCCAAAAATATTCCAAACACAAGCTGGTGACAGAAATGGGAGACACTGAGAAGGATTAGAACAGCCCTCACCCTGGACCCCATGCTTACTTGAATACCTTGGAGAAATAATCCTCACTCTTTCAACATGCACTAACTTGGACATAATTATACCTGTGGCTTAAGAGCCTACTAACATCTTATTTCTCTTATTGCAGGAATGTAAAGAAAATAGTCAAAGCAAAAGTAACTGTGGAGAAGTAGCCTGAGACAGTACTGCTATTATTCCACCGCAGTTTTATTTTTGACTCTCTTTCCCCCCAAATTCAGTCAGTTGCTAAGGTCTGTTGATTCTATCTCACCCTAAAGCTTCATTGTTGTTGTTTTGTCATTTCCTGTCATGTCTGACTCTGGGGTTTTCTTGGCAAAGATCCTGGAGTGGTTTGCCATTTCCTTCTCTAGCTCATTTTACAGATGAGGAAACTGAGGCAAGCAGAATTAAGTGAATTGCACAGGGTCAACATAGCTAGTAAATGTCTGAGGTCAGATTTGAACTCAGGAAGAAGAGTCTTCCAGGCTCAGCACTCTATCCACTGTGCTACTACCCTTGTTCAGTTCTTACTACTCCCTAGATGTTCTTGTCCTCACATTCCAATTCAGTATTTTGAGAAGCAACATATAACACAATTTAATCAAATCACTACTTTACTCAAAACTAAAAAAAAAAACCTCCAATCCCTCTCACCTATTAAAGAAAGTCCAAATTCTTTGGCCTCTCATCTATTAAAGAAAGTCCAAATTCTTTGGCCACAATCTGACTCCAATCTACTTGCCTCCCTCAAAAACCTGCAGCTCCATGAATATCAGATAAATCAGTCTGGTTGAACATACCTCTTTGGGTGCCTAACTCTATAGGTTTGGTCAAGCTACTCCCTCTGCCTGCAATGCCCTCCCCCGCTGTCTTCATCTGATCAACTCAGCTGAAAGTGATCTCTCCACATTCTCAACTTGTTTGTAGTATAAGCCATGTCATGAAACAGATTAAAATGCAACTGGGAAAAGTTTAACAAAATAAAAATACAATACACATTGATTACATTAATTTATGGTTCTCTAAGTCAATATTCAGCCTGCTCTGGTATAGACGTATTCAATAATTACTAACACAAGGTAGTACATAGGATATGCTCCCTCTCCCCTACTATGCTGTAAATTGCTACAGAACAACTTCTATCATATTCTTTTACATCTCCCACAATGCTCTGCACTTAGAATGTACAAGAGAAATTGAATCTTCTTCAGAGGTTAGCTTCTAAAGTTAGTGCATAAGGTGAAAATCAAAATCACACTTGAAAACATCTTTTATTGTGCTTGTTCAGTTGTATCCAATGCTTCACAACCCCATTTGGGATTTTCTTGGCAAAGATACTGAAGTGGTTTGCCCTTTCCTTCCCTGGGAAACTGAGGCATGCAGGGTTAAGTGACTTGTCAGGAGTGACACACCTAGTAAGTGTCTGAGGCCAAATTTCAATTGAAGAAGAAGAGTCTTCTGTCTCCAGGCCCAGGACTCTCCACTGCACCACCTAGTTGCCCCTTGAAAACATCTTAAATCCCCTCAAAATATAGCATAGTATCTTCAGGTAGTTGTAGCTGGAGAAAGAAGTAGGGACTCTTTAAAAGTGGGAAGCATGTATCTGTGTGGCAATGGGCTTTCTGCCAAACCTCAGCAGCACCAGCTTTCCATGGGCTGGGCTTTTTCTCCCTCAGGCATCAAGGAAACTAAGCCAATGTTTCCAAATGTCATCCCAAGGACAGCCTCCTTTTCAAGGAAAATTAGCTTTGGCTACATAAAGCAGATGCCATTCCTACCATAACAAACACACTTGAATTCAAAGACAATTTCTCTGAGATGATTTTAAGTTGTTCTCTAAATGGTTGGAATCCTAGAGAAGCCAACATAGTATTTGTGTAAATAACCTTCATGATAGATATGGTGATAGTATCTCAGGGTTAACATTATAGAGAATGTCCTGAGTAAAGGGATAGTAGGAAAGGCAAGTGAGTAGTTTACCATTGATGTAGGCACACTGATTTTCCCTCAAGATTCTTTCGGATTTCTTCGTCATCTCATTGGATTTCTTATCAGGCCATGCAAAGAGAGTCTCCTTGAGGTTTCCTTGCAGCATCTTCAGAAAGCAGTGGGAGTCTGTATGATCATGGATACTGCTATATATGTACACACATACACACAGAGAATGACAACCGAACTCAGTGGACTGTCCGGTACACAGAAGTATTATAATAGGAAACAATGGTGGCTACAGAATTGGAATACAAAGTGGCGACAGGTTAGAATAGCAAAAAACTCTTCTTCAGAGCATAGCCTACAACAAACTAATTCCCCATGAAGCTATATCATCTTGAATTTTACATTGTTTTTATATTTGTATATAACTTAGCTGACATTATTTAGATTAGACTAAGCATGCATGATACTAGACCACAAAGATCAGCAAAAGTAGGACCAGGGAGCTGGCAGTGGGCTTATTTTAGATGCAAACTCAGGAAAAACACCAATACCAATAGTTTTAGGGAATTTCTGACAGACAGCCTTCCCATTTATTTGGTAAGACAAAAAACTGAAGTTGAATATGAGAAGAAATATGTTGGAGCTACTCAAAATAACCTTCCAAGGAAGTAATTAGATCACTAACAGACCTCTGGGCTTGCACGGGTGGCCTCTAGGCCCTCAAGGGTAGCCCTCTGAATTCAAAGGACTGCACTTAAGGATCTAGAGGGCCACATGTGGCCTTGAGGCCACATGTTCCCCAACCTGGTAGAGGCAAGGGCATTATTGGTACTCATTTCATACTGTGACACCCTGTTGGATCTACCACCAAGATCAAGAGTGCAGAGGCATATAAATCCCCTCTCCATAAACTAAATGCATCTATTAGACAAGATGAAATTAGAACATATCTTTCTATATGATTTAAGACTTTCACTTCTCTCTTCCCAAATGAAAGGGCTAAGTTCAAGCTAGCTTTAAGTTATATACATCTTCACTACTCCCCGAAAGATTGAGAACTTTGGGATGTGTTTAAAGGGTGGTTTCTTTTTAATAAAATAGGAACCGCTTGCTATATCCTCATACAGAAAGATCATACACAGCAGAAAAGAATGATTAGTGAAGTCACTAATTATCCTATTGCTACACATTTCTGTGGTAAAACATTAATTGACTTGTCAGACTTTAAGTCTTGTTTAGGGTTGTTTCCATAAAGAATATTCAATTCAAACCTTTACTTAAGATGGAGAAGGGGGTGGCAGTTTTTGTCCAGTAGCAGCAACATTGGATTAGGAATTGGGGGACCTAGGTTCTAGATTGATCTAGAAAGATTCTGGGTTACTATCCTGCAGCATGACCACTGGCAAACTTCTCTGAATCTATTTATTTAAAAGGTGAAGGGGGTTGGACTGGATACATAAGACACTCTCTGTCACTAAATATACCATATAATTCTATGTAAGTTTTTATTCCCTACTGTGAAATGTAGACTGCTTGTGAAGGAAAAAAAGAATGGTTTCTTCTGATTAAGGGTCATGAAATCAGGATGTGTCAAAGGTGAACTGTGAATCTCGGTTGTCCTGATTCAAACACTGGCTTGGCTATCTACTATGCCACTCTGTCTCTCAAAACGTCTTAATATACATACAACATATTATTAGAAAAAGGAACTGGACAATTAACTGGAAATGAGATTTATGAGATATAATAGGTTCCCCCCACTATAGACAGTCCTTTTATTTGATTTTCTAAGTTTGTATGTTGCCTGCATACAAACTCAAGAAACAACAGCCTAAGATTAGAGCAGCACCAATTTGAATATAAAGTTTGAATTTATAGAAAACAGGGGGAAAAAATCAAATTAAGGTAGTCATTTATCACACTGGATGTACAAGAAGTGTCTCAGCTGATACTTATAATATAGGTAAATGCATTTACCATATTTACACACTTATGCTTCATGCAGAGAAGCTTTGTAGCTAAATTCTATGAGAAGGTTTGGTTTTGGCACCTTTGTTAGGTCATACTACCCAACGAATCATAAAATAACTTTACTGGAATGGCTAAACAAATTGGAATATGTGGATTTAATGGAATATTATTGTGCTATAAGAAACAAATAAGAATTCAGAGAAACATGGGAAGATTTCTATGAGATAATACAGAATGAAGTAAACAGAATCAGGAAAAACACATATAACTACAACAATGTAAAAGGAAACAAAAATCCAAAAGAGAATTCTGTATAATTATAACAACCAAATCTGGTACTAGAGAAGATCAGAGAAAACATATCCACCTTCCCTTCACTGAAAACGTAAGGAGCTATAGGTGTGGGACATGGCATAGAGTGTTATATGAGGAAAATGTATAGGTTAGAGCACTGTCTTGAGATTCCCTAGATAGCCTGAAGATCTAGTGATCTGAATTTTCTGGGTCCTGGGGGGGAAGAGGAAGAAGTTTAATCCTGGCAGATAAAGGTCAGCTTGGAAACCTAGGTGACTTATGTCTGGTGAGGCAAGCAAGGCCAAAGACCTCATCCAAAAGTGAAGCAGAATGTGGAGTCTGGTCCTGGCACAAAGTCCTGATTTAAGAAGTAAGGATGGGAGATATAAACAAACTGAAGATACTATCCAATATTAAAAAAAAAAATCACTGTAGACAAAAAAAAAATCCAACCTAGAAGGAGAAACATCTTAACAACTACACACAGATACTCTAAGGAAAAAGATGGATTTCACACAAGTACTTCATGAATACTTTGAAGAAATGAAATGACATGTTAAAATGAAATAAAAACTCTGGAAGAAAGATTGGAAGGAGAATGAATAACTTAGCATAGAAAGCAAAAAACCTATTGCAAGTAATGAACTAACTGAAAGTTAAAATAGACCTAAGAACACAAGTAAAACAATAAATACTAAAACAAAATTAAAATACTGAAAAAACTATGTGTAAATAAAAGGTAAATAGGTATAAATGAAAACACAAGATACTGTGCTACTAAAAACAACTGACCCAGAAAATAAGTTAAGGAAAAATAACCAATGGACTCCTGAAAAAAAAAATCATGATTTAAAAAAAATTCTGGAAATTTTATTTCAAGAATTAAGAAATGAAAACTATGTAGATCTATTTGAATCAGAGGACAAAGTAAAAATAGAAAGATCCACCAATCACCTCCTGAAACACTTAAAGGAAAAAAATATCTCAGGTATGTTACAGCCAAAATTAAGAGCATTTAAGTCAAGGAAAAAATCCAGAAAAAAGGTTCAGTACTATGTAACCAAGTATCATGTAGGACTTGGCAGCTCCTACTATAAATGGGAGGAGATCTTGGAATCCAATACTACAAGAGATAAAAGATATAGACTTACAATCAAGAATAACTTAACCAACAAATCTGGGTATAATACTAATAGAAAAATGGGCCTCTAATGGAAAAAAGGACTTTAAAATATTCCTGATTATAAGATCAGAGCTAAGCAGGAACTTAAAACTATAAACACACAAATCAAAAGAAACTTAGAAAGAAAAATATATGTGACCATTTGAAAGGCTGCATAAAGAATAAACACACTGATAGAAGAAATAAATGCCCCTTCAGCACCTGTCTTCAAAGAGTATAGAGGAAAATTAAGTAAGTAATTAGCAAGTAAAGCAGTTGGGCGGTGGTAGATTTAATTCTGTCCCCAGTGTTTGAAGAGGGAAAGGAAAGGTAAAAGAAGGACTGTACCAATGTTGAAAAAAGGAAGAAGGGAAGGGAATAGAACTTTCTTTTTCTCATACTTGGAGTACATGAAAAGAAGCAATAGAGACACAGAACAAAGAGTGGATATCAGATGGACTTCACTTTTTCTGGACCAAAGGAGGGATGAACGAACAAACACAAACACACACACACACACAGAATTAGGTGTAGCAAATCAGGAAGAGAAGAAGAAAAACAGGTAGAGAGAAGGAAGTATGAATAAGGGGGAAGAGAATACCAGGGAGGGAATAGTCAATCAACAAGCATTTATTAAGAGCTTACAAGAAGGGAAAAGAGAGAGAAGAGAGAAAAGATCTGGAAATTTAGGAACTACCTATCAATTGTGGTCATGAATGCAATGAAATATTTGTAAGGTAAAAAATGACAAAAGAGATGATTTTGAGAAATTTTGGAAAAATCCACCACATTAGTTCTGTTGAACTAACTTATCTTTCCTATTTCTTTCAAAATTTTTGTTAAGCGGAGCCAAGATGGTGGAGTAGAAAGACACACATATGCTAGCTCCGAACCCACAGCCCATGGATTTCCTCTAAAAAGAACTCCCAACAAATTCTGGAACAGTGGAAGCCGCACAGCAACACAGTGAAGGAGATTTCCATTCCAGAGAGCCCTGAAAAACCGCTCCCAAAGGTCCATCGCATACCAGACGGGAGCGGAACCCTCCCCTGCCCTGGCCGCGGCACTGAGAGGAGCGAGCAGATCCGAGCAGGCTTCAGGGACAGAATCTCCAGCGGCCCCGAAGGTCCCTCCACCCACAGACACACAGGTCAGTGAGAGAGATGGGCTGAGAGGGGAGCGGGGTGTCTCTGGGACTCAGGCCCCCTCAGGAGGCAGCAGCAGAGGCAGCAGGTGGCCAGAGGCTCCCGGAGGAGGCAGGAGCTCAGCAGCAGCTCCATTACAGAAGGTCTCTGCATAAACCCC
>CM053772.1:125080245-125119033 GCA_028658325.1 Potorous gilbertii | reverse complement strand
AAAGCCCTGAGGCTGGGGAGCAGCATTTGAATCTCAGACCCCAAGCACTAGCTGGGCAGACCTAATCGGGGTGGAGAGGTATCTCAGAAGTCAAGTAACTGGCTGGGAAAATGCCTAGAAAAGGGAAAAAAAATAAGACCATAGAAGGTTATTTTCTTGATCAGATGATTGCACCATTCCTCTCTGATGAAGAAGAAAACTGCTTACCATCAGGTAAAGACATAGGAGTCAAGGCCTCTGTATCCCAAACATCTGAAATAGATATCCTATGGGCTCAGGCCATGGAGGAGCTCAAAAAGGATTTTGAAAATCAAAATCTTTGTTAAAAGGGATGATTTTAATAGGTAGGGTTGAAGAGGTATATTTGGAAATGAATGAGATTGAAAAGAAAGCCTGGAGAGGGAGGGAGAAGAGGAGAGATACCCAAAACTTCAAGTCCTCCCAGCTGAGTTCCTCACATTAAACATGTGCTTTAATTAGCTTTTGTGGATTTCTTACCTGCCATGCCCTTCACCCCAACACAGAATCATCAGGTTAAACTTTCCATTTCCTTGATCCACAAGATTTCGGGTGTACCTAAGAAAACAAAGTTTAAAATATACTTTACTTGAAGAAGCACCAGAAATAAAACACCAAACCTCAGAACTACAAGGAAATGTTAGAGATTTAATACAATCACTTCAATTTTTCAAATTAGGCATCTGAGGCTGAGAGAGGTTAACTCATTTCTGTAAGGTCACGTAGTTGCTAAATGTCATATTACAGACATGAATCTGTCCCTTGACCACAAGTTCAGTGCTCCTTTAACATATTAACCTTGTGCCACAAAATTAGTCTCTTCCCTTTCTCTCCCTCCTCCCCAGACCTCCTTTGCTCCTATAGTTAGAAATGTTTAATATTTGCAGTGAAATATTGCTTAGTTTCTATTTGTAATAGAAAAATTTCTTTGCATTTCATTCCTGGATGTTTAAAAACTTTCTCTGAGTTACTGACTTTCCCCCCAGCATTTAGCTGTACTCTAAGGAAAAGGGAATGAAAGGAAAATGAAATTCCAGCAATCTACACTTGATCTCTTTCACCAGATACAGAACAGAGCTAAGCTATTTCTACAGAATATCAATTCAGAAAATTCTTTGGTGTTCCAAGCAAAAGTGCTGCAATTGTTCCCTGTAGCTAAATAAAAATTTAAGAAACAATACATCACTGAAAAGCTGCTTTAATATTTAATTTAGTAGAATTATACATAGTTGAGTCTTAATAAAACTAAGTGTCCATAATCAAAGTTGTTGTGTTTGTTTAGCAGAAATGATATAATTTGGGGGTTGAGGTGGGAAAACAAAATGTGAGCAGAACTGTCATGGAAGTGAGAGGTTTAAAGATAGTTTAGACTTACAATAAATGAAAAATGTAACATACACACACACACACACACACACACATCTCAAGTTCTATAAATTTCCATTGCCCCAAGAGTCGTGATTTATAAATTCTAATTCAGCAAAGCTTTATTCCAAAAATGCAGGTTACTTAATGATAAGTTCTAAGGAAAGGGACCCTTTGCCATGCATGGTCTTCTATATTTTGTTTACAGAATTCTATTTGCCAATGTCCTTTCAAGTGTTTGGACAAAAATAAATTTCCTCGGAGGTTATTTTGCATGATCTAAATGACATAGGATATGATATGACATGATATGAATGAGTTGCTTAATAAATGTCCTTTTAAAAAGGTGTGTTAGCTCTCCTAAATGACAATATATGGGGCTGTTCATGGTATCATTGAAACAAATTTTTTTTAATAAAACATTTAAAATTGTCAAAATTATGCACACTGACCCTTTTCCGGGCCCATCATCACATCGTCTTGATTATTATTGACATCTCCTCTAGCATTTAGACAGCATTAAAGTAGAAATGGCATTGAACTAAAAGTTGGAAGACATAATTCAAACCTCTATTACTATAGGCAAATCTTTTTTCATTGAAACTCCGATTAGAACTCAGAGGAGCGGAGAGATCAGGTGAAATAATGTAAATAAAAGTAGCATTCAATCTTAACTCTCGACTTAATTACAACTTAGCTCTTAATTATATGACCTCTGGTTCTAATTATTTCCCGGAGGTTAGTCTAGTTTCTTCTACGAGGAGTAAATACCTCAAGGGCAGGCACTGTGCTAATGTGGAATCCTTCCCTGTGCAATACATCCAAACCAGAATTCCTTTACTTGAATTCTTAAGAAAACCATTCCATAGAATCCATGGATTCATTTTAGAAGTAGAAGGGACCTTAGGAGCCATAGACTCCAACCTCCTCATTTTACAGACTTGGAGAGGTGAAAGTACTTGCCTTTTCCTGGCAAAGTCAAGACTACTGAATGGTTACTTATGCCAAGTTAAGTACTAGGGGTATTCACTTGATCTTGAGAGCTATCAATCACTAGTCTACTTAATCTTTTCACCTGTTGCACTTGGCTGAACTAAGTAATTATCTGTTTTAGTGATGAAAACACAAACTTCAGATTAAATGAATGAATTTAACAAGTACAGTCAGAAGACTGTCAAGAAGTAATTTGCACATACTTCTGGTTCACATCTGAGTACGAACACAATACACTACTGAAAGTAAGGCAGGCCCTAGGAGTAGCTTTAAGGTGTTATTTCAATGACAGTAGTCATTGAGTGCCTATTAAGAGCCAAACTCTTATGGACTGAGAATACAAAGACAGAAAATGAAACATTCTCTGACCTTAAGTCACTTACATTTCACATGAGAAGGACGTACATAGATAAATACAAACTACCTTTTGGGGGACAAAGAACACAGCCAACCAATCAGTTGGGGGAGGGGGAGGGAATCAGGAAAGGCCTGCAGTAAGAAGCCACACTTTGAGGTAAGATATGAAGGGAGCTAGGGTTTCCTAAGGCCTCCTAGAAGGCCTTTCTTCAAGGTGAGATGCTAATTACACACAATTCAATTTTACCTTCATAGAAGTTAGTGGATATTTTAATAATTGTTTTAAACATCAGCAACAATCATACCAATTAGAACTAGATAGAATTTGCTTCAGGGCTGGAGGTGGGAGGAAGGAGAGGGAAACCGTACTAGATTACTCTACACATCTGTACAAGTTCACTGGAGAGTGCTGGCTGTTAAATAATAAAACTGGAAGAGAACTCAGCCATGGATCAGTGAGTTTGCCAATGGGTTCAGATCCTTCCCTGCCCTCCACCAAAAAAAGGGAGCCTCTGAGTGTAGAATTTTCTATGCCAAAGCTCCAAAAAAGCAACGTTAGATCTTCATCCATTCTACCTACCTTTCACCAACACCTTTCATCCAGCAAGTCTAAGAGTTAGACACTGGGGCAGCTCACTGACTACATATAATGCGGCCGATTTGGCTAAAGCCTGGGAGTGTCAGCACTGGGACTGCTTGATTGGTTTTTGCAGTCCCACCCTCCACGTTCAGCTAAGAGCTTGGGGGAAGGAAAGAAAAGGCACCTTTTTGGATCTAGAGGCTGCTTTCTCAGCTCTTTACTGCTTCCACGAAACAAGAGATACCTGAGAAAACTGTATTAAAAAATAAGGATGATGTACAGACATACCCTTTGACCCAGCAATAGCACCATCAGACATATTCCCTAAGGAGGTCAAAAACAAGGAAAGGCCTTGCATATACGAAATCATTTGAGCTGTACTTTTTTCATGGTAATGGTAGTACAGAGCCACCCCATCAGGCTTTAGGGCCTAGCCTAGGTCAAGCAGTTTTTGAATGAATCAAACAATAAGAACTGGATGTGAACAGGGTCTGGATGGAGTAGTTGGAGCAAGCATGAAACAAAGGGAGGAAGTGGGCTGTGGCAGAGATGGGAGATAGCAATGGTCTTCTGATTGTGGGATAGTGGAACACACTGGGGCATCTGAATACAGGCTAAGAGGGCTCAGAGTAATTTGGGAAAGCTTATCCAAAGGGATGTAGAAGTAAGTAAGCAGAACCAGGAGAACGCTTGCAATGACCACCATGTTAACAAGGAAGGTAATACTGAAAGACTTCAGAACGCTAATTAATGCCATGTCCAACCATGATTGCAGAGGACTGACAGTGAAGTGCAGCAGTCTTGCAGAGAAGTGGTGCATCACTGGTGCAAAAGGAAGCATAAGTTTCCAGGCATGGTCAATGTATTGATCTGTCTTCCCTTGTTCTGCTGCAAAGGCCCTTAAAAAAGTCTAACCCGTTCTTTTTGCAAACACGGGGAACTGAGGCACAGAGAGCTTAAATGACTTGCCCAAGGTAACAAAGCTAGCAAAGTATCTGAGTCGGGAATTTGAATTCAGGTCTCTCTGACTCCAAGCCCACTCCTCTATAGACGAAACCACTTTGTTTTACTTGGTTCTAGAGGTGAAAGAGAGAAAATCAATGGGAAGCAAGAGTAACGGGAGAGGGAGGGAGAGGGAGAGGGAGAGGAAGAGGGAGGCTGAGGGGGGAGAGAGGGGGGAGAAGAGAGAGAGAGGGGGGAGAGAGGGGGGAGAGAGGGGGGAGAAGAGAGAGAGAGAGAGAGAGAGAGAGAGAGAGAGAGAGAGAGAGAGAGAGAGAGATGGATCCAGGGTGAAGGGAGGGGTGTGTGTTCTGTTCTGATAATCTGGATTGTCATCCAGCTGTAGTACACGTTTGTAGAAGTCTAAATCGGAATGATCTAAGAATTTTCTGGAGCCGTCTAGCAACCCTCCTCAGTGGTCCCGCCCCAATAGAGAGCTACGTGCCAAACCCTAACCCACAGAAGTATGCCTTGAGCAGCCTGGAAAGTTGGCAGAGAATTTTCCTCATCCCAGACTGTCATGGTGAAGTATAATGCTGCTCTAAGGAGCAGAGAACCGGTTTATAGCTCCCAAAGTAACTAGAGGAAACTGAACAGGAGCCTGGGCTTTGGCACAGACCAGAAAACAGTAACAGGATAAGGGAAAGGACCCCCCCCCCCCCCACACACACACTCCCAAACAACCCAGGATACGTTTTCTCTCATTCCTCTGTAACCAAAGTCACGGGAGGGAGTCAGAAACCTTTCCTCCTTACAAGCTCTGAGTTTCTAATGCCTGCCTCATTTGCTGTCAATCTAATCTTGGGCAAATCACTTCACCTCGGGCTTCAAACCTTTTTTATCTGTCATCCGTCCCGCCATCTGACGGGCCTGAACCGGACAGTTCTTTAAATTAAGGGCAGATTGACAGCTTGGGAGGCTACTGCCCGCAGCGAGCCGAAATCCAAAAGCACTGCGCTGCACTAAACGCCGGAGATGGAGACCAAGGGGTCCCGTCTCCCCAGACGGTCCTGGATCTCCAGGGGGCTCGGGCGCCAGGGAGGGGCCAGAAGACACTGGCTCGTCTTCCTTCCCCAGGTGAAGCGCCCCTGCCAGCCGCGTCAGGCCAGGAGGCAGCAGCCCAGGCTGGGGCACCAGCCCGACGCTCACCTGTACTGGTCGAACTTTGCGTACGCTGCCCACTCCGTCGGGTTGCTCTCGTAGGCTTCCATGATGGACTGCACCTCTTCTACGTTGATGCTGTCCCCGGAGAAGATCTCGTGCAGGATCCGGATCAGCTCTGCCAGGGTCCGAGGCTTCAGGAACTCCGTATGCTCCATCCCGCCCCTCCGCTCGCCAGCCACTCAGCTTGGTCTCCTACCGCAGCAGCAACCGCGACCTGCGGCCAGCGAGGAGGGGAGGACCACAGCCGGTGTGGGGGAGGGGAAAGGACCCGCAACGCCCCCTCCCCCGGTCCAACCAGTAAGGAAGCAAGCAAACAAAAATAAACCAGAACCAGCGAAGAGTGGAAAAACACTGCACCCAGGAGCCCAAAGCGCGGGGTCGATGCCCAATGCAGAGGGTTCGATGACAAGGCTGGAAGAGGAACGACCCTCCTCGGGCAGACCAACTCAGAGAATTCCAGCCTCGCGCTCCCTTTTAAAGCTCCGGGGGTTACGGTGGGATGTACCAACCGCCCACGGGGGGTGCAAAGGAGGAGGAGGGCTGTTTGTGGAGATGGGACAGTCAGCGGCAGGCTCCGGAATTGATCGGACCCTCAGAAGAGGGGCCCGGGACCCAGGTGGCAGCTTGTAATTTTTTAATTAAGCATTATTTCTGTCTCCCTTCTCCATTTGGCGTGGGCGAATTTTAAGCATCTGTTTCCTAACCCTGCATCCCATCCCCCTGCTCTGCCCTCCACCTTTGGGCTGCCCCGCTCTGCCCCAAACACACCCTCAAAGCCGTCTCAAGTGGGACTGAGGAACCTAGGAGGATACTGAGTCTAGAAAACAGTAAAGGTTGATTATTTCCCTTAAATTCCTCCTCCTCTGGGGCGGAATTGGTTTTTAATTAAGATACGTGGTAGCTTTACGCACAGTCAGGAGAAAATGTGAATTGACTCTTGTTCTCTAAAAAAAGAAAGAAAAAGTTTAAATGTACAAATATCTAATGAATAAATTTTTTTTCGACAAAAGAAGAATCCGGGGCCAGCAGAGTCTGAATGGAGAAACATATATTAAAATATATTTTTAGATTATTGGCCTACTTTGATTAATGTCTTTGAATGTTAACGCACATTTACATAAGCACTTTAAGGTTTACAAAATACTTTCTTTACAACCTTGTTTGGTACTTTATATCTATTTTACAGAAGAAGAAACAGACGCTTAGAGATATTAAATGACGTGTCCAATTAGTGGCAAGTCAAGCCTAATTAGTGGCAAGTCAAAACTCAAACCCAATTCCTTCCCATTTCAAATCTAGTACAATTCAATACACCACATCACCTCCTTAAATTGAATATTATCTAAGACATGATGTTATCTGATAAAATAAACAGACCAGCGGATCAATTAGTTACTATTACATGTTTTCTTGTTTCCTAGCATTTCACTAATAATTTATAGGGTTCTATTTAAGCAAATGCTTCAGAATATTTCACTTGAAAAAAGGAATTCTAAGTTTGGTACCTGAATTGAAGAAGCTTTCTGGTGACAAATAAGATGAAGAAGTGCAGTTTTATTTTAGAGATATTTCACAGAATCCTTGTCAAGTTAATTGCTATTAAGTATAAAGAAAATATGAGTGATGAATGAAATTAATTAGAGGTTCCTTCTGACACAAAGGAGATGGGAGCAGACAGAAAAATGGGCATTCGAGATTAAGATTTATTATTTTCTTATGTTTAATATGATTGTACATGTGTAGCTTTTATAAGATTGCTTGCTGTCTTGGGAGCAGGGAATGAAGGGAGGAGTGGAAGGAGGGTGAGAAAAAAATTTGGATCTCATAATCTTATAAAAGTGAATGTTATTGGAATTAATAAAATATTATTTTAAAAGATTATTTCCTTAGTTCTTCATGTTAGAGAATGGCTCCTGAGTCTTGTAATAATTATTTTCTAGAATGCAGGATCATAATCAATTAAAAATGTTAATACATTTTTTTCTGACAAAGAAACTTCCCAATACTCACCAGTCCCTACAAAGTACATGTTCCCATACATTTAGTTTTATCTAAATGATAATAGGAGGGAGGGATGGGTCCTTTACCTTTGGCAGTGTGATACTAACATTGACCATTGTACTTAACCAAGTTTTGCTGCCTGTCAATGTTGACCTTACTTGCTGTAATTGTAGGTATTGTTTATTCATTTGGCTCCCACTTCTTCACCCTTTATCACTGTATGCAATATCACCTCAGTATACGGTTATCATTTCCGATGGTGCCTTAAGATCACATTACTTTTAATGAGATTGACATTGTAAATTGATGTAAAGTACAAATGTAATTTACATGACATTTAAGACTTTGTTCAGTCATTTCCTAATCACTGAGGATATTTTTTTCTTCCAGCTTCTTCTTACTACAAATAGTGGTGATAGGACAACTTTTGTATATATCACTTTTCTTTCTGTAAATGACCATCTTGAGGTATTTTGCTGTTATTCAGTTGTGTCTAACTTTTCATGACTCCATTTGGGATTTTCTTGACAAAGACAGTGGAGTGGTTTACCATGTCCTTCTTCAGCTTATTTTCCAGATGAGGAAACTGAGGCAAACAGGGTCAAGCGACTTGCCCAGGATCACAGAATAACTGCCTGAAGTCAGAAATGAACTCATGAAGCGGAATCTTCCTTATACCAGGCCTGGCACTCTATCCACTGCCCCACCTAACTCCCCATTTTAGGGTATACTTCTCCACAATTCAAAACTTTTCCAAAACAGTTGAACCAATTACCAAACAATGAATTAGTGAGACTGAGAGCTCATAGACCCTCCAAAAATGACTACTCCCATCCCATCTTTACTGTCTGTTAGTTTCATGTATGTGAAATGATACCTTAGGGTTGTTTTAATTTTGAATATTTTTTAAAGTGGTTATAGAAAATTTGTTCATATTTCTTCTTTTGAAAATTGTCCATGTTATTTATCACTTGTCTATTGGGGAGTGGTCCTTTAATCCCATAAATTTGTGTCAGTTCCCTATATCTTTTGTATATAAGACTTCTATCAGGGGTATTTAATGTATAGATTTTGACTAATCTGTATCTTTTTTCCCTTTTGATTCTAGATGTTATTGGTTTTTTGTGTGTGCAAGAGTTTTAAAATCTTATATATCTGAGATTCTCTTTTATGATTTCTTCTTTCTGGTTAGAAGTGAGCCAGTCTAACAAGACCCCAACAATGAGAAACATGCTCACCTTAAATAAAGAACAACACCTGTTGGGAAATCAGGAAAGCCTTTATTAATCTTCACATCCATTTCTCCTGAATGGATGGGTAGCCTCCCCAGTAAGGTTACAAGAATACTACAACAGGTGCAGGAAGGTGGGGCTTCTTAGAATGTTAGGTCTCTTGTGACACTGTCCCCTGACCATATGACTCCATGTTCTCTTCTCTGATAGGCCCTTCCTCACACAACTCCTTGGGCCTGCACATTGGTTTCTGACCTCTAACCTGTCCATGCTAGGTCACAACTCTTTACACCTAGAAATGTGAACAACAGAACCTTCTTACTTCCCACAAAATTCCCCCTCTTTTTCTTTATTAAAATTTCTGTTTCCACACCTAAATCCAATCAATAAATACCTACTTACATTCTTTCCCCTGTGAATTCTTCCCTTCATCTATCTCCCCTTTATGTGAATATGGGAAGGGAGCAAAGTTGACCAACACATTGACAAATTACAATGCCGCCTTGTTACAAGAACTGATACAGAGATTCAAAAAGAAAAGGTAGATCAATGAATTATTGATTCAGAGGTTCCATCTCATGCAGCAATCTGGGGAGGAACATCATCTGATGAGGTTTTCTGGTTTGGATGCTCCTTCAGGCCATCCTCAGTACAGTATCTCAATATTTTCTTCCCTTTATCTTCTTGTAGAAATCCAGATGTCCACTCTCCTACAAAAATGACCTTGATACATTTTAGATTACCATTCCTAAGCTTTATACTCATCACTCTTACAAAATCAAAATTGGAACTTTGGCCAATTGTCACATTTAAGAAATTCACATTAGAATCCAGTATTTATATCTTACATTAATTCAGTATTCGTATCCCCTATCAGGAAGATGAGATTCACTAAGGAGTCAATAACAGGCTCTAGTACTTATATAAATACAATAAATAATCATTTTTAACACAGTTCATATCACATCATAAAACAATACCAACTTCTGGTCATGTGATGCTTCTTTTAAAGCATTTACAATATAGACCACAAACCATTTTTCTTTTAGCATTAACCAACTGAGACAAAATAATAACTATGTATGCTAACATCACAAACCCTTGACATGATTGTCTCCACACTACTGTTAAGAATTAAAGGACCCTAATTTATTGCTGTTGGTCTAAAGTCCTAAGGCTATTAGCTTAATTTTAGACTTAACCTTGCATGTCCCCCTACCAACAATCTGTAATTTAATAGATCTGGTATTAAGCTTACAAAACTTTTGGTTTTAGGAAATTGCCATTAAGAGTAGGGACACTTCAGGGAAATGACATCTCCCTAACTTCATGTCATTTCCTGGCAGAAGTAGATTGTCAACTGGCATTCAGTCACGCTTAAAGTCTGCCAGCTGTCAGTGGGGAAATTGAGTCAGGAGAATCCTACCTCAGCCTAGACTGAACAGCTGCTCTCCCAACCTTCCTATGAGATCACCATTTTTTCAGTTCATACCAGCATCTCACAGGCTTACTGGCATCATGGATCAGTGGCTCAGACCTTTCTTGCTATCCAGACCTGGAGTTAGATTCAGAAGAAAAGTCAGTTAATAGTCCCATAAAATATTCCAATGAGATATTTCACATTATCTTCCATTTTGTCATTCTTTTGGTTTTGTTTTGTGATTTCTTGGTTTCTCATAAAGTCATTAGCCTCCATCTGTTCTATTCTAATTTTTAAAGAACTATTTTCTTCAGTGAGCTTTTGGACCTCCTTTTCCATTTAGCTAATTCTACTTTTTAAAGCATTCTTCTAATCATTGGCTTTTTGAAGCTCTTTTGCCAATTGAGTTAGCCTATTTTTCAAGGTGTTATTTTCTTCAGCATGTTTTTGGGGGTCTCCTTTAGCAATGTGTTGACCTGCTTTTCATGCTTTTCTTACATCTCTCTCATTTCTCTTCCCAGTTTTTCCTCCACTTCTCTTACTTGATTTTCAAAATCCTTTTTGAGCTCTTCCATGGCTTGAGCCCACTGAATATTTATTTTGGAAGTTTGGGATACAGAAGCCTTGACTTCTATGTCTTTCCCTGATGGTAAGCATTGTTCTTCCTTCTCTGAAAGGATGGGAGAAGATATCTGTTCACCAAGAAGTAACCTTTCATAATCTTATTTTTTTCCCCCTTTTTTGTGCATTTTCCCAACCAGTTACTTGACTTTTGAGTCCTTTGTCAAGGGTAGGGTATACTCTGGGGATCTGTGAGATCTCAGTTCCTCCAAGGTGGCACAATCAAGCGTGTACACTGGTCTGGGAGTAGGAAGAGATTTTTGTGCCCAGAATCTTAGCAGTTTCCTCTTCACAACCACCTGGCCTCCAGTTCTGCCAAACCAGCACTGGGGGCTGAGATTCAGATAAACTGCAGGGGCAGGGCTGCCATTCAGTGTGAGATAAAGATCAGCTGCTGTAGGGCCACTACACAGGGCTGAGGTAAGAATCAGCTGCTCAGTCCCCCCAGAGGTTTTATGGTCTAACAATGGATGCAGGCTGCTGTAGGGGCTGCTGTGGGAACTTCTGCCACCTGCCCGATGTGGCCTCTGTGGCTGCTGCCTGAGGCAGGGGCTGTAGGAAGGTCCTTCTCCCTTCTCAACTAGCTGAAAAAACCTTGTCATTGACCTTTGACATCTGTGGATTGAGGGAACTTTGAACCACTGCTACTACAACTGGAGATTCCACCCCCCTGTAGCCTGCTTGTGTCCTCCTCCCAGAGCAGGGCCATGGCCAAATCTAGCCCGGGCTCAGCTCTGCATCCAGTGCAACAAACATTTCCCGTCAACCTTTCAGGTCACCCTGGGCTGGAAATCTCCTCCACTCTGTTGCTCTGGGGCTTCTACTGCTCTAGAATTTGTTGAGAGTATTTCTTTACAGGTATTCTATGGTCTGTGGGAGGAGAGCTAGCATATGTGCATCTTTTTACTCTACCATCTTGGCTCTGCCCCCCATAAAATCTTAAAATAGCAAGCTCCAATAACCAGTTTAAGATATGACTATAATTTCACATTGGCTAAGGAATATCTTTTGAAGCAAGTCTTAAGTAGCTTGCATGCCTTTCTACACATGTTCTAGTTCCTGATTAAATAACAATGATCATAAGTTATTGCTCTAATAGATTTACATCTGTTTCCCAAACTACTCTATCCCTTTCTAATCCTGCTCAATCTAAAAGAATGAGCTACACATATGATAAGTTCAAACACTAACTTCAACTTATGTTCATGAAATGAATTCAAATCAAAACAGAAAACTGAACTTTTCCATCAATGCCAAATATTACCAGTTACCTGCCTCTAAGTAACTTAGACTGAAATTCTTTTCCCCAAACTAAAGATGTCTCTGATTTAGTCTCAGTAATTAATTTAGTCGATTGTATTTACTCAGTTGGTCTTTGTAACATGCAAAAACCTTATCCCAGGTAGGGGCATTTGTCTAGTAACCCCAAAGAGTTTTAGTCCCATTTATCTAAAAGGGCCCTAGAAAACCTCACCTTGACCAACATGAACTGGCTCTCTAGAGGCCCATAGAGGCATATCACTATGCCCTATCAATCCAATTCTCCAGGTTACTGGCCTCTCCCATCAAGACCATGCCTGGAACCCCTAGACCACCTGGGGCCACCCCAGACACCTTCCTTAGTCCCTCTGTAGATAAGATACAATTACAGTTAACTTTAAATCCCAATCTTGTTCTATGTAAATTGTCTATAAAAGACTGCAATTTTAACAAAGTGAGGGGCCACACCACTTGGGTGATCATTTTAGGCCCTTCAGCCCCCTTCCACAATAGAAAGAGTTAACATTTCTCCTCTGAGCATCTCCAGTTCAGAGCAGATCTTAAGAAGTCCTTCAATAATAACTGAACTTCAAAAGGAAAGGATGGGGCCAGGAAGCTTTTTGTCTTAAAATAATCACAGAGCTTCCTGCAGCCATAAAATTCCTGGTCTCCCTTATCTTGTCCCTTATGTTCCACCTCCCACCCTCCCATAAAACCTGAAGTTATTATAACAAATTAGCTTACAAATATAAATTTGGTAAGTAGGCCTTTCAAAAATCATACAGAAGATTTTACAAAACATTTCTTAATACAATAAATATCTTCCTCTTTTAAGAACAGTTTACAATTTATCACAAAACTCTCATGAATCTAAGTTGCAAAAATTACAAGATCTAAAAGCAAGGCCTTTTCACATTTGGTCATAAGCTTCCTTTCACAAACATACTTTTGTAAATACTTGATTCATAGCAAAAACAATTTTAGTTAAAACTTCCTTCTTAACAGGGGAAATAAACTTTTTAACATACTAATATATCCTGAGATGGAATAGGCTTGAAAATCACATCCATATATATATCCCCCAAGGATATCTTCCCCCCCCCCATTTTCTCAATAGGAATTCTACAACACAGAAACTCTTACACAGAATTCATAATAGTTTTTTTTTAACCAATTCATCATTAATTTAACAATGCAATTCCTAATATAACAACATTTAGATTTACTTAAAAATTTAAAACTATTTAAGTTTACTTAAAACTTTAAATAAGCCATTACCCATTTAACTGAGTGCATTTCCACATCACTTTGCACAGAAATTCATCTCCTTACCACCACATGGGCACACTCAATCACTTGTTATCCTTTCAGATAGAGTCATCTCAAATTTGATTGAACTATTAATTATATTAAATCAAGTTACATGATTTTTCTGTCTTCTTAAAATACTTCCTCATGCCCTCACTGAAAGCATGTGAAACTGCCCATCTAGAACTATTCAAACCTTATTCATCTGCCTTTCATATTTGCAATCAAAACTCATTCATTTTTCAAATTCTCTCAATCCCATTACTCAGATTATCCAGTTCCTTCACATCTTAACCATAACTGTCTGTACTGAATTCCCCTTCTAGCTTATAGCAAACGTCATCATTTTCAGTGCTTATTTATAACCAAATATAAGCTTCAAATTATCAAATTTTTATTACATCTTTCTAAAACTCTCATCTATATATAACAAACTCCAAATTTAAAATTGTGTAACAATTACATTAGATTAATATTGCATACCCAATCCTTATGTTAAGCACTTTATAATCATAAATGCCAAATAACAATATCTTTTTGCTGAATTCTGATAGGAAGAGTATTCTCAGAGGTTGCTCTGTATTCCTTCAGGACAGATTTTAACTTGAATCATGTCAAACCTGGATTTATAATCACCAATGAAAAATATTTTAGCCCTTCTTTTTTTTTAATCAAATACTTTTGTTACTTAAAAGAAAACTTCATTTATAACTTTCCATAATCTCTCTCTCCATTAAACATTGAGAAGCCCTCTTCCAGCTCCCCTCCTCCCTCCCAGATCCACTAGATCAGCTCTCATTCCAACCTTTAAATCATATGGGGGGGAACCTTCTCCTTGTCCACGTGGTCTGAGCACATGGACAGAGTTAATGCTTCTAAATGAAATCACTGAAATTCTAAAGTGAATTTGCAATTTTACACACATAGTCTAGTATCAGATATATTTACTTAATTTAAACATAAAGTACAGATTTTAGTTTTGAGATCTCATTAAATCAAAACTCAGCTTTTCCCTTCAGACTGCTTGTGTTTTTACTCTTCTAATTTCCATTACAAAAGAGATCCTCCTTGCCCTGTCAAAAGGGTCTAAATTATTTAACACTGACAAAGTATGACTTCCAAGCATGAAGCTTGGGAACTTAATGACTAACAGTTATAATTACAAATCAGAGTAAACAATTTTTAAATCTTTAAATCCAATAACCTTCCATAACTTTGTCTATTGGTTTCCCAATCAAGTTAAACATTTTCTTAAGGGAGATGAGGAAAGGGGAAGGGAGTACAAGGTCCAAGTGCATGGACTACTCCACCATCCTATCCATATCCTCCCCTCCTTTTATATTTCAAATAAACCAAATACTCACCACTTCTTCCAGCTTCTTTGTTCCTTAAAAAAAAAAGCCTAACAATTTAATTTATCAATAGAGCCACCCTTTTTTAAAAAAGTTGAATAATCTGCAAAAAGCAAAAAAATCTTTCTTTTCATATTCACAACCCTGCCAGAGTTTAGAATGCAGAAAGAAAGACTTTTTAAAAATAACTTCTTAAAAGTTTTCAAACTCTCTATTAACACCATTATCAAGCCAAACAGTAAAGCATTTTTTTTTCTCTCTCCAGCCCACTCACTGAGGCTGCTGTAATCAGGGAGAGAAGGAGTAGGGGAGATCAAGAGACAGCTCCAGCCACTCTGGCTGACTGCATGACTGCATTTACATTTTAACAAAACACTTCACAAACACAGAACAGATAGAGCAATACAGATTCTCTCTTTTTAGGAAATAAAATAATTTTAGATTAGACCAGTCAAAATTCAACTATTCATGTCAATTTACTTTGACTGATTCCAAGCCAGTTTCAAAAGGATCCTTCCCAGAATCTAGATTCTCCCTCCTGCCTCTTTCTCTCTGCTCTCTCTCTCTCCAGAGCAGACAGAGGAAGGAATATAGTCAGCATTCCTTCAGACGGGCTTCTGAAGGAATACTCAGAGGACTGCTCATCCACTCCATGGTACCAAGCTCTCATTCCCCTCTTAGGACTTAATTCTCTAAAAGCCCTCAAAAGGCTGGTCGTACCTAAGATCCCGAAGCACACAAAGCAGTACTTAGCCACCAATTTTCCCACCATTGCTCAGGTCCCTGACTTATGTTGCCTCTGGCCATTCAATCCATTGTTTTAACTATATTCCTCAGTTCACAACGGTTCCAAACAGTCCCGGAGAAGTTAGCAATCAGAAGAAGGAAACCAAGCATGTGGGTGTCTGGGTCACTGAAAAATCAATGGGCACACTCCCATTCCCCACAAGCAAGATTCCATCCTAATCTTTCTAATGCTAAAGATCCTGCAACGAGCCCCCAAGTATTGTTAGAAGTGAACCAGTCTAACAAGCCCCCAACAGTGAGAAACATACTCATCTTAAATAAAGAACAATACCTGTTGTGAAATCAGGAAAGCTTTTATTAATCTTCATGTCCATTCCCCCTGAATGGATGGATAGCCTCCCCCAGTTGGGTTACAGGAAGACTACAACAGGTGCAGAAAAATGGGGCTTCTTATACTGTTTTCTGAACTTTGACACTGTCCCCTGACCATGTAACTCCATATTCTCCTCTCTGATAGACCCTTCCTCACACAGCTCCTTGGGCCTACACATTAGTTTCTGACCTCTAACCTGTCTACGCTAGGTCACAACCCTAATTACCAGGAACGTGGACAACAGAACCTTCTTACTTCCCACATATCCTAAGTCTGGTTGTTCACATTCTTCTCTTTTCTATAATTGTGAAAGATATAACCTATACTTTCTATCTATTTTTTAAAGTAGTATTTGACTTTTGATATTTGAATAGCCCTTTGTCTTTTGGCTAGGTAGGTAGTGGACAATGTCACAAGCACTCAGCATTCTGGGGGTGCCTTCAACAGCTGAACAGACTTTTTACTCAGGGGTGACAGGGGCATTGATATCTTGAACTTGGCTTGAAGAACTCTGGGAAAGAGACAAAGAAAATCCATCTTACTAATTGACGTGGGAGAAAGGCAAGTGGGCAGGATGAGCAGCACCTCCTTCCTTGCTCCCTCCCTCTCATAGGCTACTGTTATAGGACAATGGTGAGTTGAGCTTAAAGTTGAGCCAGAGAGACAGCTGAGAATGTGGGCTGCTAAGAAAAATCTAGGTACCCTGCTCTTTTTCTCTCCTATCACCCTTTCTAGGTGAAAGATTTGCTTCCTTTTTATTCAACTCATTCAGTTTCTGTCTCTCCTCCTTCATGGGAGAAGAGGAATCAAAAGAAAGAGAAACTGATTCTGTCCTGGTAGTCAGCAATGCCAGACCTCAATTTCTTATCCAAATACCTTATTTACCCCTCTCCCTTCTATTCCCCTGCTTACCATCCTTTTGATGGCATTACTTTATTCTCCTTGATAGAAATATGGAACTTCCAGTTAAGATGGCTGTATGAATGGAGGCAGGTAATTAAGATTTCTCACTCCTAGTGAGCAAACTCCAAAACAAAAAAAACTCAAAACCCTAAAATAGTACCAGACCAAATCATGATGAAGAAATCTAAAGAGAAAGTACACTGAATACTTGTATTCAGCCCAGAACTCCTGAAGATGGCAGCCAGAAACTTATAAGTAATAGGAGTCTCCTAGAAAAGTCAGTGCCAGCACCAGCTAACAAGGTCTCCCAACTTGGTCAAATTTCTGTGTCTGGAGGGAGGAAGAGTGGAGGACTGGGAAGAGAAAGTTCCAGGGTGGTCTGAAACACACAACACTGAGATCTGGGAAAAAGCCAGGAATCAGCAGCAAATACCCCTGAGGCACCAGAAGTCTGTAGCACTATGACCAGAGGCACCACAGAGCTTGCCATATATAAGATCAGGAGGCCCTGAAACCTATACTCTGAGGGTAGACCACTCTACCACTTAGGAGGTAAAGATCAGCACAGAAGACCAGTTATTTCATCTGGAGACTAAGCAAAGATGATATTCCTCCACCCAACAGCACAACAGACTAACCCTGGGTGTGGAATATAGACATATACTCTTAGATAAAATCAAGGTACTCTGAACTGAGAAGCTGTAGTAGGCCCTGAAGATCCAGCCCTCTAATTTTTAAAGATTCTGAGTAGGGGAGGAGGCCTAACCTTAGGAGATGGAAGTCAGCAAAAGAACTCGGGTGAATCAAAACAAAACAAAACAAAGCTAACTAATCCATCCAAAAGCAGAGCAGGGGGCAGAGTCATGCCCTGGCACAAAACCTCAGTTCAGGAACTAAGCCTGAAGTTATGTATGAGTAAACAGAAGAAGATATCAATCACTATCAAGAATTATTATAAATCCAAAGACACACCAAAGTTTAATCCAGAAGAAGTAACTGCACAACAGCTATAAGCAGAGACTCAGTGAAAAGAATGGACTAGTTATGAGGACAACAAGAATGCTTGGATAAAATGACAGAAGAGAACAAAAGGAAATGAGAATTCTGGAGGAAAGAATCAGAAGGAAAATAAGTAGATTAGAACAGAAAGTAGTACTTTAGTCAAGTAAGAGATTCTCTAACAAATAGCAATCAAGAACTCCCTGAAATAAAAAGAAATATATGAACAAAATCAAAAGACAGGAAAAAAAAGATGTAAAGTATCTACTATCAAAAATAATTGACCTGGAATACAGGTCAAGAAAAGGTAATTTAAGAATCATCTGACTCTTTGACAACCATAACAAAAAAGAAGAAGAAAGGAGAAGAAAGAGAGGGAAAAGGAAAAGGAGAAGAAACAAAGAAAAAAGCCTGGATGCCAAATGTGTCTAGTTCTAGCTGAGCCAGAAGGCAAATTGAAAACAGAAAGAAGCTCCAATCACCTCCTGAAAGAAACCCCCAGAGGAAGATTATTTCCAGAGATATTAGAACTCAAATCCAGAACTCATAGGTCAAAGAAAAAAAATACTACAAGCAAATAGAGTTCAAGCACCAAGGAACCATAGTTAGGTTCATTCCACATTTAGCAACTTCTGCAATAAGTGGGAGAAAATCTAGGAATACAGCATTCCAAAAGGCAAAAGATAAAAGCTTATAGGAATAAGACATTCTTATAAAATAAGATATTCTCATATTCTCTATAAAACTGAGTATTAAGGTAGAAAAATGGACCTCGAATGGAATTGATGACTTTCAGGCATTTCAGAGCTGAGCAGAAACTTTGAAGTACAAAAATACAATAGACAAGAAAAATCTAGAAAGGTAAATGTATTTGAGCAATTGGAATGGAATAAATTATGGTAGACTGTTAACATTCTAATGGGAGAAAAAGAAAAGTAGCCTTTCAGTATCAGTACTGCAATGTTTTTTTTTAAGGTCATAAAAGGATTTGAACGGGGCAAACAGAATACTTGGGAGGGTAGGTTTTATGTTTTTAAGAGAGTAAATAAAAGGGAGGGTAAAGGAATACATGAGGGAATAAAAGAGAGAGAACTTGTTTTCATAACTGGAGTATGTGAGAAGAGTACATAAAATATGGAGGAAGAAATGGGGAGAGCAGGTATCAGGTGAACCTTACTTTTATCTGGACCAGATCAAAAGAGGGAGGAAGAATTCAATGAGAATGTGCACTGCTGAGAAAAACCTGGGTACCCTGCTCTTTTTCTCTCCTATCACCCTTTCTAGGTGAAAGATTTGCTTCTCATTGAACATACACACAGTTTGGTGTAGAAACACATCAAATTCAACATGGACATGGACAGACATAGGGAGAGAGGAGGAGACAGTTAAGAGGAAAAGTAATATCAGGGAGGAGACAGTCACAAACAAAACAAACTTCAATGTCAGGTGAAGTGGGTTTAAAAGGGAAAACAGAAAAGGGTAAGAATCAGTTATTGGGGTCTGGGTGTGGGGAAGAAAAAAGAGGCATATGAGAAGAAATAGACCATTTCAATTACACATCTCTTTCATCACCCTATTTTTAAATAGAGGGCATAGAGTAGAGAAAAAATAAGAGGATATGATGGAGGAAAATACACAATTAATCCTCATAAGAATCAGCATAAATGGGAAGAATGCCTTCATCCAATGAGAAGGGTAGCAGAATGGATTAATGTAACACCAAGCAACACAACACACCTGAAGGCTGTTGCTGTGAAGATATTTATGTTTATTTAGGGTTGAATCACAAAGTAATAAGCTCTCTATTTAGTAAACTAACACCGCCCCCCCTCAAGAAACCAAAGCAATAGACATAAAAACTGGATGCCCAAGTAAAGTCCTCTTGGAGGTGTGTCCTTTGCCCCATGCTGCTGTTGCAGGCTGCCACCTGGCATTCTGAGATGCATACATGCTCAAATAAGCCAGAGTCCAAGTTAACACTACTCCAGCCCTCACTTCCAAGTCCTGAGAGGCAGTTGGTCAACAAAGCCAACAGGGTAGGTCCCTGGTGGCCACAGCATTTTCCCTATCCCACCAACTTCAACCCCTTGGGTCTTAGCCCATCCTGGGGACATAACAGGAAAGCATACTCACTGCTCCTGCCTTGCTGCAAAGTTTCCATCTCAATTCAGGGTTCCTCCTCCTGCAGGGGCCAACCACTTCTGGCTCCTGCCTGGGTTCACATGCAGGCAGCTCTTCACTCCTGCTCCATGTCTCACCTTACAAGGAAATGGGCTGCTCCAGTCCAAGGTCTCCCTGCTCCTGCCTGAGTCCAGGCACAGGCAACTTCAGGGGCTCTTGCCCCTAGCCTTCATGTCTGGCCCTCACTACCCCATCTCCAGAGTAGCTCATCCTCCCCCAGCCCTACATGGAGAGGGGCCACTTTGGTCTATCCCAGTCTCACTAAGCTCCATACTCTCCTTTAATACTTTATTCCAGTCCAATGTTCTAGTGTTCTCACAAGAGTTGGTATCAGAGGTCTCCTCTCTGTATCGGAGATCTCTTTTCCAAGCCTTGATGAGTGATTCACATTCACAGCCAGGCCCCTCAAAAATTACTAAATGTTCTTCCATAAGCAAGCCTCCAAGGCAATATCTCACATCAGCCTATATATACATGTTCAACTAATAGACTCAGAGACAGAAGGCCTGAAACATACATGACTCAGGAGAGCTATGAATTATCAGGGTTCAAAGGAGATTAATCCTTCAGACGTTTAAAATTTAGTATGAACCTAGGAAACTAAATCAAAAAAACAAAAACAAAAACAAAAAAAACTCAGCAAAAAATCCCATCTTATGTTTACAATTAGAAAGCAGAATCAAATAGTATGTTGTCTACAAAAAACACATTTGAAATATAAGGATTCATAGAGTCAAAATAAAGCTTCTATACTAGAATTATCATGCTTCAGTTGAACTGAAAAAACTGGTGGCAATCAAATCTTGGAGAGAACAACAGCAAAACAGATATGATGAAAAAGATAAACAAGGAAATTACACTATACTAATAGGTACATTAGACAATGAAATAATGCCCATAATTAATGTACATACATAAACAAAATGGCACGTAGGTACAAAATGAAATCTAGGTACTTAAAGGAAAAATTTATCAAATTACAGGAAGCAATAGACATAAAAACTGTAATAGTTGAGAACTACAATGTACCCTGTTAAGACTAAGAAAAATCTAGCAAATGAGAAATGAGAAAGAAGTTAAGGATCTGAAGATAATTTTAGAAAAATTAGAATCCTGAATGGGAACAGAAAGATGTGCACATATTTCTTAACTGCACTGTGCCTTTATGTTCTAGGGCTCAGAAACCTCATAAAAATGAAGAAAAGCAGAAGTACTAAACACACACTTTACAGACTACAATGCAATGCAAACTATTATTAGTTGGGGATCTTTGAGGAAGGGATTTAAATTTAAAAACAAACTAAATAATTTAATCTCAAAGAATTAGTGGGTTGAAGAATAAATCACAGAAAAATAGATAATTTAATAGAAGATGACTACATCTGACAAATTATCAAAACTTTTCTGATGCAGCTGAAGTTGCACTGAGGGGAATATTTACATCTCCAAACATTTTCAAATAAAGACAGAAAGAATAGACCAAGGGAGCAATTAAAAAAAATTAGAAAAATTAATTAGAAAAAGAAAGAAATAAAAAACAACAAAAACCACAAAATCGAAATTCTGAAACTCAAAGAAGAGATAACAACAATTAATTGAATACACAAATAGGAACTTTTTTTATAAAACAAATTCCCCTTCCTCTATAAAATAGATATACCAGTAGTTGGTCTGATAAAAAAAAAAAGTAGGGAAAACTAAATCTAGTACCAAAAAATGAAAAATTTTTTTACAACAAATGAAGAAATACGGATAATTACCCCAAAACTGATAATTTAAGTGAAATAGATTTGTTGTTTTTGTTCAGTAGCGTCCTACTCTTTGTGACGCCACTTTGGAGTTTTCTTGACAAAGATACTGGATGCTTTTCCATTTCCATTTCCTTCTCCAGAGGTTAAGTGACTTTCCCTGGGTCACACAGCTAATAAGTGTTTCAAGCTGGATTTGAACATGAAGATGAGTTTTCCTAATTCCAAGCCCAGTGCTCTATCCACTGCATCACTTAGCTGCACCTCTGAAATAGATTTACTAAAATATAAAATGCACAGACTACCAAAATGAGACATAGAGAATTTAAAGTTCAATCTCAGAAAAATAATTGTATAAGTCATAAAAGGAAAAAAAAACTAACGACTCAAGACCAGATGGATTTACAAGTGAATTTTATCATTCAAAGATCAATTAATTCCAGTATTACATAAACTATTTGCAAAAATAGGAAGAAGAGGAATACCGACAAATTTCTTTTTCTTTGATATAATATGGTCATGGTACCTAAATAATGGAAAAACAAAGCAGAGAAAGAAGACTAGTCCAATATCATTAACAAATATTATTTATTTATAAATAAGATTAAATTTTAAATAAAGTCTTAGCAAGGACATTGCAGCAATATGTCAAAAGGATTATTATACTCTATGACTATCTTGGATTTATGCTAGGAATGCAGAGTTGGGTTCAATATTAGGAAAACTATAAACTTAATAGATCAGATTAATAATAAAAATAGATCAGATTAATAATAGATGCAGAAAAAACTTCTCAAAAATGTATCCATTTCTATTTTTAAAAGCATAGGAATAAATGAACAGTTGCTTAAGTATGATAAATTTTTTCTATCAAAAAGCAAGACCCAGTATTATATATAATGGAGATAAGCTAGTGGCCATTTCAGTAAAATCAGAGGTAAAGCACAGATGCTCACTGTCACTACTACTATTTGATATGTGCTACAAATGTAGATATGTGACCCGGGTCCAGTTACTTAACCTTGTTTGCCTTAATTTCCTCATCTGTAAAATGAGCTAGAGAAGAAAATGGCATGACACTCTCTCTAGTATCCTGACAAAGAAGACCCTAAATGAGTCAAAGAATCAAACACAACTGAAATAACTAAACAACAACAACAAATGCTATAGCAATAAAACAATAAAAAGAAATATAATAAGCATAAATCAATAAGAAATAAAATTATTGCTTTTTGTCAATGATATGAAGATCTATTTAGAGAACCTGTGAGATTCATTCAGAAAATTAATTGAAAACAATAAATAGCTTTAATAAAGAAGCAGTATATAAATAAAACTATATACTTCATTAGCATTTTTGTATATTACAAAAACCACCCCATTACAAAGAAATGGAAACAATTTTCTTTACCGCCCCCCCCCCCGAATATATAAAATATCTAGAAATGATTGTCATGACACTTACAAGAATTATATTAATACAACTATGAAACACTATTTTTAGAAATGAAGACAGGCCTAAATAATTGAAAAGATTAGTTGTCCATGGTTGGGCCATGCCAATATAATAAAAATAATACTACTAAAATTAATGAACAGATTCAATGCTATGGTAATCAAGATACCAAGAGGTCACTTTATAGAACTAGTAAAATAATAATACAATTTATTTGGAGTAACAAAAGGTGAAGAATTTCAAGGGAAATAAAAAATAGGGAGAAGGAATTTAGTAATATTAGATTTTATATTATACTATAAGATAGTAATCATTAGCATAGAGGACTAGCACCTCTTATGTTAACCCTTTTCAAGGATGCTTATCCACCTTTGGCATCCACCTTTCACCCAACTCTCACCTGGGTCTGCAAGAAGCTTTAGCATACTCAGCTGCCACACCCTGGTAAAACTGTTTCAGTAGGTGGGCTAAACTATGATAAGGGTAATTGAGAGGCCTCAAACCTGTCAGTGAGTTAGGGGGATATCTACTAGTATCAGTCAGTTCCCTAACATACACAGGGGGATCTGCTACCATAGTTCTTGGATCTGCTTCTATCTTTACCAAAGAGGGAACATCTGGGTTTTTCAAAGGGGAGAGGGGAGAGGCTCTTCTTGCCAAACACTTCCAGTCAGTAAACCGAAAGTAAAACCTCACCCTTAGGGTACTTATTCACTTTTCAGAGCCAGAGGGCACAACCCTCACCCAGTGCCTTGACAGATAAAACAAAAGGTACTTGGGACCCTCCAACAAAACAACTTCCCTAATCCAGTTTCCCTCAAGGGGCAGGCCCCTCAGTGGGTGGGAAGATCTTCTTTAATCATATTATTCAATCACAGGCACTTTAAGTAAAACAAAATCAGCAAAAGATCCTAATTTGAATGCAATCACAAGCATGTAAAGACTCCCTAGCCTGTCCTTCCAGTAGAATGAATACTTGAGAACAATTTGTTCCAATAGCCATGAAGGTGGCTGAAGCAGGTGTGGAGAGCTTATAGTCTGGTCAGACATCAGAGATGCCAAGGTCATCCACTGCATCCTGGGCTATCTTCAGTCATCCTGATTTGTCTTGCCAATGAACTTTGATGACTAGGGAAGAGAAAGTGAGGCTGACAACTTTGTGCAGTTCTGTCTTGCTTAAATCCAATTCATGCACAAGTGATGTCACTGGTCCCCTTCAAGAAAGGAACGACAACAACCATAACCATCTACACCATCTAGTATTAAATTATAGAAAAAATGGTCAATGGAATAAATTAGATCTATAACATACAGAAGCAAACAAACAGAGTAGCACAATGCTTGATCAAACCAAAAGATCCACAACTATTGGAGTAAGGACTCACTATTCAACAAGAACTGTTGGGAAAATTGGAAAGCAATATGACAGAAATTGGGTTTAGACCATCATCTCATACCATATCGTGATACATTCAAAATAGATACATGCCCTAGATATAAAAGATCATATCATAAACATTTTAGGAGCTAGGAAGGAGATGTCATTTGCAAGTATATTTAGGGAAATGGTTCTTGCCCAAGCAAGTGATAGAGAAGTTCACAAGAGATAAATGGACAATTTTGATTATATAAAACTAAAAGTTCCTCTAAAAGTAATGTGGTTAAAATGAGAAGAGAAACAGTTAACTGTGTGTGTGTGGGGGGGGGGGATTTTTAACAGAAAGTTTCTCTGATAAAAGTCTAAAGTCCAAGATAGAAAGGAAATTGATTCAAATACATAAAAACAAGTGGCATTCCTTAAGATAAAGGGTCAAAGGATAAGAAGAAGTAATTCTCGAAGGATGAAATTCAAGTCATCAAGTCATATTTTAAAATTGTCCAAATCACTCATAATAAGAGAAATGAAAATTTCTGCCTCACACACATAAGACTGGCAAAGGTGATCAAAAAGAAAAGTATAATATAAAGAACTGGTATATATTTAAGAATTAAGGTCATTCTCCAATAAATAAGTTGGTAAACGATTTGAGTAGGCAGTTCCTAAATGAACAAAAACAAATTAACTACCTGAAAAAAATCTTTGAATCATTAAATTAGGAAAATGTTAATTAAAGCAACTCTGAGATTCTTTCTTATACCCATCAGATTGGCAAAGATGACAAACAAGAAAAATAACAATTGTTGGAGGGGTTGTAAGCAAACAGGCATACAAACTGTATATAATGGTTGTCTTACACAAATTTCTTTCTTGTCTTTGCATATTAAAATGTTTGTATTCGTTGTTAAGTTCACAATAAAAAAGGAAAATTTTATTTTTAAAAGTTAACTTCTAAAAATTTTACTATGAGATAGACTATTATGTTGACCGAATAGAATTCAAAGACTTTGAAAATTTCATCTCCTCCATGAAGCCTTCCCTCATTCTTCATCTGCAACAACTTTTTACTCTTGAATCTTACATTTTAGTTTTTCATTTCTCTAATGAACTTACAGAAAATATTATTGTTGACTACTAATCTGCTTAATTTATCCCCCTACTTGGTTATAAGCTACTTGAGGATAGGGGTCATGTCTTACCTAAATTTTGTGTCAACCCCAGGGCCTAATATACTTCTTTACTCCCAATGAGTCCTGAAAAATATTTCTTTAATTGAATTGGGAAAGCTTTTGGCAGGCTGGGCCCAAACCGTTGGGATGAAATTTAACAGGGATCAATAGGAAGTCCTGTATGTAGGTTCAAAAGTCCAATTGCATAAGTGCAGAATCAGGAGGAACTGGCTTGAAAGCAGATCATATGAAAAAAGACCTGGGAGGGTTAGTTAACCATAAGCCCAAAATGAGCCAACAGTGTGGTGAGCCTGCTTTAAAATGGTTGACGCAATATTAGGCTTGGTAAACAGAAGTATTATGTCTAGGTCATAGGAGGTAAGTCCTGCTGTCTTCTGTACAGGTTAGAGCACATCTGAAGTGCTGTTTTCAATTTTGGCATTTCATTTTAAGATTACTGACAGATTAGAGTGTGTTCAAATGAATATGACTAGAATTCTGAGATGTCTACAAAGCATCTTATATGAGAAATGGTTAAGAAAAATTGAGTAAAAGTGGGAGGAAAAAAAAAAAAGATTGGACAAGAGTGTGTCATGGCCTTTTTCAAATATTTTAAGCACTATTATGTGGAAGAGAGACAAAACTTTTTGTATTTTGCTAGTGAAGGCAAATTATGGGCCAAAGGATAGAAAAGTATATAGAGTGTAGTACCTGATTAAATAAACTTCTGACCATCAGAACTATGCAACACTAGAAAGAAAAGACTAGATGTTAAAAATCAGCAGAAAACTGAGGATTTTTAGCAAAAGATAAGACTGGATTTATTAGATGCCTTCAAATATGGGATACAGATAGAAGAAAGAGGTGTCAGACTTGGCCCTACAGGGCAGAACTAGGAACTATGGGCAAAAATTATGAAGATTTTGGCTTGAAGTCAAGAACTTCCTAGCAATTAGAGTTATCCAGAATTGAAGTGGGCTGCTTAGGGTAGCAGTGTGTTTTCTCATAATAGAGATCTTCCAGCCAAAGGCTGGATGGTCTCTTTTCAGGGAAATTTAGACGGGATTCTTGTTTAGGAATGAGTTAGACTAGATGGCTGAGTTCCCTTCCCAGTATATATTCTTGTGATAGAACATTTTATGTAGAAGATATTCCTATATTAGATGAATGTTGTGACTAGATGACCTTGAAGTCTCCTTCCAACTCTAGGAATCTATTCTATGATTTCATCTGACTAGCTTAAAGTCTTTTTTTCTTTCTATTTTTATACTTCCCATATTTTGTTTTTATACCACTTTTTTTTACTTCCAGATTTTTAATAAAAAAAAGTTCTGCTAATATCTGCCTAAAAATATGTATTTTTTAACGGACCCTTTAAAGACATTTTTTCCTTCTGTGTTAACCTATGATGTTCCCCTAAAAGGTCTACAGTTGTAGAACTAAAGCTTACATCAGTTTTTTTTTCAAGTACATAAAATATGCATCAATTCTTTGTCATAATGTAGATTCAAATATCCTAAATAATGTTTCAAAATGTAGTTTGTTGAAGTCTGAATGATCTCAAATACAGAATATTTGTAATTTCCAATCTAGTTTTCCTTTCTTCATCCAGTTTTCATCCCATTTCAGTGTATTTTTTATACTATATTACCATTTTATCACCATAAACTTAGTGACCAGGAGATGAATATTTTTTTCCCAGAAATCATTAAGAAGGTAGAGTGGTCTGGGGAGGGTCTGACTAGGCTATTGGAATACATCATGGGTCCTTAATGTATGGAAATCATCTTCCCTCTCCTCTTTAATCACTCATTTTATTTCATTCATTTTGAGCAATATAATGAAGTGAAAAATTTTCTAACTAGAATTAGTTTTCTTCTGTTCACTCTTCTCAGTAAGTTTTTGTCATCAGCTCTTTGTAGCCTTATGTGACTTAGTCTGTAAACAGATTTGTCTATTTGCAAAGCACTTGGTACACATTGATTCTCTCAAGTTTGGAATGTAGGTAATATTTTTCCCATTTACAGATGCAGAAAAGAGAAGTTGAATGACTTGTCCAATCATATAGTTAATAAATTTCTGAGGCAAGACTTGAATTCAAGTCTTTCTGATTTATTTTTATCATATGCCCTCATTCTTACCACCGCCCCAGTGTGTCTTCATGTGTGAAACTACTTCCTATACATCTGTATGGCAGCTTTTGTTGAATTATCTCTCCAGCCCTGTCCCCAGAACATCCATAATCATGAATGCAAGGGTGAAACTTGAAAGTTTTATGATATGGTTTTATTCAATACTTGGTTTACAACACATCGAGGAAATGATGTGGTATTTGCTTCAAGCCACATCATTGTCTATCCTTGCAAGGACCAATATAATATTAAATTATTTCTAAACACATGTGGACATCTTTCTTCCTCAACATGTCCTTCTTCCTCCCCTCCCCCACACCCTTTACTCAGCCCATAACCTATTCCGAGTAGACATTTGACCTTTTCTGTACTTAGAAACAGTAGGAAAAGCATTGGCTCTCTACTCACACCTCCTTCCTCTGATGCTTACTATGTGACCTAAACTAGGCAAGCCATTTAGACTCCCTAGCCCTCAGTTTCCTTCTCTGTTAAACAAGGAGTTGCAGTAGATAGCTTTTGAGGTCCTTCCAGATCTAGATCTATGAACACATCATTTTTGGAACAATGGTATAGTTATTAATATATTCATAGATTCACAAGGTCCTCAAACTTCCCTCTTTCCCTCACTGAATTCAGGCAAGTGCAGTGTCATCTTCTCTTTATTGTCTCCTTTGCCCCACTTATTATGTAGTTAGATAGGCCTAATTCCCCACACTGTGACCTTTTGGTCCAAGTCTTTTGCAAAAGTGGGGCTTCTAGCAAACAAGTGAACATTCCCTATCTATGTAATCCCTAAGATTAAGCTGTCCAGTAAAGAAGCAGGGAAGACATTTCTGTCATTACTGAATACACTGCTTATCCGTAGTCTTGTTTGACAAGCTTAATTATTGAAGATCCAAGCCCTTCCCCATATCATCCTCTTATCCCTTAGAGGTTTGTGAGTACAATTCTAAAACAATGTGTGTGAAGCAGGTGCTTTCCCAAAGTCTAACAGTTACCCCTGTTCTTCTGTGGAAAGGCATTCCATTATTCTGGAAAATTCTGTACTTCATTCTTCCCTTTGGGCACTGGATAGCCCCAAGTTTCTGCCCTTCACATAGTGTAGATTCTTATGGGAAACATCATGGGCAAACATCTTTGTTTGTGAGTACTTTATCATTGGTCAGTTTTAGGAGAATGGGGCCATCTTGTGCCATTCATGGCATTATGTAGACCCTGCTATGTGCAAGGAATCCTGGGGATACAAAAGTGAGTAAAGCATAATTTCTGATCTTAATGGGCTTATAATTTATTTGGAGGAAAGCATTTAAATAAGCGCTACTGCAATAGCTGTAATAACTGCACAAAGTGCCACATAGGAGTTCGGAGGAGGGAGAGCACACTTTTAGCTGGATCAGGAGATTCTGGAGGGAGGTGGCATTTGAGCTGGACCTTTAAAAGACTGGTAGAATTTTGAGGACAAAGTAGCGTTTGGGATGCAAGGGGAATGGGGGAGGGATTGGGAGGGCATTCTAAGGAGAGGAAATGGTTTGAGAAAAAGTGAGGAGGCAAAAAAACCCTCAAATTACATTTATAGGACAAGGATAAAGACTGAACCTTTAATTTCATTGATATAAGGAACTCCTAGATGAGGAAACTCAATCAGTGCTGGTTGCCATCTTCTCTGTAATTTATAGTCTTAGAGCAGGGGACTTGCCCTTTTTTACATGTTGTGGCCTCTTTTGGTGGTCTGGTAAAGCCTATGGACTCATTCTCAGAATTACATGTTTAAGGGCATAAAACATAATACAAAGGATTGCAAAGGACACCAATTATGTTGAAATTATAATCAAAAATATTTTTAAAAAGTTCACACACTCAAAGTGTGTCTCAGAGAGTTGTCTAGAGCACTGACAGGTTAAATAAATTACCAAGTCACACAGGTGACCAACCAAGTGACACACACACACACACACACACACACACACACACACATACACACTTTAATATTTATGAAACATTTTCCTCATAATTATATGAGATAGATAGTAGTAGATAAGGAAACTGAGCTGCAGAGAGGTGAAGTGATTTGTCCAGGGGATACATGGCTAATAAGTCTTGGAGCAAGGATTCAATCAGAGCATATTGGCCAGGGGCCAATTTTGGCCAAACCTTTATCTGCAGCATGGTGTAGAGGAAAGAGCATGGGCTAAGAAACCTATCTCAGTTTATTTCTGAATGCCAAATATGATTTTGCAATATTTGGATGGACCAGATTCCAAAAGAAAATGATGGTAAACAATTGATAACTCTGTAAGTGAATTGTATTTCAATTAGATGCTTCATGTGTTTAAGTTTTATAATCTCATACCCAGTGTGGAAAGCCACAGCAGAGAATGTCTCATTTAGGAAAATCATTCTACTAGACTGTTCAGTTTTGTCCAATTCTTTGATAATTTTCTTGAGTGCAACACGTCTGGCAATGAGAAGAAATCACTGCTAGAATTCACCCTAAAACAAGATTGTTTTGAGAGACTTAAACCTTGATTTGCCACCAGGATATTCAGAATGCTTTATTTTTAAAAAATTGACATCTTTTTTCTTTAAATCAGTCATTTTAATCAGCTCCTCCTTCAGATTTAATTCTCATGACAAAAAAAAAAATAAGTAAAAACATCAGAGGCACTAAATATTTTATTAAAATTATCTGATAATGTAATAATAATAGCTAATATTTATACAGTGTTTCAAATTCACAAAGCACTTGATTCTCACAATGCTGTGCTAACATTTCCATTTGGAGAAAAGCCAAGTGACTTCATGTCCACAATCACACAGCTAGTGCTGAGACAGTCTGGACTCACATTTTACCAAGTCTAACACTCTATCCATTACAGCAAAATATAAGACAGGCTCCGTGACCTAATTAATACAAATAATACGGGGTGAGGGCACTGCCTTTACTGCAGGTTGGCATTTTCTCTGTAACCTCCGAATTTGCCACGGACATTGAGAGGTTCAAGGTAACATAGTTTAGCCTGGACCCCAAGTCCAAGACCAGATTTAAACCCAGGTCTTCTTGGTTTTAATCCTGACTTTATCAACCACCCTTAACTTCTTCTAAATGTTATATACCAATGGCCCTTTTACTGGGGCGAGGGAGCTGTCTTCTTAACTCTTTTCAGAAACTTTCCTTGGCTTTTCCATTACTCATGGACCCACCTTCCTTTTAGTGATCTTTTCAATTATACTTTTGTAGTTGCTATAAATGTTGCTCTTTTGGTCCTACATAGTTTTCTCTGCATCAATTCAAGAGAAACTTGGCATGTTTCTCTAAATACTTTGCTTGTTATTTCTTATTCCACAACAATTTCCTATTAAATTTATATTTCACAGTTTTTGTCACTTCCCAAATGATGGGAAGCCACTTTGTGTTTAGTTTTTTGCTACTCCAAAGGTTGCTTCTATGACTATTTTGGAAAATCCTGCGTCTTTCTTTCTGCCTTGGATCTTGATAGGGCAATCTTCATAATCTTTGATCTTGGTAGGCAGGCAGTAATGGAGAAAACCAAATGGAAATTAGTCACTTTTCTGGCATAATTACAAACTGAAATTCAGTACGGCTGGACCACCTCACAACTCTACCCAACAGTGTATCAGTATACTCAATCTTCCTACAGTATAACACTGACTGGTTCTACTTTGTCACCTTTGCTTTATTTGTCTGATGTGTGGTAACATGTCACAGCTGTTTTAAAAAGTCTCTGTCTTATGGCTTAGTGATTTGAAAAATCAGTACCTGGCTCAGTATTCTTCTCCAGTTCAATCCTTTCCCTTACACTTGAGGGGGATGGGGGGATGGGGTAGGGGTGGTGTGTATATGTGTATGTGTGTGTTCCCAATTCATCTAGATCTTCATTCTCATTACCTTTGACCAACACTCTACTGATGCTATTCTCCTCAATGTGACCAATGATCCCTTATCAAATTTTCTTACCACCTTTTCTCAGTCTTTTAACCTTTAACCTCTTCAAAGCATGTAATACTTGTTGATCACTCTTTTCTTCTTAAATATTCTTTTCCAAGTTTTCATGACACTGTTTTCTTCTGAGTGTCCTTTATGTCCAACTCTGTTTCTCATATGGCTTTGCTGGTTCTTCATCCATGTCCTATTCAATGTAGGTACTGTCCAAGGTTCTGTCCTGGACTATCTTTTCTTTTTGCTCCATACTATTTCAGCTGGACACCACAGCTCCAACTGCCTCGTGGACATGTTGAACTGAATGTCCTAGACATATCAAGTTTAACATGTCTGAAACAGAACTCATCTTTCCTCCCAAACTTCTCAACTAGCAACAGTACCTCTATCCTTTCACTTACCAAGGCTCAGAATCTCAGTGTCATCCTGCACAAATGCACTCTCAATAACCCCATACAGCCCATCTGCTGAAAATCCTGCAATTTCTACCTTCAGAGTGTCTCATATAACATCCTTTTCTCTCCACTCATGGCAACAACACCAATTCAGGCCCTCATTACCTCTCACCTGGACTCCTGTAGCAGTCTTCTGGATCTTTGCTTCAGGTCATTCTCTATCCTAATCCATTTTCCACTCAGCTGCCAAGGCAATTTTTCCTAAAGCATAGGTCCATCACCCTGGTGCTCAAAGATCAAATATAAAGTCCTTTTTAGCTCTTAAAGTTCTTCATAACTAGCTTGGCTCTTACCTTCCCAGTGTTAGACAATCCAGCTACACTAGCCTACTTGCAATTCCTTAAACATAACACTCTACCTTCCATTGATGTCTTTGTACTGGCTGTTCCCTGTACTTGGAATGCTCTGCTCCTTCACTTCAGCCTTAGTTTTCCTAGCATTCTTCAAGTCTCAGCTCAAATCCTTCTTTACAAAGCTCTCAGTCTCCCCATCCCACCCATCCCCTCAGCTGCTAATACCTTCATATTGTCCTCATGGGCTATCCAGAGGTGGGGAACCTGCAGCCTCGAGGCCACAAGTGGCCCTCTAGGTCCTCAAGTTGGACCCTCTGACTGAATCCAAACTTCACTGAATCCTTTTATGAAGAGGATTTGTTCCCCACCCCTGATATACCTATCTTCTACGTGCCTAGTTATTTACACATTTTCCCCTTATTATGCTCCTTGACAGCTGGGATTCTTTTTTTGCCTTTCTTTGCATCCCCAGGGCCTAGCACAATGCCTGGTGCATAGCAAGTGCTTAACACATGCTCTATATCATTTCCTCTTCTTAATTATCTCCTTTTTGGGTTTGGAGACATTGTTCTTTTTTGGTTTCCTTTTAGGTTATCCATTATCCTCCTTTATGTACCTCTGCCTCTGCATGGATATACCCCACAATTCTGTTAGTCCTGTTTTTCTCTCTCTTCTCTTTTGTGATCACATCAGATGTCAAGGATTCAATGACCATTTCTAGGTCTCCCATATCTACTCATCAAGGCACCTTCTTTCCCTAGTTTTCCTGAGTAATCCTCCTAACTTCCGTTTCTTCGGAGGGTGCCAACATTCCTTGTAGCCACTCAGATCTGGAACCTAGAAGTCAGCCTTTATTCTTCACTCCCCCCTCAACCCTCCTTCAAAACCAATTGCCAAGTCCTAGCAACTCTAACTGCAAATCTCTTTTAACCCTTTATCTTCCCTCACACAACAATCAGCCTAATTCAAGGTCTTAACCTCAATGATTAGCTTCCTAAATCTCCCTGCTTCCAGTCTATTACTCTCTTGCCAAATTGATATTCCTAAGACACAGGTCTGACAATGTTGTTCCCCTTCTCAAGAATATTCAGTAGTTCCCTCTTGCCTGTAAGAAAAACAGAAATTCCTGTTTGGCGTGTAAAGCCCTTCACCATATGGCTCGATCCTATCTTACTAGGCTTATTTCACGCTACTCCCCACTCACACATCATATTTCAAAGTGGCTTCCCTGCTGTTCCTTGAAGAGGAGGTTGTCCCTCATGCCTGAAACGATCTCCCTCCTCACCTCCATCTGGGAGAATCTTTAGCTTTCTTCAAAGAATAACTTAAGAAGTCTTACTTGATCTCCTCAGTAATCAGTGCGCCCCTTCTGAAATTTGTGTAGTACTTGCTCTGTGTTTCAAATGTACTTATTGTGTAGATTTTGTTGCTACCCTCCCCAGTCGAATATAAGCTACCTGAGTACAAGTTTCACTTTTGTCTTTAGAACGCTAGCAAAAGAATGGTATCTGTCATGTTACCAGGTTCTTAACAAATACTTGTTGAAATGAAAGCTATCTATAAGTTATTAAAAATGAAAGTATAAAGGCTGATAAAAGTTTAGCATGAAGTTAAAAACTAAATTGTGGTTGAAAATACATAGGAAAATATACTGTATTTTTACTGTTGGAGGGCTGAAAATTCTATTGAAGTTATTAGAAGTAGCATTGTTATTACCAGGCAGAATGGTACAGTAGAACCTGTCTAGGACCCAAAACTTCGCCTCCAGCTGGGCCTTGAACATATACTATATGACCCTGGAGGGTCACTCCACCTGCAATTCTGACCATAACTTACAGAACTGGGGACTATGTCTATCAATAGAAGTTTCTTCACTCGGAGTTCCTTAAACCAATAACAATGTTAATAATATTAGGTAATATTTATGTGTTGTTGTTCAGTCGCATCTGACTCTTCATGACCCCATTTGGGGTTTTCTTGGTAAAAATACCAGAATGGTTTGCCATTTCCCTCTCCATCTATTTTACAGATGAGGAAACTGAGGCAAACAGGGTCAAGTGACTTGCTCAGGGTCACACAGCTACTAAGTGTCTGAGGTCAAATCTGAACTCAGGAAGATAAGTCTCCCTGACTCCAGGCCTGGCATGCTACCCACTGCCCCACCTAGTTGTACTTATATAGCACCCGCTACATGCCAGGCACTGTGATAAGTGCTATCCAATTACTATCTCGTTTGATCCTCACAACAATCTTAGGAAATAGGGGCTACAATTATCACCATTTTACAGAGTTGGAAACTGAGGCAAATAGATTAAATGATTTGCCCAGGGTCACAGAGGCAGGTGTTTTCAGGTGAGATTTGAATTTAGGTCTTCCTGACTTTAGAGCCCAGGGTTTAGGCTCAGTTCTCTATTAAAAAAAAAGTTATGGATCTTTATCAAAAATGTTAGACAAAGGTCAAAAATAGGCTGTTTGCCTAAATTCTCTCACGCTGAAAAGTTACCCTTCCTCTCGCCCTGCACTGCATGCCTTCCTGGGTTTATACTGTGATCACTACAATGTAGTCTAACATCAATTCTGTGTTAAGTTTTAGCGAGTGAACGCATCAAATAGGGGTCTCTAGTGTGGAGAAAACAGAAGATGCTACCCTTAGGCAGATCGAGTCAGAGAGAAGAAAGGACCCAGAGCTAAGATTTCAGCTGTGAAGAAGCAAACACAGCTTACTGTTGTTCTATGGCACCCCCTAATGTTCATGTATGACATATCACTATAATGGCACTGAAATGATGCAGAACTTGGAAAACAATATGAAGTTGAAATGTAAAATTTATGAAAATCTTTTTTTTTCCTTTATGGTTCCAGTGGACACTTTAAAATAATATAACATTTCATTCAATTTACTATCATGTTGGTTGAAAAAACCCTATGTGACAAAGGCAGTAAAGAAAAAAGTTCTAATAACTACATTAATGGAAAAATTAAATTTTCAGTGGTAGCATGAAACATACATGAGGCAGAGTGACTTAATCCAAACTCAGCAAAAATCCCAGAGTTATACACAAAGTATTTTTGTCGTTGTATAAGAGAACATACAATACTAAATCACCACATAATTAAATAACTATTAATTAGTAAGGCTAAAAAGATCCTATCCCAAACAACGTTTAATAAAAGAGAACCAACAGTAAGAGAAATCAGCAAAGCCCTATGATGCTGAGAGTTCCTTTCACACAATAAATGTTTTAAGGGAGTCTTGCAGTTATCTACATTGTCTGCTCCGCTTGTTGGCTAAATGCCTGTCATTATTAATAGGTTATTTAAAGAAAATTTCAGTGCTACTGTGGCCATGAAGACTGAAGAGAGATGTCAACATCTATCCCTCCCTCATCTGCCTGCTGGGCTATCTTCTTCTTGCCTAGGTAAGCAAAATGGAGAGATTACAAATTGAATGTTTTAAGAGAAGACTGCCCAGGAGATGCAATATGAGAAAGAACATCTTATAGCTAAAGAACGTGGATTTCCCCGTCCAAACAAGTATTTTAAAAAATCCCTTTTACCAAAGGAAAATTAGGAGTATACTGTCGTTAAAAAAACAATAGCCAAGACATTTTGCAACACTAGCAAGATAGGCATAGTCTGTCAACTTTGTAATGATGATTTTGCATGACAAATAGTTGAAGTTACATTTAGTGGGACTCCATTCTCTGTTTACAAGTATTTCTCTTATACAGAAGGAGAGTGTTTCATAGATACATGGAGAGAAGATCACATTTATCTCTTTCCAACATGTTTTTGGATGCAATCTCTCAGTGCTCTGCTTCCTTTTTGGAGGTTAGTGCTAAGCAGCAAGTGGCTTTACTCATCCCCATGCCTGAGATTTGCAGTAATGCAGGACCAGCTTACCATCACTGCCAAAACACTATAAAAAGGGAAAAAAAAGAAAATATAACAAAGAATTTAGCTCCACTGTACTTACATTCTCAATGTATAATGTATTCCTCAAAATGAAATCAATACTATCAAATGCCATAGACCACAAAGATTTTGTAACGTTCTTACATATATGAGCAAATAGATTATGAGCATTGTAACCCTAATCTGTCAAGGAATGGGTGTTTTTCCTTGGACACAGTTAGGAACATTTAATGAATCTGGTCATTTCAACCACGGACAGAAACATGCTTTTAAAAATTCTACTCAATGTTATTGAACCCACACTAAAATAATATAAACTCGAGTTACTTTTCACTGATAATGAATTTAATTGCATTTAGCCACATTTTCTCTGCCCATTAGAATAATGACTATTATTCTAATTAGTAACAATAACCTAACCTCACATGTGGGGAAGAACAAGTATTATGATATGTATTTTACAGGTAAGAAAACAAGTCCTTGGTAGAGGTTTAGTGATTTATGTAATGTGTGACCTAAGTGTCTCTCAGAATTGAACCTCTTTTTATCTCTCTCCTTCCCCCACTTTCACATACAATTCAGCTGAAAGACAGCTAATAGTCTTCACGAGTCATTTTGCCTGAATCATCCAGGGAAGGCAGGATAACTGACCCAAGGAAAAAGTAAGAAGGGCTGGAGCTAGTTAAAGCCACTGTGGTAACAAAAAAGGTGAATCAGAAATACCAACAAACAATGACCTCCAAAGATAGATCAGATTGGGTGGGCCAGGACCTTTACTGGAATACGGTTCTGAAGGCATATACCCCACCGAAAGGGAACAAGACCCATACAAGAGGGCAAGAGTGAGCAGCAATTCGTATGAAGAAGGAACCCAATGCATCAGAGCGGGAGGAGATGGGGATGATTTGGGTGAAGACCAGAGGAGGAAGAAACCAAAGTAAAACTGTCACTGAACAGACAGAAAAGACAGATGAGGAATCAGGGGAGATTAGAAGCACAACACAGCAGCGGTGGAAGCTTCAGTTTCCTCTCTATCATAAAAGCAAAGAAGTTGGTAATTTCTTGTTTTGCCTCAATAGTAATTTCATTCTTCAAAAGACAGAAGGGAGCAATTGTTCTACCAGACCAAATTCTCACCAAAATGATGAAAACTGGTTGTTGAAACAGAAATGAGGAGATCTTCAGGGTTTTGACCAGTATGAATTTGCATCAGAGAAGAGGAAAACAGCACAATCTGACACGTACTTTATATTCCTGAAGAGACTATTTCACAGGATTCAGAGAAAGGATTGAATACCATAGCCCAAATCTTTAATAGAAGTTGACTCAAGAGGAGTGAGAAGCCTTCATGAATAAAATCCAGAAGACAAAAAGATGGTTATTATCTTAACAGATAATTATATATGTAGATAGAGAAATCACCAAGAAACTTAGATTTTTAAAAGACCTGAACAGAAGACAGAAATAAGGGCAAACGCCAGAGGATGACTACAAAAATATGGACCGGTCCCGTAAGAAGAATATTAGATGTTCTGAGCTGTTCTAGAGTGAAAAATGAGCTGAGACAAGCAAAGAAAAGAAGGACCCCAAAAGGCTTTTTAAAGCTAAATTGGGGTGGGGAAGTATTGAGAAAAAGACTACTATTTATGATAGATGAGATGATGAAAATGATGGAAGAGAAAAGGAAGAACTCACCATTCTTTTTTCCCTTCACAAATTCTGCTGAGAATAATCTGTGGACTGGGGAAAACAAACAAACAAAAGGCTAGTTTGTAACTGAAACCTAAGATAGGTAAGGAGATGGGAACAGAGCACCTTTGATGAGTTCAAGCCACTGAGTCCAGACAGATTACATCGCAGAGCACTACAAGAACTGGCAGATTTGAATGCTAAGACTCTACTTACTGCTATCTGAATGACTGCAGGGAACAGGAGAGGCACCTTAGGTCTAGAGAAGGAAGAATGTTAACTCAGTTTTCAGAAAGAGGAAGAGAATGCAAACTACAGACAGCATGTCGTTTAGATGACCTCCAATCTTGATAAAATCCTACTTTGTGTTAACAGGATGGAGAGTGAACATCCAGAAAAAGCAAACAAAGAGCTAGCACAGCTTCATCAAAAACAACTTATTTAAGATGAACCTCTTTTTGGACAGGTTACTAGACTGGTAGATTAGGGATATGCCAGAACCAGCTTACTTAGATTTTAGAAAAATATGTGACAAAATCTCCCATGTGATGGCTGTGGACAAGATGACAAGGGCTAATGCTACAGAAAAAGGTTGGAGGAGTGAATTACAAGTGGCTGAATGACCAAATCTCATTAACGGTTCAAAGTCAACTTGGATAGAGGTCTCTCAAAGGAGATGTGCCCTGGTCTCGCGTTGTTTTTTTTTTTTTTTTTTTTTTTTA